>JAKSZT010054573.1:5464922-5482427 GCA_026826555.1 Tolypeutes matacus
TGGGAGGGGACAGAGGGGGCCACTGTGAGCTAGGAGGACAGAGGGGACCACTGTGATCTTGGGGGGACAGAGGGGAAGCCCACTGTGAGCTGGGAAGACAGAGGGGGCCTCTGTGAGCTTGGGGAGACAGAGGGGAAGCCCACTGTGAGCTGGGAGGACAGAGGGGACCCACTGTGAGCTTGGAGGGGACAGAGGGGACCCACTGTGAGCTGGGAGGGGACAGAGGGGACCTCTGTGAGCTTGGAGGGGACAGAGGGGACCCACTGTGAGCTGGGAGGACAGAGGGGGCCACTGTGAGCTTGGGAGGACAGAGGGGGCCACTGTGAGCTTGGGGGGACAGAGGGACCCACTGTGAGCTGGGAGGACAGAGGGGACCTCTGTGAGCTTGGGGAATAGAGGGGTCTCACCCTGAGCTTGCGGGGACGCAGCTGTCTCCTGAGTTGGGTTTCGAGCCGAGCCTTTCTCTCCAGTCTTCTTCTCACCAGTCCTTGCCCCATGTCCTGACCCCATAGGAGCCCATGGTCAAGAGAGCCCTGTACCTGCGGTTTGACGGGTCAGTTTAAGGGGCAGTAGGCCGGGCAGGGCCAAGAAGGTGGAAAATCCATTGGGGGGAGTGGCAGGCAAGCAAATGGATTATAACAGCACAGACCCGAATTTGGGCAAGAAAACCAGCACCATGCTGTCCTCATCACACACATACACACACACAACTCCAGATGACAAGCTAAAAAGTGGCCCTTTCAAACTGGTGGCAAAGAAGGTCATTTAGAATCTCTCTTGAGCCGTCATTGATTTTCACTGCGGAGTCCTGACCTGTCAATCCACCCCCGGAAAATTCTGACTTGGGTGAGATTAGTTTTGTTTTTTAATATATATATTTTTATTTTTTAAAAAGGTACTGAGATTGCACAAATGTTACACATAAAATGCAGGGATTCCCATATGCCCCACTCCCCACACCCCCCACACCCTCCCACACAAACATCCTTCCTTAGTGTGGCACATTCATTGCAATGGACAAACGCATCCTGGAGCATTGCCACTGAGCATGGACCATAGTTCACACTGTAGTCTACACTCGCTCCACACAGTTCTGCAGGTTTGTGATGGTATAAAATGGTCTATATCTGTCATTGCAATGTCACTCAGGACAATTCCCAAGTCCTGAAAAAACCCCCGTATTACACCTGTTTCTCCCTCTCCCTGCCCCCAGAGCCTCCAGTGGCCACTGGCTCCACCTCAATGTGGTAATTTCTTCCATTGCTTGAATCACAGTAAGTCTATAGTAGGACACCAGTAAGTCCACTCTAGTCCATAGCTCTTCCCCAATCCCGAGGATTCTGGGATGGTGATGCCCCCTCCACTTCTAACTGAGAGGGGGCTTCCATCCCATACAGCTGATGGCTGGGACTCTCTTGCTTGCAGTTGTCGGCTCTCTCGTTTCCTTGGTATGGTGGTTGTCCATCCTCACCTCCTTGTTAGTTGTCCTGGGTGAGTCCAATGAGCTGGGGAGCAGATGTTACAACTCCACTGAGGCTCAGGACCCAGCTGGCACATGGACAACCCAAAGACTCCAGTCTCTTGGATGCACAGTTACCAACTCCAGCACCAAGTATAGGTTTAAATAGACGGGACAGATGACCCATGTGTACAGAAGTCCAACTCTGTCACTCTCAGGAGCACAAGCTCTAAAGTAGGGCTAACTGACAAGGCACCAAACTGGTTTGTTTTTAATTGATTATTATCCTTATCTGAGCCTTGGACCCTCTGTTGGAAGGGCTACTTTTTGTTTTTCTTGGACAGCTGCCTCTTCAGGTTCTTACTGAGTTGCTGAAAGACCCTCCATTAATTCATAATTAAGCTGTTGCTTAATTACTCACACCAACCAGAGCCCTTGGCTTCTGGGTGGGAAATTGAGCTGGTTGGAAGGGTAAATGCTTTATTTGCACATGTAAAAGCAATAGCTGCTCCTCTCTTCTTGCCTTTTTCCCTCAATTGTTCCCTAAATCATTCTCTTCTGAGCCCCCACTCTCTGTCTAATGCTTTGACCTCTCCACTTTCTGTTTTATTTCATCCACTCGGAAGAGTTTTGATGGGGGCAGAGGTATATTAACTTCAGCCTAGCAAATTCGGGGTCAGTACTGGTTGGCATTTTTCTCGGAGTCCGGTCGTTAATCTGGCTTCCGATGCTGGATGTCGTTTCTTCGTGTACTTTAAATTGTCTGAACAACATGTGCTCTTTCCTTTTGTTTCTGAAACCATCTTAGCTTCCATTCCACAACCGCATCATGACAGGAATCCAAAGAGATGACAAATGAGGCAATTGCCTCCTAGACAACCATGTGTTTAAGGAATCTGAATCAACACCAGGGAAAACTTTGTCCATCCCCATAAAAGCATCGTCTTCCAAAGGCTGACCATGCTGATGGAGGGAAAGCCCATCCTACTAGCACGAGAGCTGGTTTTTGTTTTCTGTGATTTCATGATCATGAGGACCAAAAAAGGACCTGAGCTAGGAGATAGCCATGATGGCATTGCTGAAATTGGAGAGGACAGAGCTCGTTTTAACATGGAGAACGATGATGGAATGTATGAGAACCCTGCCCTCTGGAATATCTCTTAGCTTAGGAAAATCTGCCATCCTTCCCATAGGATCCTGCCGACTAGGAATGGAAGGAGTTTCGACATCTGTTGTGTTTGGTCGTCTTCTCACCATGGATAACGGGTTTCCGTCCACAATATAACGCTGCCCTCACCCAGACAGACACTGGGCAGATGGATGCGTCCGGGTGGAATGTGGCAATCCACTTCCAGAAGGAATAGTGTCTCACCTTGCACATAGCCAAGGAATGCAGAAATGACTGTTTTTATATGTTATTTGATGATGTAATAAGATAATCCGCTACACTATGGCCAAATCAAAGGGTTGAGGCTAACAGGTTTGCGGAATTTTAATTTTGGATACTCTTAACACATTTGTGAATGTAAGCTCAGTGGATATGCCCCACAAGACTCTATTTGTAGCAAAGTGCATCAATGTGCTTGAAATATATATCCGTGTTGGACATACAGAGAGAATTGAGACTTTTTCTCCCAACTTTCTAGTGCTAAGAATATGGTTCTTAAATCTCGAGCAAACTGAGTGCAAACAAAAACAAGCAGTATGAGAAAACAGTCTGGTGGTTCCTCAGAAAGTTAAGTATAGAATGGCCATATGATCCAGCAATCCCACCGCCATGTATATCCCCAGAGAATTGAAAGCAGGGACTTAAACAGATATTTACACGTGATGTTCTTAAAGCAGTGTTATTCACAATTGCCGAAAGATGGAGGCAGCCCAAGTACCAAGAGCTTATGCATGGATAAACAAGATGTGGTATAATATATGTATTAGTCAGCCAAAGGGGTGCTGATGCAAAGTACCAGAAATCTGTTGGCTTTTATAAAGGGTATTTCTTTGGGGTAGAAGCTTACAGTCACAAGGCCGTAAAGCATAAGTTTCTTCCCCCACCAAAGTCTCTTGCCACGTGTTGAAGCAAGATGGCGGGCAATGTCTGTGAGGGCTCAGCCTTCCTCTTCCTCCGAAGGCTCCGTGGTCCCAGCTTCTTCCAATCTCAGCTGTAGGTTAGCATAAGGCTCATCTCTCTCCCTGGGGCTCGTTTCTCTCCAGGCTCAGCTGCTCTGGTCTCTCCACAAGGCCAGCTGTAGACTATCAGGCTCGTCTCTCTTCCGGGGCCTCTGTTGTGTCTAATGGAACCTTCTCTCTTTCCTCACATATCTGCTTCTCTGTGTATTTACTTCCCAGGGCTTCAGCATCAAAAACTCTCAAACTCTCTCCTCTGCCTTGTTGTTTTCTCTGTGAGTCCCTGCTCTCTTGGTGGGTGGGGACTCAATGTCCCACTGACTTGGCCAAATCAAAGCCTTAATCAAAATTTAATCAAGTAAAAGTGAAACCTCTGAATCTAATACAATCTAATATGCCCAGAGGAACAGTTTACAAACATAATCCAACATCTCTTTTTGGAATTCATAAAGAGTATCTAACTGCTACAACATACAATGGAATATTATTCGGCTGTAAAAAGGAATTAAGATCTGCTACATGAGATAACATGGTTGAAACTGGAAGACGTCATGTCGAGTGAAATAAGCCAGCTACAAAAGGACAAATATTGTAAGAGCACACTGATATTAAATAATTAGAATAAGCAAATGCGTAGAGTCAGAAACTACGACATACGTTACCAGAGGACTGGGTGGGGACAGAGAATGGGGAATTATTGCTTAATTGGCACAGAATTTCTATTTAAGTGATAGAAGTTATTTATTTATTTATTAATTATTCATTTATTTATTTATTTCTCTGACCCCGCCCCCCCCCACGCCCTTACATTGTTTGCTCTCTCTGTCTGTTTGTTGTGTGCTCTCTGTGTCTGTTTGTCTTCTTTTAGGAGGTACCAGGAATCATACCTGGAACCCCCCATGTGTGAGGGGAGGCACCCAATAACTTAAGCCACTTCTGCTCCCTGCTTGTTGTGTCTCTTGTTGTGTCTCCTCATTGTGTCAGCTCATTGCGTCAGCTCACTACGGCAGTTTGCTGTCTTGCTCGTCTTCCTTAGGAAGCACTGGGAACCAAACCTGGGACCTCCCATGTGGGAGGCAGGTGCCCATCTGCTTGAGCCACATACACTCCCTGGAAGTTTTGATAATGGATGATGGGGATGATAACACAACATTTGAATGTAATTAACTGGATTATTACCGGATTATATTTCTGAATGTGGTTATAAAGGTACATTTTAGGTTGTATACGTTAGTGGAATAAAAATTTTTTTTTAAATGTTCTGGAATTAAAGAGTGGTGATTGATGCAAAACTTTGTGAATAAACTAAAAATCATGGAAATGTATGCTTTAAAAGGATGAATTTTATGGTCTGAAAATTATATATTAATGAAAAAAATGGGGAAAAAAGAAAAAATGTCAAACAATATGAAATTCCAGCCAAAGAACACAACCCAGAAAATTTAGCATCTGATAGGTTCTGGGTTCAAACTGGCTAAGGCAAGAGTTTTAATCCACAAGTGAACAACCCTGCAGTTATATTCTTTGTTTGTAGATAAGAAATCACTAAAGCAGGAGAAAGGACACATTTTTGTTATCCACCAACATTAACATCTATTCCACGGTGATGTTTTAAGCAAATTTCTTCCTTCCATCAAAACAGTCCAATATGATGAAAGCAAAGCATGGTCGTGGACTTAAATTATATGCCTTGTTTCCCAATGAAGCTGGCACTGTATCTGCTTGTCTATAGGTGAATTATATATAAAATACTGGAGTTTGGTATTTTTCTTTCCACATTATGATTTTTCCCCCTATCTAAATATACTTTCATTTTTTTTTTATCACCTTCAAAGCACTGGACAAAAATTGCATAATACCTAATTTGTTAAAAGAAGGTGTTTAATATAAGTTGTGAGTATGAGAATTTGTGAGAAGATCCAAGGTTCTGCATTAAATTGAAAACAGCACTCCACTGCTTAGCTTGTGTGCTAGTTCCTAGGCTGCCATAAAAAAACACACCCCAAAGCGGGTGGCTTAAAACAATAGAAATTTATTCTCTCACCGTCCTGGAGGACAGAAGTCTGAAACTGTAAGTGGCACCTTGTCATGAGGCTACTTCTTTTGATACTTTTGATGAGGTAAGTTGTGACCCACCTCATTCAGGAGGGGTTTAATCCTGTAACTCGAGTCCTTTTTACGTGGAATGAAATTCAGTCACAGAAGCAAGAAGCCGAACTTCAACAGAACCCAGAAGAGAATGGAGAGGCCAGGAGAGGCTGCCATATGCCTTGGCACGTGACAAGCTAAGACCACGAATGGCTTCATCTTCATTTGGACTTTCTTTCAGCCTCAAACCATAAGCTAATAAATTCGCATTGTTTAACCCAACTTATTTCATGGGATTGGATTGAGCAGCCCAGGAAACTAAAACAGATCCTATTTTCAAAGAAGGTCAAATGCATGGGACAGAAGTTTAGGAGTTGAACATGTCTTTTCAGAGGACAAAATTCAACCCATAACAGCCAGTCACTCAGAGTCTTTCTCAGGCTGAAACCAACACACCCTCTGAACAATCCACAGTCAAGGTTTGGGGGACCGAAGCAGCGATCAACCTGTCTCTTTGACGATCTCCAGAGTCACTCATCTCCAAGAGCCACTTTTGACACTTTCCCACAGACTGGGTTATTGTGCTTGTTGAAATGCCTGTCACAGATCAGGGCTGTTGTAAGGAAGTCCTTCCCATCTCTTCTGGGATCTTTTGTTCTTGCTTTAAGGGTCTCCATTCGTCCCAGCTTGGGCAGTGATTTTCCTGAGCACAATGGCCCCTCTTTCTATGACTTGCTTTGGTAGTCAGCTTCTCAACATGCTGCGTTCGAATGAACACAGAATTCCCCTGGTTTAGGAATAGCTCAGAGCATCACATTCCTCCTTTAGGGCACTGCATTTGCTTTCTTGGCAACCTCATTATCAATGGAATGCATGAGGAAATAAGGGATTAAAGGCTGTGAAGCCCCTCTGGGCTTGGTTTAATCTAAGCTTTCATGTGTTTCTGCAGTTCGGATACAAAGAACAAATTTTCAGGTCTAATCTAACCTGGTTTCAGAAATTATTGTAAACCTACAAACAGATGAAATATAGCAATAATGGCTTGGGAGGAGAGAAATTGCTGCATAGCTTATTTTACATTGGCTCAGATACACATATTGATTTAATTTTATTGGCATCAAGATGAACTCAGAAATAAAGGATACCTTTCATCTTTATTAATGAATATTTTGATACTTGATGCATTTCATCCCATTTATAAACAGGATTTGAGGAGAAAGGCTAAGATTCCCAAACTTTGAACTCTGACTTCCTGGTCTTTTGAGGCTTATCAAAGAGCTAAGAAATGAGCTATTTAGGAGATAACAGTCACACAAGTTCTACTGTCCCCATTTCTATATATTTTATGATGTGACAGGTGTAAATTATAGAAAACACAAAATTATAAAATGATTAAAAGAACTCACTGGAGGATATACTTTAGTTGTTTTTGTTTTGTATATTTCTTTGGATTTTATCCACTGATATCTGCAAAGTCCTTTCCCATGGAAAGTAGCATGATTCTTAGATACTGGGGGTAGAGCTTGGGCGTTTTTTGGGGGGCAATTATTCTGTCTATCACAAAGTTGTTCCTAATATTGGTCTATTTTCCATTTAATATCTGTAGAATCTCTCATTACCCATATCTTGATATGTCATTTATGCATTCTCTATTTTTTCCTGTTCAATCTGTCAGATGGTTTATCAATTTTATTGATTTTCTCAAAGAACCAGCTGTTTCAAAATTGTTTTCTTCTATTGTTTTTCTGTTTCCTATACATTGATTTCTGCTCTTATCTTTATCATTCCATTCTTTTGTTTACTTTGTATTTGGTTCCTCTTTTGTTTTTCTGGTTTCTTAAGAAATAAGTTGAGGTCTTTGATTTGAGACATTTCTTCTTTTCCAGTGTAGCCGTTTAGTGCTATAAATTTCCCATTAAGAACTTTTCTATTGACATCCCACAAATTCAATATGTGTTGTTTTCATTTTCATTCAGTTCAGAAATACTTTCTAATTCTCTTATAATTTCTTCTTTGGACCATGAATTATTTAGAAGGTTGGTATTTATTTGGGGATTTTCTAGAAATATTTCTGGCATTGATTTCTAATCTAATTCCATTGTGACCCTGCCTTGCATAAATTGAATTCTTTTAAGTGTGTTGAGACTTATTTTATGGTCCACAATATGGTCTCTTTTGACAAATATTCCATGTGCACTTAATGATGGAAAGCGTAGAAAGGTCAATTAGTTTGAGTTGGTTAATGACATTGTTCAAATCTTGATGTTCTGGCTACTGGATTGAAACCTGTGACTATAATTATGGATTTGGTTATTTTTCCTCGCAGTTCTATCAGTTTTTACTTCATGTATGCTAAGGCTCTGTTAATGGCATATCTCCTTAGGAATGAGTTTACCCATTTATCATTATGAGATGATTTCCTTTATCCCTTTATTCTTTTTTCTTAAATGTACAAGTTTTATTTTTTCAAATACCCATTGAAATGGATACATAACTATTGAAATAAAAAAAATCTGTCCATTTACCACTGTAAAGATAGCCCAGTATCTTGAAAATGGACTGTTCATAATTGTGGCTCATTATGTTTTGGTTGTTAGAGTTTGGAAGGCAAATCTTGTCCTTGTCACTCCATCAGAACTAGACATGGAAGTATGGAAACCAACTCAGCCCAGTTTGCATAGAAAGTTCTCAGTCTCAGCACTAAACATTCTCATCCTGGGAATACATCAGCCTTGGGCAGGCTGGAGTGCTTTGTCTGACCTCTGGAAATCTGGGTGACATTCTTGAATGACACGTCTTGGACCTTCTTGGTTTATACAAATAGAAACACATTCGAATTATTTAATCTCCACATTCAATGCATATATAAGATTCATACTATTTACAATACCTGACAGCTAAATGAGCTCTCTTTTTGGCAGACATCCTTATAAAGACTGTAGATTTTTTTTGTTTATGAACTAAAGAAGTGAGACTTCCAGAAGTGACACATTAAATAACATGGAAGGGAATGGAAAATAGATATCACCAAATAATTCCATGACTGCTAGATTACAGTGATGATGCTACAGATGTTTTATAGAGACAGTTATATCTATACATGTCCTCTTGTCACCCTAAGTCAATACAGAAAATTCTTTTGGAGGTTTCCGAGGGATAGGTAGGAATCTCTAGGGCTGCTGTGTTGAAGACAGTAATGCAGAAGACATTTGGGATGCAGGAGGAGGAAGTGGATAAATAAACACACAGGGGAATGCCTACCTTCCCATCGGCTGCTTCCGTGGAGACTGTTTCTGGGGCTAATCCACCCACGCCAGTAAATAGGAACGAAGAGAGAGAAAAGTTATTTTACTCTAGCATCTATTTTTCTGGCTTGTAGCTATTCATTAACATTAATAGATGCCTGGGCTTTTTTCCCCCTATCCCAAATTTAAGGCTTCAAAGCATCCTAAACCTCAGTGTTGGAAGCAGATCTAAAGGACATCTAATCCGGGAACTCCCAAGTCTTCGTAGCTGAGTTCTTACCCAGGATTACAAATCAGAATCTTGGAGAGGACATTACCAAAATTCATATACCCAGCCCCAACCCAGATATTCTGGGTCAGTCTGGGGCAGAGGGGAGTCTTAACTATTTTAAAAATATTCCCCAGATATATCTGATGTGTGCCCATAAAAAATCACTGTTTTAGAGCAAAGTACTGAACTTTAAAAAGTTAACTTTCCACTTGGTCATGACTAACATACTTACATGAATAAGAAAATGGCACATTTTGTAAATAACCAGCCAAGCTAAAAAGATCATTTCCTTCTGTATCTTCATTAGCAAACTGGGACAATTTATCTCATCTCCCAGCCAATTCCTGCAGAAGCTAGGGCTGCGTGTCTTCAGCTGGTTTGCAACCGATGGAAGCAGCAATATCACTCCTGGATGGAAATCACATTGGCTATTTGTGGTATGCCAAAGAGGATATGACAGCATTTTGGAAAGCAAAGGAACGTAACTTCAGGGGTTCTGGAGTCATTAGCACATTAGCTGTTGCCTATTTACATAGATACTGGACGCATGGACCTTAGTGGGAAATGAAAAAGTAAATGAGAAGAAGTATTGCAATGATTTAATACCATCCAAAGCATGGGGAAGGCACGGGAAGCCTTGCTGATAAGATAGATATTTTTGTATGAATAACCTCAGAGAAATCTGCCTACGACTGGGCTGATGAAGGCAGGAAGAGAAGGTTGCTAAAATTTCCATCCCTGCCCCAGCCTGGAGGGTTGGCAGTCCTGGATAGAAAAGTATGAAAAGCAAGTCAAATATAGGAGAAGCTTGCCCCATCTCCACTTGGATAAAAGTTCCTCAGTCAGAAAACCCTTTCGTATCGAGAGGACCAGACTCAGTACTAGCTTATCCCAGAGTAGTGGGCTTCAGTTCCCCACCAACTTGTGGACTTATTCAACAAGCCCATCACATCCTCCTGCAAGAACCAGGCAGCACCTCACCCACTTGTTACCACAAAGGTCATTTCCCACAGTCACTGCTTGTTTACTCTGTTCCCAATTTCAATCCCCAAGTAACCCTGAGTGGTGAGTGGTGCTTTCCTCCCCTGGGCTGTGAGTTTACGTGACTAATAAACTGCTGCCCATCTCAGCTGTCCAGTGTCAGGGGTTGTGTGTTCAGCCATCTCCATAACTCTAGTGTGGGAAACCCTCCCTCACAATTCGGGTAGAGAGGAGGTGATTAGAATACCGTGGACCACGTAAGATCCTTAAATTGGAACTGGATAGCACGGCTCCTGCAGCCCATGGCCATGTCCTCTGGTGCATCCCTGGAGAGACACCTTCTCCCAAGGTCCCCTGGTGCATCTCTGGTGACACGCCTTCTCCAAGGTCCTCCTGCTGCCTCCCTGAAGACCCAGCACAGGTCCCACCTCCATAAAAGGGACATTGAAATGCCTGCCTTTTAGGCTGCTGAGTGCACTCAGTGAATTATTGGAAAGAAAGTGCTTAGAATGGGGCTGACAGCACATCATGCTGGGTGTGTCCCACAGTGTGGATGGGAAATGATGGTTCTGTGAGTCCTTCCTAATTTGCAGCCACAAGGGCTCTGTTTTGGGAGACAGTAGTTTATCCAAAACACCAAGGTGGCGTATCAGGGAGCTGAGCCCTGAGAAATAGCCACGGAGTCTGGAGAGGAGGGGAGTGGGCAGCTGGATTGGACAGAAGAAGGAACTTCTGAAATTTGGGGTCTCTCAGCACTGATGACTCAGCCCCTTCATGTCCCTGTGCTAGGAAGGGAAATGTGATAGAAAGAGAGAGCGCTCAGCAACGTCTCTTTCCACAAAGGCCCAGCATAATTCCAGACTGGACTGTTGAAAATGATTGTCACAAGAAAGGAGGTAATCCTCCTGGGATTAGGACTTGTATGGATGTTAACAGAAGGAAAAGAAGAGAACTTTCTTGGAAATCTTCCTTTTCAGTGATACTTTTGTGTGCCTATAACTTGTAAATACATTAATTTTCTGTCAGGTTTTGTTAAGCAGAAGATGGGATCTTTGGGCTGGGCTTTGAAGGATGAATATGAGCTTGTCAACTAGAAAAGGAGCACAGGGGTATGAGAAAGGAAGGGCCAGGGAGTGGAAAAAAGCAAGAAGTGGATTCTGAAGATTTGACTAGAATACTGTCTTTTGCTATAAAAGGCAGTGGATGTAGGGGGCCTGGAAAGTTATGTTGGGGATAAGCAAGAGAGAGCTATCAAAAGCTCAGAACTGCCAAAAGTACAGAGTGACGTCTTGTGTTTTATAAACATAGCTCTCTGTCAGCAATACGGATCCAATGAAGGAGAAGACATTTGATGGAGTGAAACACCTCAGAAGCTTTGCTGAGAATTACCTTACATCAATGAGTTAATTCAATAAGTCTGCTGTAAGGGAGACAGGAAATACAATGCCTCCTTAATCTCCGTGCTCTTCCTCCCCAAACCCTGAAACCCTAGTCTAACCAGGAGGAAAACATGCGAAAGATCCCAAGGAAAGGATGTGCTACAAAATATCTGAGCAGACTATCAAAACCCAGGACAGTCTGAGAATCTGTCACAGCCAAGAGAAGCTGAAGGAAACTTGATGACTAAACGTCCTGTGGCACCTGGATGCAATCCTGGGGCAGAAAAGGAACATCAGGGAAAAACTAGCGAGGTTGTATCACCGGGAGGACAAAGAGGAGAGCGGACTGGGTGAAGAAGGATGGTGGCTCTCTGTCTGCTAGAGCCCATGGGAGATGACGAGGACTTGAATTAGGAAAAGGGCAGTGGGGCCGAGGAGAACGGGCTTGTTGGAGAGGAGTGCCATCCGCAGAACTGGGACCTTTCCAGTGCTAGGATGAGGAAGGTGGGGGAACCTGGAAACACTGCCACGTTTCACACTTGGGCATCCAGGTGGATGGCTTGTTGAGATGAGCTGTGGAAAAGGAGTGGATTTGGGATTGAGGGAGACGGCTACTAATATGAGTTAAATGGGGGCATCTGAGTGGAGAGATTCAGCAGTTAGGTGGACGTTTGATTATGCAGAAGGGTGAACTCATTGGGACATGGTACATATATGAAGGAGCAGAAGCCAACCAGGTCATGCAGAGAAAAAGAAGAGGACTGCATCTAAGCTTTTTACAAATATGGGTGTTTAAAGAGCATGTAAGGGCGAGGAAATGATCAAGAGCATCGACTGAGCTAGGAAGGACGGAAGACGACGTTGTCAGGCCACGGAAGATCAATTTCTGAGGCGAGAGAGGGATGAGCAGCTCCGAGAAGATTAAGGTCCTGTGAATAGGTCCCTGTGTTGGAAATGAGGTCACTGTCATGATTTTGGGGGCAATTTCAGGGCATGTCTGGGGATTGCCTGAAGGCTCCATGGGAGGTGAGGGGTGGGAGAAAATGACTGGTGCACATGTTAATAACAGGAGGAAGAGAAAATGGAGGGAAGAGAAAACGTAAAGGGGAGTGTAACCATGGACCAAAGTAGATTTATTGTTCTTCGTAGTTATTTTCTCATGTTAACAGAAGAACTTGTAACATTGATATAAAGATAGTGGCTGCCAGGGGTTCAGAGAGGAGGGGGACGGATGAATATGTGGAACGCAGGTCATTTTTAGGGCATTGGGACTATTAGGATGGACTCACGCCATTGTACATTTGTCAAAGCCTGTAAAACTGTACAGCACAAAGTCAAAGCCATATTGTCAACTATAGACTTTGTAGCAATGCTTCAATGTTGATTCATTAATTGTAACAAATGTACCACACCCACGTAAGATGCTAATAATAAGGGAAACTACGTATGCGGGTGTGTGTGTGGGGGGGATGGATATATGGGAATTCCCTATACTTTCAGTGTAATTTTTCTGTAAATCTAAAACTTCTCTACAAATAAGGTTTATTATTACTAAAAATAGGGAAAATTTCTTAATAAGACGGGAGAGTCTGAGAACCTTTGTCAAGTCTTTTCCTTAAAAAAACTCCTAGCACCCTTGGACATAGTGTACTGGGATAAAGTTAGAGTTTAAGATGCTGGCAGCGTATCTGTGCAATGCCTCACCATGACACAGGAGTCCATTCCGGCCAAGAGGTGCCTGTGATCAAGACGTGATGGAGTGAGTGTTGCGAGCGGACGTCTGGCAAGAGAAGCGGGCGGGATTTGGGAGCAAGGGCTGGAGAAGGCACCCTGGAGAGGAGCTTGTCCTGCAGATGTGACTTGGGGTGGGTGATGGTATGGGCATTCCAAAATGACAAATCCCTCCCTAAAGTGGTCTCTGCTATTGCCCTGTGCCCTTGATATGATGGGAGGCAGTTCACACTCAAAGCCTCTTATCTTCTCCTGTCTCTTCCCTGGGGTGTAAAATGCCATGCTGAATAAGCTGTGGATTCCCTGCCCCCCTTTTAACACCACAGATCTGCTATCATTCTCCTGGGATCAGGCTGATGTCATCTAAGCCTCACCATATGCTTTCTGTTAATGATGGAAAAATTCTTCCTTATTATTACCCAGGGATTAAGGGTATAAGCTAAACTCTTTATTATTTAAAGAGGAAAAAAAAAAAAAACACACCAGAATTTTCAATATCATTGGAAAAATTATCTGGAGATGTTAAAAATGTTAACAGAGAATCTGTCCAGCTCACGTAAAATGGCCCATGTTCTATAGTTTACTGTATTTTTATTAAGCTATGAATTTATTAAACTTTCCCCAAAGAGAAGCACTCCTTTCCCCGTAGCAGGATCTTGAGTTCATATTGGTATGTCAATTAAAAAATGTTAAATTGACAAAGTCTGGATGTTACAGATGTGAAAAGTTCAGCAACAGAAACAGTTTATCTCCTCGAGTTTTGTTGGAATTCTCTAGTGTTTATTCATGTTTCTTACCGCGGTGAGGGAATGTGTTCACTGGTTTGGGAGAAGCTTGCTTTGTAGAAGGCAGCTCTTTCCCCGTGTTTAAATGACTGTTAGGCTCTTTTCTCCTCGGGCAGCTGAGATGTGTCTAGTTTCTCTAACACACTAAGACTCAGAACCCAGCTGGATCCGAGCTTGTTCGGGCTTGTCTTCCCGCTTTCTTGAGAGAGGCCGTGACCGTTTTCTCTGCAAACCTTCCAGGGCTGCTCCTGCTGAAGGACTCAAGCCTTCAAGAAGCCAGCCCACTCTTACAGAGAGAGAACAGTCACGGGAAAAGGAATGGATGTGCTCTGGATGAAGGCAATTGAGGGAAACTGGCTGGTGTGGAAAGTAGTTTACTTTTCTCTTGGAGGGGCTGCAAGGCTAGGCAAGATGTTGGCTGGGGTCGAGTCCCGTTTAAGTCCCTCTAACTTCCTAGGAGCTTGCTGAATCACGTCATTAAGCTTGTAATCACGATCCATCCCAGAAAGCAATGGGTCTGGTAGCAATCTATTTATCCATCTCCATCTGTCTGTCATCTATCTATCTATCTATCTATCTATCTATCTATCTATCTATCATCTATCTATCATCTATCTATCATCTATTTCTATCTATCTGTCATCTATTTCTATCTATCAATCAATCTATCTATATCATCTCTCTACATCTATCTACATCTATCTATCTATATTTATCTTTATCTATCTATCTATCTATCTATCTATCTATCATCTATCATCTATATCAATCTATCTGTATCATCTATCATCTATCTATGTCATCTATCTATATCTATTTATATAATCTATCTATATCTATTTATCTATCTATATCATCTATCTACATCTATCTATCTATACATCTATCTATCTATCTATCTATCTTTATCTACATCTATCTATCTATCTATCTATCTATCTATCTATCTATCTATCTATCTATCTATCTATCTATCTATCTACCTACCTACCTACCTATCTATCTATATCATCTATCTATGTCATCTATCTATATCTATCTATTTATATCATCTATCTCTATCTATCTATCTATCTATCTATCATCTATATCATCTCTCTACATCTATCATCTATCTACATCTATCTACATCTATCTATATCTATCTATATCTATCTATATCTATCTATATCTATCTATCTATCTTTATCTACATCTATCTATACTATCTATCTATCTATCTATCTATCTATCTATCTATCTACATCATCTATCTACATCTATCTATCTATCTATCTATCTATCTATCTATCTATCTATCTATCATCTATCTATCCATCTCTTCACCTATCTATCTATCTATATCTCCCTTCAAAATTGTGACTACTTATTCCTGGTAATGCACTAAATAATGCCCCCCCCCCAAATCAAGTCTTAACCCCTGGAAAACATAAATGTTACTTTATTTGATGCAGACATCATTGAGTATCTTGAGATGGGTTATCCAGGTGGGCTCTAAATGTATGCTTGTAAGAGGAGGTAGAGGGACACTGACTGCAGAGGGGAAGCACAGGTGAAGACAGGGACAGATTTTGGAGAGGTGCAGCCACCTGCCAAGGAATTCAGCATCCACCAGAAGCTAGAAGAATCAAGGAGGGCTTCTCCTCTAGAGCATACGGAGGGAATGTGGCCCCACCCACATCTTGATTTCAGTATTCAAAAGATACTGATTTTGAACTTCTGGTCTTCAGAACAGAGAACATACATTTCTGTTGTTTTAAGCCACCCCATTTGTGGTCCTTTAGTTAATGCTGCCCCCAGAAAACTCATGCATCCCCTAATGGGTGAGGATCTGAAGATTATTGGAACAACCAGATGTTCCACTGTGTACAAGAGTCTAGACTGTATCTCATCGGTTTTCCCTTTGTGGAAGGGGACAAGAGTTTTGTTTGTCAGAGCTTAGTCTTGCCTGCAAATTCATCTATTCAAGGTTTAGGAAAAGGGAAAACGAAGGCCTGCAGCAGAACTTGAAGGGTGGCAACCTCTAATTAATGCTGAGGGTAGAGCGACAAGATTGTCTAGCATTTCTAAGCCTTCTGGCTCTTGGATGCTTATCTCCCAGACAAAGCCTTGTCCATCCCGACTCCCACTCTGCCTCAGAGCTGGAAAGCACTGAGGGATGAGAGAATGGAGTGAGTCACCAGCAGAAACTGGAAACAAACAATTTTTATATCTGGGTCACTGCTTCCTAGTGTGTTGAAAGTACAAAGGTTTTCTTCCATTTGGTATATCTATTTGAGCCAAGCCAGCGACCAACCATACATAGCCTTTGCCAAAAATGGAAAAGTTGGGTGAGGTCGGCCTTGGAAACAATTTTCCAAGTGCTTTGGCTCTCCAGACTCTTCCAGTATACAGAGCTAGACTTTATTTATTAGGTACCTAATTATGTTTCCCCATGTAAGCAAACTAAGAGAACATAATCATCTATTTGCGGCAAACGAGAGTCCAAAGGACTGCTATTCCTAGGGGAGGGAATGGAAAGTTCTCTCTTCTATTGAGAATTTGTGCAGTGCCAGGTGGTGGTTAGTTCTTGTTCACTGAGCAGTCTGGAAAACTGAGAATTTTTTTTAAATTACGTTTTCAAAATTTGATATATGACACAAATATACAAAGTGCAATTGCAATTCAATAGAAATTGTCAACATCTGTTTATTAGTTGACCTATGTGAGGTTCTCAACTGTGTGTACAGGCGTATATGTATAAACTCACATAGTACATGTTATATATACTAACTCTACCTATCTATCATCTGTCTATATCTCTATCTACCCATCCATCCTTCCTTCCATCCTTCTTTCAATTCATCCATATATCCATCCATACATCCATTCCTCCATCATCTTCTCTCTCTTATCTATCTATCATCTATCTATCTGGTACCCATTTCTCTCTCTCTCTCTCTCTCTCTCTCTTTCTTTCTTTCTCTTTCTATCATTTATCTCTCTATCTACACATCCATCTACCCACCCATCCATCATCTTCTCTCCTATCTATCCATCTATCATTTTTCTATCATCTATCTATCTCATCTACAATCTGTATCTCTATCCATCCATCCTTCTGTGCATCCACCCACTCACCCATCCATCCACCTATCTATCCATCCATCCACCCATACTTCCATCATCCTTTCTCTCCTATCTATCTATCTACCTATCTATCTATCATCTATATATCTATCCATTCATCTATCTATTCATCCACTCACCCATCCATCCATCATATTCTTTCTATTATCTATCTATCTATCTATCTATCTATCTATCTATCTATCTATCTATCTCTTCTATCATTTCTTCCTCCCTTCCTCCCTTCCTCCCTTCCTCCCTCCCTCCCTTCCTTCCTTCCTTCCTTCCTTTCTTTCTTTCTTTCTTTCTTTCTTTCTTTCTTTCTTTCTTTCTT
>JAKSZT010054573.1:5495104-5642167 GCA_026826555.1 Tolypeutes matacus
CCCTCCCTCCCTCCCTCCCTCCCTTCCGTCCTTCCTTCCTTCCTTCCTTCCTTCCTTCCTTCCTTCCTTCCTTCCTTCCTTCTTCCTTCTTTTCATCTCTCTATCCATCTATTCTATCTATCTATCTATCTATCTATCTATCTATCTATCTATCATCTATCTATCTATCTATCATATATCATCCATCTATAGTTATTATCTATGTATCCATCTATTTATCTATCATCTCTCCATCCATCTATATCTATCTATCTATCTATCTAGTCACCCATCTATTCACCCATCTACCATCTATCCATCCATCAATATCTATTATCTATCTATCTATCTATCTATCTATCTATCTATCTATCTATCTATCATATATCATCCATCTATAGTTATTATCTATGTATCCATCTATTTATCTATCATCTCTCCATCCATCTATATCTATCTATCTATCTATCTATCTATCTATCTATCTATCTAGTCATCCATCTATTCACCCATCTACCATCTATCCATCCATCAATATCTATTATCTGTCTGTCTATCTATCTATCTATCTTCTATCTATCATCTATCTATCTGTCTATGGCAGTGACTTGCAACTGGAGGTGATTTTTCTCCGAGGAGACATTTGGTGATGCCTGGAGACATTTTTGGTTTTCACAAATGGGAGTATCACTGGCCTCGGGTTGTTGTGAGGCCAGACATGCTGCTCAACTTCCTACAACGCACAGGAAAGCCCCACACCCATGTCAACTCTCAGTAGTGTCCATGGTGGAGAAACCCTGAGCTAAACTATGGGACGATGCCTGGTGAGGACAGAAATGCAGCCCCAAGAATATGCTGGGAACCATGGCATTGGTACTCATCCTCACAAACAGGAAGCATCTCTCTGAACACAAGTGACCCTTTTGTCGAATAGAGACATGAGTATCATCAGGCTATGAATGCAGAGTGTTTCAAGATGCCCCCGGGAATCATATGTTACCACAGGGGTGATGTGGAAAGAACTCGCCATGTAGAAGTCCTTCCAATAGACTCAGAGAAGAATCACTTCTCAAAATGCTAAAATATTTCTCTTAATTGGAATAAGAAAGATATTTTTAGCAATACAAGTGGCTTCAAAACAAAGGGCAGACTACATATTTGAATGACATTAAAAGACACACAGGAGCTGTGTTATTGTATCAGAAAGTTCCTCTTGTAGATTTTTGTGAATTCCTTTTAAAAAATCTAAATTCCATGTTGGCCAACTTTTGTTTTAATAATTGTATATAGCCTAATACTAAAAAGTATCTGATTTCTTAAATATTTAATGAGCAACCTAGAGTTCTGAAAGCAAAAAAAAAAAAAAAAAAAAAAAAAAAAATTACAGGGTTGTGAACATTCCATTTTCCTCTGTGATCAATCAAAATAAGTGAATAAAAAGTGTGGAGGTGGATTCTGGTGGAAAGTGCATTTGGTTTTGAACTTTAGCACATGGGATGCGAGTCTTGCTTCTTTCTGTTCATAGTTGACATTGGGCAAATGGCTTATTTTTATTGTAAAAGGGAAGGGGGTTGGTGAAGGCATGATAAAATCCACCAAAGAGCTTATAGTGGGATTAAATGAAATTCCATCTACCCAGTGCATGTGTAAGTCGGGTGATCCTTAAATGTTAGCTCCCTGGCCAGAACAGGTCCCAGAGAGGATCTGTATTCAGACAGCTCTCCCTTCTTAAACAGTCCCATTTCTCCCTGCCGCTCCTGGGAAAGCAATCACCACATTTCTTTTCCATGATGATCTGGGAGTTAACAAGGAACAGTCCAGGTCTCTGACATTTTCTGGGTTTGCGTCTGCTTTGAGAGCAGGACATGGCCCATGGATGACCTACGCTATACCTCCCCCACAGCGAGGAAAGTTCAGGGCCCTCAACCCATCCCCAGGGCAAACCATCTTGATGGTTTGTTTTCAGCTCCTCCACCAGGGCCAACCATGCTTCAACATATATTTTTAAAATATAAATTTTCAGTAAATGTAGGGAATATATATATGACCAGGACTATTTTTCTTCTGTGGAAATGCTTTTAATCAGCGTCTTTCTTTTACAAGTACTTTACATGATACCCCAAGCTCGGAAGTCTGCTGATACCTAAAAGCTAGTTGTATTAGTCAGCCAAAGGGGTGCGGATGCAAAATACCAATAATGGGTTGGTTTTATAAAGGGTATTTATTGGGGGTAGAAGTTTACAGTTATCAGGCCATAAAGCATAAGTTTCTTCCTTCACCAAAGTCTGTTGCCACGTGTTGGGGCAAGATGGCTGCCGACATTTGCCAGAGTTCAGGCTTCTTGGGTTCCTCTCTTCCCAGGGCTTGTTTGTCTCCAGGCTCAGCAACTCTGTTTCCTCCACAAGGTCAGCTGTAGACTATGAGGCTCTCTAGGCTTTGCCTCTCTCCACGAGGCCAGCTGTGACCTGTCAGGTGAATGGCTCGTCTCTATCCTGGGGCCTTCTCCCCTTCCTCACGACCAAGCTCCTCTGTGTGCTTGTTTCCCCGGGCTCCAGCATTAAAACTCAGCTTCAAAACTCCAACTCAAAACTCCAACTCTGCCCTTTGCCATGTCTTTTATCTTTGATTCCCCACCCACCAAGGTGACGAGCTCAACGTCCTACTGACATGGCACAATCAAAGCCCTAATCATAACTTAATCATGCCCAGATTAACAGACCATATTCTAATATCTATTTTTGGAATTTATAACTATATCAAATTGCCAAACTGCTACACCAGTTGATTACCATATGACTCAGCAATTCCACTTCTAGGTATATTCACAAAAGAATCGAAAACAGGTGTTTAAACAAAAACTTTTACATGAATGTTTGTAGCAGCATTATTCACAATACCAAATAGATGAAAACAACCCAAGTGTGCATCAACAGATGAATGGATCACTCTTAAGTGGTCTATCCATAAACTGGAATATTACACAACAATAAAAAGAAATGAAATTTTGATACATCCTGTGATATGGATGACATCATATTGAGTGAAATAAGCCAGACATAAAAGTACAAATATTGTACAATTTCACTTTTATGAAATACCGAGAATAAGCAAATTCATAGGGACAGAAAGCAGGTTACCAGGGGAGATGGGGGAATAACAGCTAATGGGTTATTGTATTGGAGCTAGCTGGTTTCCTAATATTGTGAATATGCTAAACACCACTGAATTGCACACGTTAAAGTGGTGAAAAAAAATGAATTTTATGTTTGTGAATTTTACTATAAAATAAAAGCACCAATTGAAGGATATAGAGATGGAAAATGCATATCGTTCCCAAACCATTTATTTCCACTGGAAAGCAGCATGTCTTACACCTCTTCTTTTTGATGATTATTAAATCATGTGTACTGCTGAGATGGTGATGACAACAAGAGCAGAGGAAAATACAGTGGATTGACTCAGTCAACACCTGCTTCGACTCCTTCCACCTTTTCTATCTGCTCTGGAGAAGGTAGAAAGTTGAATATCACTTGTCCCAGGATGCATTACAGCTGGAATGATCTACTGACCCAGACCCAGTGAAGATGGAGGTAAGCTCTGCAGAGAGCATCTCATGCTTCTGTGGATTCGCTGCAAAACAGGGGACAGGGCTGTCAAACTCTCACTCAATAGACCTGGCGAGTTTTGGATGTTTCTCGTGAGTGTGGATGGGTCCCAAATCCATCACTCCTGGCTGGGCAAGAGGCAAGACCTCCAGCTCTTCTGAATCCTGCTTTAAACCCCTAGGAAGGTCTGCATTCAGAGCTTTCTCCCTACATAAATAGCCTCATTTCCCCCATGGTTCCCAAGAAAGCATGCACCACACATGTTTTCCATGAAGGTTGGGGAAATTAATGACAAGTCTGCTTTCCTGCCTGCTCACGTCAACTAGATTCTGATATCTGCAACTAAGAACTGTAACTGTTTAGCTAATATTTATTAGTTGTCTTGCACATGCCAAATGTTATTCTAAAAGGACTAGATATCAGTCCCCAAATGCTCCTATGTATGAGTACTGTTAGAATTCTCATTTTCCAAATAAAGAGAGCAGGTCTAAGGAGGTTGAGTCACTTGCCAAAGGAGATGAAGTTAACAAAAGGAGCACAAGGAGTTGCATCCACGCAGCCTGATCCCATAGCTGACACTCCGCTTTGCTCCGTGGTCTGAGGCAGACGTGGGGGCAGCTGGGGAAAATGGAGAGCGGCTCTGTCCTGCTAATGTCAAACAATGAATCACCTTTACCCATTCTCAATTCTATCAGAAAGAGCTCAACGTACAAATGGGCGGAATGATGGGTCAAACCACGTGACGTGGCTGATTGAGTGCCTCTGCTAATGCCAGCTCATTCAGATGAAATGAGCAGGAGCACAAAACAACACAACACAAAACCGTAATACACATGGCTCCAGGGCAAAGTTAATGCACATCATCTCCATGAAAGTATTTAACTATTTCAGCAATATTTGCCCCACTGCAATTTCTGAGGGTGTCGTATCTAGACAAGCCTTTGGTTTGCTGCATCTTAGCAGACCGACTCAACTGTGCATGGGTTTCCTGGCAAGCCATTATTGCACAATATTCTAAATACCTGTGGTTTGCTAACAGGGCGCTCAAGACAAATGACTTTTATTAAGAGGAGAGTCTAAAGCTCAGATGCTGAGTGGGATGTTCAGGCTATTACATCAGGTCTCAGATTGGCAAAACCGTCACGAGGCTCCTGGAAGCCAGAGAATCCATGCAATTAAAATATGTTTCTTAAAGTTGTGTTTTCATCCTCAGCTTGCTTCACACTCAGCAGCTCAAAGTATTTTACAAGTGGATTTTGGACTGAGCTGGGAAGCTGTCTCTTTCCACCAGGCTGAATTTCCCCGTGGATAACAGAAATCCTCAAGGACGTGGCTCTGCCCCAAGCAATTCCTTGGACTCTGAGCAGCTGCTCCCCTCTGTTCTGAGATCAGCTGTGCTTCTGTTGTGTGTCCCAAGCGCTCAGTATTGTGGGTTTTTTACATTCTTCAACGCCGACCGCCTGGCTTTTGTTTTTATTGCCTAGCGATTCCACAGGGCAGGAACACGCTTCATTAATTTGCTGCGTGGATACGTTGCAAATGCCCGTTCTTGGGCATTTCTAACTCAGCAATGGAAGCTTTATGACCGTGAAGCAGTGCTTTTATTCAGCTCAGTTGTCTGTGGTTCCTGATGGCTCGATGGATTTGTGTTTCTGTCTACTGGCCGTCCATCTGTCCTCAAGTTGTGGCTTGCTATGTCACACCTGACTCCTCTTCCATTCCTAGGATTACCCATACTTTTTGCAACGATTCCAAGAAACTCCAGTTGCCCTGCAGCCAGTCGATATCTACATCGATCCACATAGCTCAGCTTGTTTACAATCCTACCTTCTCTTGGGCCAGGCTTTTGTTTTCTTGCTCCACCTGGACTTTTCTGAAACACCCAAATTAGATAATGATCTCTGGAAATGTGCTTTTGCTTATCCATTAATATTGGCTCAGTGGTTTTCAATTTGCAAAATGCAAACAAGCCTCTACCTCCAACCATCATAATTTCATTTTTGTTGTAGGAGAATAATTTTGTGAACAAGATTTTCTTTGCACATACTTTTCAGATTAGTAGCTCTCACTGAAGTTCAGTGTCTGAAACAAAGAGAAAACCGTGCATGTTCTTGATTCAGTAATACCTATAAAAATTTCAGGACCCACCATGGGGCTTTTTCTTTTTCTCAATTTCTCCTTTCCCACAAGCCCTCCTACCCAAACACAACAATCATGTCCCTCTTCTACTGAAATTACTCACACTCATACTTTCCGAATGTGGCAACTATGAAGAAATGCATATGTGCTAATATTTACATAGATTCATCACCCACAAATTCTTACCTCATTCCACAATCATTTCCAAAGTCTAGTCTCTTCATATGTAGGAATGAAGGCTTCATCTGACTTACCATTTTGGAAATGTTCTACAAATACTTAAAAATGTGCCTTGCCGCTTATTTCAGGCTCAGCTCACAAGAAACCTGTCATTTCTTCCAGGAGCCCACCTTGAACAAACTTCATGGGCACACATCACTGTTCCAGGCTCCCCACGGTAGAATGAATGTGCCTTAAATATTCTGTCCCTGCAACAAAATGCAAGGATGTCTACCGGTAATAGATCACCTTCATGTGAGAAAAAGGTTGGAACCATTTGGAGAGGGAGTTCTCAGAAGCTACTCGAAATGCCCTAGTTCTGAGGAAATAGCAGTGTGACCAAGGCTGGACACTCCAGGTTGGATACGCCAAGAGAGTGTAGGACACTAGCTGCCCTTCCATCAAGGACTGTCCACACTGCACATCATTCACCTATGGGTATCTGTGTTGATCATTGGCAAGAGCCTGGAGCTCATTCAATGATGGAACCCAACTTGCCTTCCAAGAACAAATGGGTTTAAGTGGGGACAGGAGACCAACAAAAAAATACAGGAAAGATTGTTACAGTGGTTGTCAAAGAGTAAAAGCAGATGAAAATGATGGTTGACTGCTAGCCCTGAAAAAAGCCCACACAGGTGCGTTAATGTATGAGAAATGTGTTCTACATTGTGAAAAATTAGAATAGCTCAAGGATGTGAGGGTTTTGTTTGAATAATTTGAAAGTTTCTTCACTAGCATGAGAACTTTGGCTTATATTTTCCACTCCGCATCCTAAAAAAAATCACCTCAACCTTTTTTCTTCCCCTGTTTTCCTTCTCTCAGAATGACCTCCTACAGTTGCTCAAGTGAAAACCTGGAAGTCAATGTTTATTCCCCTTCATCCCTTACTCTCAATCCAAATAGTGGTAAAACCCATGGAATCTACCAACAGACCAACATCCCAGTCCAACTAGTTTTCTCCATGTCCTCTGTGAGACTAATTGAAATCACTCTCATTCCTCCATCCCAGGATGGGAATAACCTTCTCCTAACTGGTTTTCCAGCATCCTCTTTCTCTCCTTGCCCTACCTGTTCTGTGTACTTGAGCCAAGAGAGTTGATACATGGTGAGTGCTTCATCTGATGCCGACACACAATAGGTTCATATAATTGTTACCCATTATAGTTCTAGGAGTAATTAACTAACTACCACAATCAGTTGCTCCTCAGTCGCTAGCCTAGCTTCTTATACCATCCGAGGGGTTTTCCTCTAAACTGCTACAGGCACACGAGTGAGTTTGTCATTATCGTCATCAAACAGCAGGTTCGAAGGACCTCTCTGGACGGTTCGGACCCAAGTAAGTGTAAGAGTGTGTCACTATAACAATCTCAATAAGGTGCGTGGGTGGAATTTTCATAATAGATCCACATCACACACATGGTATCATGAAAGACATTTCAAGAAAGGTTTCTCTGAAATGAAAACTGAAAAACAGGGACACTTTCAGCAAGTGTGCATCATTGCATCATTTAGAAAATGTGTAGTGTATGGAGGTTGCTAAAAGTCAATCATTCATTTGCATCCTTTCCCCCCATTCTACTTCACCTACCACATGGTGATATCACAAGTCCACAGAAATCGTAGAACACATTTTGTTTCACCTTTAAAAATGGAATAAGAAATAGCCTGACTATCTCGAATGCTGGTGCTTAAGGAGAGTTGCAAACAGATGCGGTGATAGCGCTGTCTTTGTTGGGTAAGAAAGGAAGGGAAGATGCTTTGCTCAGGACAGTTCTAGGAAGCGGAAAGAATGGGATGGGATATCTGTATGAAATGATTCCACAAAAGAGCATCTCAAACTAATGTGCTCATGAAGGATTATGATTCATTAAGGCTTGGGTGGAAGTTGAGAACGTCTAGGTCTAGTGTGTTCCCAGGTGAAGCCAATGATGCTTGTTCAAGGACCACATTTTGAGTGGCAGGTATCTTAGAGCAGCTATCATAGTGTGTATCTATGATAGCCACTAGCCACACATGACTAATTCAATTTAAATTCAAACTATTTACAATGAAAGAAAACAAAAAATCTAGTTCCTTGGTTGGCTAGGAGCTGCCATATTGGATGGCACAGGATAGAACATTTCTATCATTGTAGAAAGTTCTATAAGACAGTGCTAATCCAGAGACTGGCTATTGCCTAGAAAAATCTAACCACAAACTGATTAAAGCACTTCTAATTTTTTGGAATCATTCCTTTTTGATTATAAGATTCTAAAAGTCATGGACTAGAACCTTGCAAATTTTGTACAAATGACATGATGCTTGTCATAATCGAACACAAACATGTGCCTCACTAGTTATCTAAAAAAACCTTGATATTGAAAAAAAAATGCTAACTTCTGAAAAATTCCCCAAATTGCCATATTCCTAAATACATTTATGTATGCATTCCTATATTTTTCCACAGTGTAAATATAAAAGCCTATAGATACATATACACATACACATTTTCTGTTCTCTCTTCACAACTATTTTATAATCTTTAGCCAAACAGGAGACAAGAAAAATTAGGATTTCCAGAATAAGAAACTTGACAGGCGAGCAACCAGATGAAAAAGTCAGCAAATTACATTAGAAAATGATAAACACAAATTAGCATAAGGTGCTACCATTTTAGATGCACTAGACAGCTCAAATTAAGAAATCTCGGTGTATTATTTCGAGTAATGCTAATTGCTGTGATGAACCATGGAATTTAATCAGCCTAATATGGTAACAGTTTGTTTATTTGCAATTGTCAGTCTACTGCAAGTGATTGGACAGATTTCCTCCAAGTGGTGATGGAGAGACCCAGATTCCTTGCCAAGTTGGTGTTTTGACATTTTCCATGTGTCTCCCAAGGCATCCCTGTTTCTGTTGGTTGGTTGGTTTTTAGCTGTCAATGTTTGTGTTGTTAGTTTTCCAATTACATCCAGCTGAAAAGCTCACCCATGGTAGATTTCCATTGTACACACTCCCACTTATTTTCCTTTGGATAGAACACAACCAAACAGACACACCCAACTGCAAATGCAGCTGGTCAATGTAGTCAAACTGGGAAGAGGAAAAAACTGGTTTGGGATGAGTTAGCAGCCTCTGCTCAATGATCAAACCATCTGCTGATGTGTAGGCCAAGCCAAGGAAGCATTTTACCCATGGTTACAAGGAGCATAAATTGATTCAACCACTTTGGAGATCCATTAGGCATTATCTTGCAAGCCAACATGACCCAGAGATGCCCTTCCTTGGTATATACAGTAGAGAAATTCTTGCATATGTGCCCAAGAGGCATGTACAAACATGTCCATTTCAGAACAGCAAAAGCCTGGAAGTAAATCAAATGTTCACTGACAGGAGAATGTGTTTATCGAGTATGAAATAGTCACAAAATGGAATATTGTACAAAAGTGAAACGAATGGGCTAAATCTACACACAACACCAGAGATGGATCTTAGAAATTCAGTTTTGTGAGGAAAAAAATAAAGAAGACAATACTTGTGTTATCAATTAGTAAAACTCAAAAGCAAGCCAAACTGAAGAATAACCCGTCATTTAGGAATGCAGAAATCTTTGCCAAATTATTACAATTTTTTGAGCAAAGGAATGATTCACACCAAAGTCAGTAAAAAACAGTTAACTCTGGCAATGAGGGGGTATTTCATAGAAGGTTACTGGCCGGCGGGGAGTATGGAGAGCAGCAATGAACACAGAATATTCTAGATTTTTTTTAACATATATTTTTTAGTTTTGAAAGAAGCTTTAGATTACATAAATGTTAAATTGAAAATATAGAGGATTTCCATATACTCCACCCGCTCCCCCTTCCACACTTTCCCCCATTAACAACATCTTTAATTACTGTGGTCCATTTGTTACAAATGATGAACACATATTGAGGGATTGCTGCTAACCATGGACTATAGTTTACATTATGGTTTACACTTTGCATTGCACAATTTTATAGGTTTTTGACAGAATGGATAATGGCTTGTATCCATCATTGCAATGTCATGCAGGACAATTCCAATGTCCCCCAAATGCCCCCATGTCACACCTATTCTTCCCTCTCCCTCCCCTCAGAACCTCTGGTGGCCACTGCCTTTATATCAATGATACAAGTTCTTCCATTGCGAGAATAATCATAAGTCTACTTTGCCCATAGCTGTATTCCCCCTTATGTTTTTTCATTCCTCTATCTTGAAGATTTTGGGATGGTGATGCCTACCGTGTTTCTGATTGAGAGGGGGCTTAGATCCCATGGGGCAGATGGACAGAACTGTCTTGCATGCAGTTGCAGACAGTCTTCGCTTCCTGGGATGGATGGGTGGTAGAGACATGTTTGCTTGATTTCTTTGCTCCATGTTTTACGTTTGCATTTATTTGAACATTTTTGTAAAACCGGCCTGGAGCAGTGCCTGCTGTCAATCAACCTTTAAGTATTTTTGACAGACTACCTGGCATAGGAGGCACAGCTTGGCAATGAAATGTGGATGATGGAGCTTCAGGCAGCTCAGGGGTGAGTGTCTCAGATGGGGACCTCCAGGACACAGAGATAAAGCAATGAGCAGGTGCAAGCAACCCCAAGGAGCAGAAGTGAGGAAAAGGGAAGAGAGGCAGGGAAGGAGGGAGTGGCAGAATGACGGTGCTTACCTTCAACCAGCTGCAAGCAAAGCTGGTTGCTCTGTCTTAAGAAACATTTTCAGATGGCATAAAAGCCAGGAATCAGGGCAGTCTTTTGGGGGTGGGGGTAGGCAGACTCACTTGTGTCATTCTTTCAAAGCTCCAACATCCCCCTTGTGGTCTTAACTCCTTAGTCTTCTGGGTTTCCATGTCCCAGCTCAAAAAGGAAGTATATGTATGTATATGTGTGAACATGTGCATATGTGCAAATATGTATATATGTATATGCATTTATGTATATATATATATATATATATATATATATATATATATATATATAAATTCTTGTTATTCGCGATAATGTTCTAAAAATCTGCCAAAACTAGAGAATCTCGAACCATCCCTCCCAGGGGAAATCCACAGTGAGGCTTCTGCAGCCTCTGCTCACAATATTTTTGTCAACCAATCAATACGTCACAGGGTTTTATGTGTTTTTGTTTAAAGACACCTTCTTGAAGAGACACTGTTGACACATTGACATTGAGCCCAGACTGACAGCACTAACTCATATCTGAACAAAGCTTAACTAACACAGTTACTTTCTCCATAAGGCACATCTCAGCCATCTTGGGCTTAGGGACTGTCTCAGTTTGCCAGGCTGCTGTGACAAATGGCACCCACTGGTTGACTTAACAATAGGAATTTATGGTCTCATGGTTTCAGTGAATAAGAGTCCAAATTCAAGGCATCGGAAGTCTGCAACATTCTGGTGCTGGTTTGACACAACCCTTGTGGTTTCTTGCTTGAGTCTCTACCTCTGTCACAGGACAATGTGTCCCTTGGTGAGCCTTCTCTCTGAGTTTCTGCTGACTTTTGGCTTTTTCCTATGAATTTCTCTTTGTAAGGCTTCCAGTAATACAGATTAAGACCTGCCCTGATTCGTTTGGGCCACACCTCAATAGGATTATAGAAGTCCCTATTTACAAAGCAGTCCACACCTTAACTGAGAAGACAGCATCCGTTTACACGTGGGTTCACACCCCAAGGGATGTGGATTAAAAATGAAGAACAGGTATTTGTTGGGGTACACAATTCAATCTACCACAGAAACACAAGACAGCACTTGAGCGTCATGCTTGGGAATCATTTTAAACAACAAAATCACCACAGAAAGCATAAAAATGTGAAAAACATGGTACTAAATAGACCGTGAAACAGATACTTGTTCACATTTTAGAACTCAAGACAAGGCAGACAGTCTCTCTGTTTGGCCTCAGCTGGCAATGTGTGTGTCCACTGACAAGGTTTTTGCAACTCTGCACATGCCTGCAAAAGACTGCAAAAGTTCTGTGAGTATTGATTTCAGAGGTACAAATAAATTTTAGAGAGTAGATGAATTCTCAAATATAGACTTCCTGAATAATGAGGATCAACTGTACATGTATTTGTACACATGTATATGTAGGTACATGTATGTACTTGTGCATATGTGTTGTGGTAGATTGAATTGTGTCTAGTCAGGACAAGTTCTTGGTCTGCATTCTGGTGGGTGTCGACCCATTGTAAAGAAGATCTCTTGAAGATGTTACCTTAAAGAAGGGGTGACCCCACTGAATCACGGTGGGCTCTAATCTGGATTACTAGAGTCCTTTATAAGCAGAGTGAGTCAGATGGAGAGAGAAGCCACGGAAAGCAGCCAGAAGCTGGAAGTCAACGGAACCCGGAAGAAAATGAAGAGGCCACCATGAGCATGGCCATGTGATGGAAAAGCCAAGGAACCCCAAGGGTTTCCAGCAGCCAGAGTATACCCACTCTGGGAGGAAGCCAGCCTTCCAGCCTCTGAAACTGTGAGCCAATAAAGTCCTGTTTTTAATCCAACCACTGTGTATTTGCTTTAGCAGCTGGGAAATGAAAGCAGGTGTGAATCTGTGTATATGTGCCTATATATGTGTGTGCCTGTATACCTGCAAGTATGTATATATGTGTACATATGCTGTTGTGGATCGTGTCTGTGTTTATGTATATAGGTAAATATGTGTGTATATGTCTATGTGTTTATCTTAATATACATATGTGTGTATATAATGCATATGTGTTTTTATGGATGTATACATGTCTCTGTGTCTATATTTATCTGTATATCTATCATCTCTATCTCTAGTGCTATATCTATCTATCTCTATTTATCTCTATCTCTATCTTTCTCTATCTCTATCTCCATCTCCATCTCCATCTGTCTATATATCTATCTTTATCTCTACCTCTATCTCTATCTTCTCTATCTCTAGCTAGCTAGCTAGCTACCTAGCTCTAGCTCTATCACTATTATCTCTATCTCTATCTCTATCTATCTCTCTACCTCTATCTATCTCCATTGCCATCTCTATCTATATCTATATATCTATCTCTAGCTCTATCACTATCATCTCTATCTCTAGCTCTATCTCTCTCTATCTCTATCTATCTATCTATCTATCTAACTCTATCTCTATCTCTATCTCTATCTCCATCTCCATCTTTATCTATATATCTATCTCTATCTCTATCTCTATCACTATCATCTCTATCTCTACCTCTCTTTATATCTCTATCTATCGCTATCATCTATCTATCATCTATCTATTTATCATCTATCTGTCTCTATCTCTCTCTCTCTCTAGCTCTAGCTCTAGCTCTAGCTACATCTTCACCTACATCTTTATATCTATATCTATCTATCGATCTATCTATATACATGCATCTTACTATGTGTTGAGCACTGGGAGGGCACAGATAAAGGGCACTGAAATTTAAAGGGGGGAATGTTCACTCTAATCATATTCTACAGCCATCTTGAAACAGCATTTGCTATGTAGAGGCACAACTGGAGCCAAGGGTCAGAAAAATGAGGGAAAGAATATAGCCAGTTGGCCAGAAATATTGAACAAAAAGCCACAATTCCACTTTGAAAATCCAGCAACTCCAGATAGTTCCATTGCTCAGGGAAAGTAGCCTACCCCGTCACCTGCTGAAACCTCAGTATTTGGTGACTGCTGGCATTGGCACAGGTCTGCTACCCCGCTGGCTGGTTCTTCAAGCTCCCCTCATATCCCTATGTTGAAATCCTGCATTCCGAGTTTATGTAAAGAGTGCAGGGCCGGTTCAAACTCAGCTTAAATTGAAAATGACAAAAGCAGCAGCTCTTGGCGAAAATGCACTCTGCGTTTTAAAAACCTTTAATCTGTTACGGCAACGAAACTGTTAGCTTCCTAATTTACGTGTCACCACCTCAATGTGGGGGAGGACGTATTTTCATGTTGTTTGATGAAAGGGCTGCTGCTTTCGTTAGAGACTCCCCACGCAAACTGAACTTCCTTTTCGCTTTGGAAATTACCAAATGACTTGACTTTGCCTAAGACCTTAGAAATAGTGGTCACGATCAATTGAGACAAAAGATACAAGCTGAGGAACAGCTTAAATAATATGCTAACCCACGCAAATATTGTGACAAGGCTTAATATATGCCTAGGGGTGCGTACGTTGATGAGAAACAGGCTTTGCTAAGACTCGGAATTTTCAAACCACAGAAGGCAGCTGGGCTCTGATGACCTCACACAAGCATCTTATCAGCCAGAAAATGGGAAGCAAATAAGCAGGGCATATCTTGTCTCAAGAGCTTCAGTATGGATATTTCTCACTAATAAACACCTCGTTAGAATGAATGAAATGTTCTCTTTACAAGCAATCCTATATTAAGCTTTAACACAGAATGACTCTCAGTACAGCTTGCTCACTTTTCCTCCAAGGAAACCATCATTTAATTTCAGTTAAGGAACCTCACATATAATGCTTGGCAGGGAAGATTCAGGACTGGAGTCAAATTTTAAGCGAAGTTTGATGGAACCATTTGGGCCATTTCTTGAATGCTAGTTTTAGAGTTAAGGAGCTAGATTCTTTCAGTCTAAATGACGAATTTGGTAGGTAATTCATTTGTGAAGACTTGGCCCCAATGTTTAAGAAGGGGCTAGCTCAAAAATACACCAGCTTTAATTGGTATTAACAAACTACCGTTAGTGGACAGCATCACTTCTTTAGTGTGATGGCTGTGTGCCATTTCTAAATTCATATTTGCCATAAGAAATGCTGATTTATATTGATTGATGCTGACAAAATAGCACAGCATCCTCAGAGGGTGGTGGAAATTTGAGATTGGCCATAAGAAATTAGTGGTGATTTAATGAGCACTTCTTTGTAGAGCTCTGTGGTTTTGTTTTGTTTTGTTTTAACCCTTCCTGTACTCTGTACCTCTTCTTGGCTCCTCTGTTGCATAGAGATATTGCTACATGAAATTGAGAAAGCCAACGAATCTTTCCCAACTTCACTTTCTGCATCATTCTTTCTATAATGATTTCCCCATGCTCTTGTAGCACATTTGATAGATTCCTGTAAGGCTCTCTCCTCCGTGTGACCTTCAAGGTCAAGGCCAAGCCTATTGGTCTTCTGTGGCCGAGGTCCAAGACAGATTCCTTCATCTCAGTTGCTGGATAAATGTTTGTTGGATGTGAGTCAACAAATTTTCTAGTTAAACTTTGGCAAATTAGTCACTAGAGAAGAGAGAGCAGATGTTTTTGTCCACTTGTGTAACAGATTCTGACACATAAACAGATTCTGCAGTGCCTACAAGTCACCATGATTGTAGCTCTGCTGCCTACAGTTTAGCTCCCTGCAAACCGGAAAAAGGGAAGAAGAGAGAAAGCAAGACTGTGGTGGGTTTCTAAATATCTAGCCTAAGAGAGGCGAGTTCACACAGAAACTTTCATACTGGGTACCGGTAGGTCCTTCTGATTTTCACCCAGGGCAAGATGAGTGGTTCACAAAGAACCATGTTGACCCACCACTTATAAAACCAAGAAGCCGAGAGACTGTTCCTGAAATTGTTAGGACTTCATGGGCAGGAAGCATTTGTGTGGAGTGTGAAGAAGACTAAATATCCTAATAAAGGATATGGGAGCACACAAATGCAAGATCAAATCTCTTGCATCAAATCTCCTTCTCTTTGAATATCAAAAGGAAGGAAAAGCAGACTTGTTATCCACGGGCACACAAAAGCTGTTAAGAGAACCATGACTTTCACCATACCTGTAATTTAGAAGATGCTCTAGTATTTGAACAGAATTTTCATATATTTGTTTCTTATATGCTTATTACTCACTGGGACTTCTCCCTTGAAGCCAAGACATACATGACAAATCCCCTATATTACCCTTCAGGCTTGGATATCTGATATGAATCTCAAAAATCTTATGTCTAAAGGAGAACTTTTGGTTGCCTTCTAAACCTGACATTCTCTCAATTTTCTATGTGTGAATAAATGACACAAACATTGATCCAAAGGCTCAAGAGCAAACCTAAGACCTGTTCCTAATTTCTTGCCTTCCCATCATCTCCCCTAATGGACACCTACATTGATCCCATTTCTCAAGGCCAAATCCCAGGACCCATTCCTTGTTTCTCTCTTCCCTCCATCTCCCCAAGCACAAGAGCTAATGCATAGGATTATTTTTTCTGGCTCTGTGATAGATTGAATCATGTACCCCAACAAAAGACATATTCTTAATCTGTTTTCCTGTGGATGTGAACCATTTGCTTTGAAGATATTGCTAGTTAAATGTAGCCAAGTTGAATCAAGGTGAGTCTTATAATTTGGATTGCTGGAGCTCTTACAAAATGAGGGAATCCAAACACAGGCAGGTGCTAGAAACCAACACCAGAAGAAGCCAAAAGTCAGTAAAAAACAGAACAGACACAAGGAGAGATGGCAGAGGACTTCCATCACCAGCACGCTACCATCTCTTGGAGAAAACACAGCTTTGCCGACATCTTGATTTTGGACTTCTAGCATCCAAGCTGTGAGCCAATCAATTTGTGTTGTTTAAGCCAACCCATTGTGCGATGTTTGTCATAGCAACTCTGACAAACTGAGACAGCCTCCAAAAGCTATTCTGAGCCCGCCCCCAACAAAATCACCCACGTGACAGCCAGAGTTGCTTCAAAACCATAAACCAGGCTATTTCACCCTCTTAATGAAAACTCTCTGATGACACCCCATCACATTTAGGATGAGATCCCAACTCCTTCTCATGCCCTTCTTGGCTCACTCTAGCTGTGCCCTACCCAGCTCTCTCTCTCACCTGCTTTCCCATCGCTCTTTCCCACACTCTGGGCTGGGCAGAATTTGACCCAGCTCTTCAAGCGGCTAGATCCTTTACAGGATTCTTGGCTCAGCCAAAGTATCATCATTCCCTACTGCCCTATTCTATGTTTTCCTCCTCCTCATTCTCTAGACTATCATGCTGAGACCCCATTGAGTGCAGCCTAGCAAGAAGGAACTCACGGGCAAGAACAGATGCAGCCACAAATTAGATATTGCTCCCCTACCCAATAAGTGTGTCTCACAATGCTTATGTGGCAGTTTGATATTATTTATGAATCCCAAAAAGAGATGTTGATTATGTTTGTATACTTGTCTGTTCCTCTGTGTGATAACCCTTTGATTGTATTAGATTCAGCTGAGGAGTCAGATTAAACTATGTTAAGATTAGGGCTTTGATTCAACCACATTAGGGTACAACTCATCGTTTAGTCCCAGCCCCCTTAGTGGGCTGATAAAACAGACTTTCACACAGAGAGGTAGATACACAGAGAAGAAGAACACAGAGAAAGAGAGACAACTCATTAGACATGGCAGAGGTCCCAGGAGGAGAGAAGAGCCTGATAGTCTACAGCTGACCTTGTGGAAAGAACAGAGCAGCTGAGCCTGGAAAGAAATGAGCCCTGGGGAGAGAGAGATGAGCCTTATCACAGCCTACAACTGAGATTGGAAGAAGCTGGGACCACAGAGCCTTAAGAGGAAGAAGAAGGCTGGACTCTCGCAGACGTCGCCCGCCATCTTGCTTCAATGACTTTGGGTGAGAAAGTACCTCTTATGGTCCCTTGATTTGGACTCTTTAGGGTCTTGTGACTGTAAGCTTCTACCCCAAATAAATACCCTTTATAAAAGCCAACAGATTTCTGGTACTTTGCATCAGCACACCTTTGCCTGACAAAAAGTTTACCTTTATAACCCTCTTTCTATAATTTTATTTAAAAGCAAGATGCTCAATATTATCTGCACAGCTACCCCGTAAGTCTACACACAAGATAAACCCCATTGTAAAATAAGTGTCCATGTAAACTTTGCCTGTCTGGACATCTCTTTCTATTCTATTCAAAAACTAGTAAAGGATTTAAACAAGTTTATACACCACAAGCGCTCTGAGGTTAGCAAGAACAAGGGAAAAGAACAAATGCTTTGAAGTACAGGGACATAAATTGTCCTTAAATTGGAGGACCAGTCAAAATGGATGCTGTTCAAGAGCGGATAATGTGAAGATGACTGGGGTTAATACAATGTTCATCACCAATAGGGGAAAAAAGAGTTTTAAATTTTCGTGAGTCCAAACATGAACCAAGAGCCATCAAAGCTGCCATTTTCTTCCTACAAATCTCATGTAAAAATGAAATAATATATTTGGGGATGGCTTTCCATGAATCACTCTGGACTGGGGTTTGGCACCCAGGCTACCCAATCGAAAAAAAAAAAATTGTTTTTCTGTATTAGGATGAGGAAAAAGAGAACCTCAAGAACTGCATTGCCTGTCAAAGGAAGGTGAGAGAGAGGACCCAGCTTTGAAGGTGATTTGTGTCTTGATAGAGTTGAGGTTCTGTGGGTTTATAGCCACACAGATCCATTTCACTGAGGAGCTCATATCCAAGGGGTGTGGTGGGGATGGAAATATTGTTTTTAAAGACTGTGAGAAATGCTCCAAATTGCAGGTGGCCAAAGGTTCTCGTCTGTGGAAAATGTTTGGGGTTGATTTTTCTAAACAACTTCTTTAAATTCCTTTTGGCCTTGGAATCCAGACTACATTGTAATAATAACCAAATAAACAAACTAAAAATCTCCCTGCAAAACCTTACAACGATGCACTATCGTTCAACCTCCAAGGCATGTAAACGATAGCTTCAAGTTCCTAAAATTTGCTGCCAAACGTAAAAGATTAATCATTCCTGAATGCAGGGCCATGTGCAATCATCAGCAAATTAAACTTTATCTTGCATCTATTCCACCAGCAAATGTTTTTTTTTTTTTAAAGTAGCAATTAAAGTTGAATTCTTCCAGTGCATATTCTAGGGAGGAGATTTGAATGGTTTCCAAAGTGAGAGCAGAGTATACTCTTTCAGGCTTTCAGTTTTGATCTAGATTAGGCTCATTTAGCCTGAGCATTTTTTTTTTTTGAAGTAGGCATGATGGATTTCAAGGTCCATATAGGTGCACTTAAATATTTGGTTGAATTCACATTATCTGTTTTGATGTCAATCTGTTGTAATATGCTGTTTTGCTTGAAGTATATGAAGGAACTTCAGATATGTAGTTTCAAAATGGAAGAGTTTGAATAGCTTTTTCAGATAGTTATGGATATTTTTCTTTGGTACTACACTGAAACTCGACAGGTGGTGAGTTCTCTAAAGATAGTTGGAAGCAGACATGGCTCAAGTGGTTGAGCTCCTGCTTCCCAAATGGGAGGTCCCGGGTTCAGTCCCCAGTGCCTCCCAAAAACAAACAAACAAAAAGAGACAACAAGCAAAAAATGAAAAAAAAAGAAAAACAACTCAGGGGAGCCAAAGTGGCTCAGGGATTGAGTGCTGGCTTCCTACATATGAGATCTTGAGTTCAAACCTGAGCCCCAGTACCAAAAAAAAAAAAAAAAAAAAAAAAGATCATTGCAGTGTGAAATAGGAAACCATATCAGCACACTTTTCATTCTCAGTTAAATTAAAATCCATTGGTCTCTCTTACACCTTGAATGAATCTCTTACCCATGTGTGATTTTGTAATGGGTATTGATCATTTTTGCAAAATATTAGTGGATCAGTTTGCAGAGATTCCAGATGCTAATATCTAATTTTAGGATATTTTTTAAAAATCATGTTTCTTAAAACCATCACTAATCTCATGAAAAGTCTTTAAGTCTTGGAAAACTGACAAGCTCCCAGGGGGAGAAGTAATGAAAAAGGATTTGAAGAATAATGCTCTGTTAAGACTCATCACTTACATCAAAGGACTCATTTGTGTATGGCAGACTATATTCTGTGCTTCCTTCCCGCTCAAGCCTATATTGTCCTACAACCTTGAAGGAACTACCAACAAACTAAGAGAAGGAGACATAGGAACAAGGAAAGAAAAAAAAAAAAAAAAGAAATCAGTGTGGTAGGCAGAAATCTAAATAGCCCTCCAGATCCTATCCCATGACATACACATGCCTTCTTCCAGTTATTCAACCCAAATCAATCTAGGGGCTGTGGTGAAAGGACTCTGTAGATATAATTAAGGTCTCAAATCGGCAGGTCTTAAGATAGAGAGGTTGGTCAGGTAGGCCTGGCCTAATCAGGAGAACTGAGCAACTTTGACTAATGAAAGAGATTCAAAGTCAGAGAGAGTCAAAGCAAGAGAGTTATTTGCTGTGCGGGAGAGTCTCCATTGTCGGCTGGAAGTGAGAGCGGTCCCCGGCTGACAGCCAGCAAGGAAATGGAGATCTCCGTCTGAATTCTCCAGCCACCATGTGAACTTGAGCCTGAGATGAGATCGTAGCCTTGATTTCAGGGTGCTGAGGCTGTAAGCAGAGAACCCAGCAAAGCCGTACCTGGTACCCCTCCTAAAGAACTCCGAGCGAATAAACGTGTGTTGATTTGAGCCCCTAGATTTACGGCAGTTTCTTCTGCGGTAATGATAGACTGGTACAAGCAACCTGGAGAATACCCGGTACGAAAGAATTTTAGGTGTTTCACTGGGACATGGAAATGACTGGAATCAAAGAGATCCAATGCCTTCACCTTTTTAAGGAAATCAAGCCATTAAAGAATAAAAAATCTTCTTACAAGTAACCATAACTGTCCTTCTGTCTCCAAACTTGCATGACCAGGAAGTGGATAGCAGAAGCTCTTGTACCCCCAAGGTGGATATATCCCCAACACCCCCCAGAAATGGGCCTCAAAAGGTCAATGGAGTTGCTTCTGCATAGGAGGAGCCATAGCCACTGGTCATCAGACTGGACAGCTGAGTCTGCCTTTAATTGGTTTTGATTTACATTCCTTTACTTTTCATTCATTTTAAAAGAGAATAATGACCATGAAAACCCATAATTCACAGCATGGGGAGGGGTCCTGATGATTCCCAGGTGGCCCTGGACAACTGACCTTTCCTTGGAATTTTCTGCAGAGCCCTGGAATAGAAGCACGAGTGGCATCTTGTGTGCTGATATATGCCACGGAGAGTGGTTTCATGTCCTTCTGGACTTCTCCACCATGTGTGTGGACACACACACACAATGGCAAATACACAACATACAAACAGACCACACACGTGCACACACAAATGCACGCACTCAATACACACGCATGCATGCAGGTGAGCTTTCACACAGACATTCACCTGTCGACCCTCCACATCTACACATAACACGGTGGCAGATATTCTCACAAATACACACACACACACACACACACACCTTACCCAAGCTGTGAAAAGCCAGCGTGCCAAGAGGGCATTGTCAATCAGTATTGTGGCATAAAATTTGACACTTTTGATACCTTTACAATACTACAGTGATATATTCCTTTATAAAGACCTCAGTTACTTTTTATTTTCTTAATTAAATTTTTTTTTTATTTTTAAAGAAGCTTTAGGTTACATAAATGTTACATAAAAAATATAGGGGATTCCCACGTGCCCCACTTCTCTCCCCTCCACACGTTCTCACATTAGCAACATCCTTCATTAATGTAGTACATTTGTTACAATTGATAAACACATATTGAAGCATTGCCACAAAGCGTGGATTATAGTTTACATTGTAGTTTACAATCTGTCCCCCACAATTTTGTAGGTTATGTCAAAATATACAATGGCCTGAGGGGGGTAGGGTGTGGGGGGGTGGATTGGACTACCCATGGAACTAGGGGGAGGGTTGGGGGAAGGAGCAGGTGAATTCTGGGGATCTGTAGGTCTGTGGTGAGAACTACAATGTTGGGAATTTTCTTTTGACTTTTTAAAATTCAGGGTTTGACATAGGATATAGTAAAGATCCACTTCAGCTCCAGAAAACTGTGCTAAAGAAGGCCAAGCCACACTGACACCCTTACACCTCAGCACAGTGCTTCTTGATCATTTTTAGTAATGTACTCTTTGAGATCCTGCAAACATGCTCGTTTTTTGAGCCCATAACCCCCTGTCACCCATGATCTGAAAATGAGAGTTCATTTATGGCTCAGAACGGGAGCACGTGGGACCCTCTCTGCATCACCCCCCTGATGGGGCAAGCTGGCGTCATCTGGGAGGACTTTGCAAGAGGAGATAAAGGACAAGGAGAGGGAGGTGACAGTTGGCAGCGCACACCTGTCTTGTTGGGATTTCACAGCCTGGCATCCTTTCCACAATTCTCAGAAATGTGGGAATTAATCACTTTCCTTCTGAGTTCCCCATTTTCCCCTTGTTCCCACGTAGAAGAAGTTTAGGATAAGTAAATATGAAGACAATGTTCAACAACATTTAAGTTATAAAATGCCAGTAAAAATGAATGAGGAGGCATTTTGCCATTTTCACCAAAAAAATTGTTTTTTTTCTTGGCAAACACTGACAAAATCTCCCCATATATCTTAGACTGTACCTGGACTGAAGGATTATAATCACTGTATGGTTTGAATCAGGCCCATATTTGCTTGGTTATTGCTGGATGTACTGGTTCAAACTGTTCAACTTGTAAAGTGAGGTCTTGAGACATTTTTTATCATCAACCAAATCTGAACACCACTACAGTATTTATTTTTAATTTTGTGGGCATAAGGGTAAGTAGAAAGACTATTGAAATAAGTATTCTAATAATGCAGTAAAAATTATGCTTTTTATAGAAATTTGCTTCTGTCTTGTCAGGAAAATTCTTTTGACTCTTTTGATTTACCTTGTAAATACTGGAATTATAAACATATACCAGTGACAATATATATAAAACAAGAGTTGTGGGGAACAGATCAGGGAAGATAGAAACCAGATGAGAAGGTGAGCACAAATAACAGGTGTGAGATCATGAAAGTTTGCTCTTTGAAGCTGCTGAACTTTGGGGCAATTTGTTACACAGCAATGGGTAGCTGATATCTGCTTGAAGCAGTAATTCAGGAAAGTAATTCATTCCATCTGGAAAAACCACCAATTGTGGCCTCCATCATTGTCAGAGAAGGGAAAAGAGAGTAGGATCAGTGGCATATCTACCAAAATTGTTTTCAGCAATAGTCATAAAATGAAAGGGATAATAATGATTACTATAAAAATGGATTGTTTCAGTCAGCATTCCAAAATTCCTGTTTTACCTCTATCCTCATACCATTGAAAAGTTTGTTCTGATCAACAAAGCATAAATATTTACATAATTCTCTTCCATTTAAAAAAAATCATAGTTTTTCTAAATATTATATTATGTTGGGATTGAGTAAAAATGTTTGTTTCCCCTAATATTGTATGTTTGCTATTTTCTGGGTCAGTTTATTGTTAGAATAGAATCCATGTGAGATCTTTAGGAACTGAAATGTCTCACCATCTGCATTTCAAAATTCAGATTCATATCCCTCAGTCCATTTAATAATTTAGGTGCCTTTGAAATCTGAAGAAACTTTTCCAGCTTAGCAGAATGTACAGTGTTATTGTTTCAGGAACTTGTTACATATTGAAAGGTAGAGACAGACTCTAGCTTAAATGACCGAGGGCATCCTAAAGTTTTTCACCTGTGCCCCCTTTGTGTCATTTAGAAATTTCCATTTTAGAAAAAGTGCAGATTTGAAAGATTTGAAGTTGTGCTTGAATACCCATATTAACTCCAACAAAACTAAAATAATTAAGCTTAGCTCTGGTTTTCACGACCGCTACTATTTGTCCTTGTTACCAGACATTGTGGAGGATGAGAGCAAGGCTTTCAAATCCAGGCTAAACACAAAAAGCACACAATGTATTCCTTATTTCCCCATAAAATACATTTTCCTAATACCATTGCAGAAAGGCATTTACACGGTAAAAGATGTATTGTATGAAGTTAAATATTTGGATTTAGTCAAGCTTTTACTAGAACACAGACAGTATCTTTAACATTTCATTTTATTTATTTATTTATTTTTATTTATTTATTTATTTTACCAGGAGGTCCCAGGGATCGAACCCAGGTCCCTCCATATGGGAGACGGACGCCCAATCATTTGAGCCACATCCGTCCCCGACAGTATCTTAAAACCCAAGTTGCTTCATGGGCAAATGCGTCCATGTTTTATAATCATCAAATCTTATTTATTAGATTTCTTCATGTGCTGGCATTGGGGTGGCTGCTGCAGATGGCCATGAAGTCCTTGAACACAGCTTCTGTATGATTTTACAGTAGAAACTGTTCTCGGACTGCAGCTAGCTCCCTCCAATTCCCCGCCCTCCCCCCCCAAAACGCTAAGCTTCTGTTTATCCATTAGACAGAATTACAGTCACAAGGCACCAAACTTCATTTGTGTGCAACGTTTTTAAGCAATAAATCAATGGATTTGTTTGTTTTGTGACTTGGATGATGTTATATGTATTTCCTTGCCAGCCTAAGTGAAGAGATTACTTTTTCTCTATACCCCTTATATTAGTCAGCCAAAGGGGTGCTGATGCAAAGTACCAGAAATCTGTTGGCTTTTATAAAGGGTATTTATTTGGGGTAGAAGCTTACAGTTACCAGGCCATAAAGCATAAGTTACTCCCCTCACCAAAGTTGCCACGTGTTGGAGCAAGACGGCTGCCGACATCTTCCAGGGTTCAGGCTTCCTCTCCTTTCTAAGGCTGTGTGGTCCCAGCTTCTTCCAGTATCAGCTGTAGGCTGGGATAAGTCTCGTCTCTCTCCCGGGGCTCCTTTCTCTCCCAGCTCAGCTGCTCTGCTCTCTCTACAAGGCCAGCTGTAGACTACGAGGCGAACGGCTCATCTTTCTTCCCGGGGCCTCTGCCTTCTCTCTTTCCTCACATATCTGCTTCTCTGTGTGTTTACTTCCCAGGGTTCCAATATAAAAAAGCCCAACTCTCTTCTCTGCCGTGCAGTTTTCTCTGTGAGTCCACTGATGTCTCCCAATCATAATTTAATCACGCCCAGAAGAACAGATGAGCTTACAAACATAATCCGTATTTCTTTTTGGAATTCACCAATAAAATCAAACTGCCAAACCCCCCAAATAAAAAATAAACTATAGACAGTAGGAAAACGGAGATCTAAGGATAATGTGTAGGAAATCAAGTTTCTGACCCCCATGTCAGAGTGTCAATCCCCCTATTTTAATACCCCAACCCATCCAATGTGCTGTGTTTATTCAGATATCATTCATTTCAGAGAATTCTTACAACTTAACCACGTAACATTTAGCCTACAGATTATGCAGGGTCATTCATTTATTCCCCTTTATTTGTTTTCTATGTTGAACTTATTTTGGACCATTTGATACTTGAAGAAGGAAGGGACCTGGTCCTTAAAATAATCCATTTTTCTCATGAACAATTCTGGTCAAATCTATGGGGGAAGGATTGAGGATTGGCACTGAATTACCCATGGGTTTTCTTTATTTCTGCTCCATGAAGTCCAATATTTTAGGATATTTGAGATTTTTCATTGCCCACTAGAAGCAATGGGATATTGTTGTCACTACAAAAGTGCATACTTGGACATCTTACGTTTGGGTAATAAAACTTCACTCTTTCCCCTAATATTGGAATTCCGTGAACATACAAACCAATTCAATCATTTGGGTTTCCAAACGGGGTGGGCTGGGGAGATTATTCAAGGTACGAAACAGGACAGTGCCTGACAATATTATTAGAAAGTATCTCAAATGAAACTAAGTAGGCAAATATTTTATCTATTTCAAACAGAGCATTTTTCTAACTGTAATCTTCTCTTCTCCAGTAGAATGAAAATAATATAATGATATATTGCCAGTGGGTTTGTGGCATGCAATTGTTGCTAAGACTGGTAGGGTTTTTACCGTGAAAATCCACAATGATGGGGCCAAGTTTTTCTTTTAGTATAATTGTCGAGTATTTGAGTTTCCTTATTCTAGGGAAAAAATCTGAGTGGCCCTCAGAAAATCCCTGAAATGGTTGATGTGACACAAAGTAGAGAAAACACAAGTAATACCGACAAAATCCTATTTTTCCCCTTTGATGGAACATTTAATTTTCCGGTTTAGCTCAATAAGAAAAACTATTTCCGGAAGCCACTGAAGTGAAGGATAGAAAGCAAAGAGAAGGTTTTGCTCTTGGACTCTGGCTCGAGATGAAAAGCCGGCTTAGAAGGTGAGCCGAGAGTATTCCAATCTTTGTGTGTCCACAGCTTTCCACGCACTAGAGAAATGAGGTGCAGCAGCCCAGGTTTCCTTTTATTGGGATGTAGTCCCTTTGGAAAAGTCTCTCCTAATGGAACATGTAACTCCAGATACTCGCGGTTCAGAAGTCAGAGCTCTTTGCTATAGAGAAAGAAAGGACAGCTCCATAGCAGCACGCAGAATTACGATAGCTTTATTCAGCTTCTGGAACTGGAGAACGGTCTCAAGTTAGGAAGTCAGCAGCAAAAAAAAAAAAAAAAAAAAAAAAAAAAGACCGTGGGAAGTAGTCTGGAGTGTCAAGCATTCCAGAAGCTGGAAGAGGTAGAGGAGTCTTTGGAGTGAACCGCGTCCTGCTGAACCCTCAATTGTGGACGACTGACCTCTGGAACTGAGAGAGAATATATTTTTGTTGTTTTAAGTCCTCCTGATTGTGGCACTGTGCTATGCCAGCCTAGAAGCCTAAAACACCTCTATAAGGCTAACTTCCAAATCCACATCGCTGGCCCAGACATCTTGCATCAGTTCAGACCCACATTTATTAGCGATGACATGCGCCTCTCCGCCTGATGTCTCCAGCTGGATGTTTGCAAGGCAGAATCCGTCTCGCGGTATGATTTGAGCATCACGTTTCTGAGAAAAGTCTCTATTCGATCTGCATTCCTATAGGTTGACATTTTTTACCCCCTCCAGATTTTCATTCTTAGATTGTCTTATTTTCTGAATAACGCTGATGACTCCGTCTTTAAACCAATAGAAGTTGACCCTTAGAGGACAGGAACATTTTTTTCTGCTCTCTGTCTAATACTCTGCCTGAGTTGCTTGTTATTACTGCTCCTCAAAGCAGTTTGCTCAGACTACTAGGTAAACGATCTTTTTTTTTTTTTTTTTTAAGATTTATATTGTTTATTTCTCCCCATTCCCCTTGTTGTTTAAACTTTCTGTGTCTGTTTGCCTTCCTTGATTCTTTAGGAGGCACCGGGAACTGAACCCAAGACCTCTGATGTGGGAGGGAGGTGCCTAATCTCTTGAGCCACCTCCTCTCCCTGCTTTGTTGTGTCTCTCATTATGTGTTTTCTTCTTGTGTCTCTTGTTGTGTCAGCTTGCCATATCTGCCTATTGAGCCAGCTCACTGCCCTCTTTTGGAGGCACCAGGATCCGAACCAACAACCTCCCATGTGGTAGGCGGGAGCCCAGTTGCTTAAGCCACATATGCTTCCCCCATAAACTATCTTTTGAACCATCAAATAAGTAATGCCACTTAGATAGAGACCTTCACAGGCTCCTGTGCCAATGCCAGGAGCGTAAGTTTTGGTGGAGCTACTGTGTTTGCTTCAGCTGAGACCCAAAGTCCAGAGCCAGATCCCAATGAAACTAGCACACTGATATGTTAATAACAGCAAATATTGATCGCTGCATGACTGAAAGGCCTTTTTTTGTTTACTGCATTGACTACCAGTTTCCATCAGGAAAGATACTTTTGTTGGTTCTTTCCATCTGTTAAATTCAAGGCTTGGTTATTTGCACAGAATGATGCTTTCACTAACAATGCACTGTAATGCCAGCGATAAAGCTAAAAACGAGAGGAGCATGGGCTCAGTTTATATTAGTTACCTCTTGTCAAGCCCTGATTTTCTTTAATTCTGTGCAGAAATGCTGAGAGGTTCTTCATGGACCCTTCTATTATTTACTAAGCCAAACAGGATGAAAAAGTGGAAATGGGGAGATGGGGGTCAAACTGCTTACACTCCTGGGTCTGCTTTCTGACTGGATTCTAGGAGTAAAATAGCTCTTTAAGATACATGCTGGGGAAGTGGATGTGGCTCAAGCAGTTGGGTGCCTGCCTACCACATGGGAGGTCCCAGGTTCAGTTCCCGGTGCTTCCTAAAGGAGACGAGCAAGACAGTGAGCTGATGCAAAGGGCTGATGCAGTGAGCTGACACAACAAGATGATGCAACGAGATGATGCAATGAGGAGACACAATGGGAGACACAACAAGCAGGGAGCAGATGTGGCTCAAGCAATTGGGCGCCTCCCTCCCACATGGGAAGTCCCAGGTTCGGTTCCCAGTGCCTCCTAAAAAGAACACGAGCAGATACAGAGAGCACACAGCAAACAGAGAGCAGACAGTGAGCACAAACAATGGGGGGGGGGAGTGAAATAAATCAATAAAATAAATCTTTTGTTTAAAAAAGCCCCAAACTAAAATGCAAATAGGAAAAACTAAGGGGGAAAAAAGAGCAGAGCAGAATATATATATTAAAAAAAGATACACACTGAAAATGTGCTTTGAGCAAAAGCATGTAAAGTCATGTAATACTTAGGGGAAGATGATTAAAGAGGAGGTTCTGTTTGTCTTTTTAAATAAGTTTATCACTTCCTTTATTGTTGTATTTAACAATATATTTTCACACCATTTCTTTATAGATGTTGGTACTCTTATCCAAAAGAATCAAACTCTTTGATTCTTCAGTCGGACAAGCAGAAAGCTGTCTGGGGCAATAAATATATATTTATATATTTAATATATTTATTTATATGGAATAAAGAGACTATCCTGACTCTAACTCCACCAAAAGCTTCAAAATTTATTAGTAGGATTGAGCTCTGGTTATAGGAATTTGGGGAATCAAAAATAAAAAGTGATTCCTAGGACAGTTAAAGAATACCAACTAATTTGAATGATTTGTCTCTTTGCATGTCTCTCTGATAAATATTAAAATATTAAAAACATCTAGGGGAGAGGCCTCTCTATTATTTTTGAATCTATAATTATTTCAAAATTAAAAGTTTAAAATTTTGTAAAGAGACAGCTAAATAAGAAAGACTGAGAAAATTTACTCACTTAGGGTTCTTCTTATGCTTTCATGTTAGCTGAGTTGGAGGAAGCTTTGGAGATGATCTGATTCAGATAAGAAAATTGAGACCCAGAAAATAAAAGTGCTTTTAAAGTCACATAATCCATTGCAAAAATCAATTCTTGACTATTTCCTTAGAATTGAGTTTCCGATTCATGACAGCCTAACAATAGTTGAAGATTAGCAAAATATTCTTGCAATTTGGATGCTAAGAACTTTAATACTGCTTTTATTTTAATTTTTTTTTATGTATTGGAGCTTGACTCTGATGAGAGTTTAGGGCAGATGATAATGTAGCACACTCTGAAATATCTCATAGTGTGGAGAAAGTATCAGATGGCACAAAGACCATGGAGGAAATAGAATTGTCAGTGCAGAGATGGGCTGGAAAAAAAATAGAAATTTTAAGACAGTATGGATACAAGATGCTTCAGGAGTGCTAATCCTAAAAACAAGTTCCCCAATAAGTTAAAAAGCTGCTGAGGGAAGCAGCTGTGGCTCAATCAGTAGGGCTCCCATTTACCATATGGGAGGCCCCGGGTTCGGTTCCCGGGGCCTCCTGCTGAAGGCAGGCCCGCCCGCACGGCGTGGTTAGCTGACCCAGGGAGCACAAGCAGCAAGGGGGGGATAAATGAATAAATAAATAAAATCTTAAAAAAAAAAAAAAAAAAAAAAAAAGCTGCTGATACTGCACAATGTAAGGCCATATGGAAATTAAAACTCTAATAAATTGGAATGTGTGCATCACAGGAGAACCACAAGGCTACATGAAATCATAATTTAAAATCATAATCACAATGCATTGCAAATCATTTGTCTGATGAAGGTTTAATAACCAGAATATAAAAAGAATATAAATTTTTAAAATATTTTTTGCCAACTAAAAAATAGGCAAAGGTCTTGAATAGACCTTTCTCCGAAGAAGATATATAAATGGTTAATAAACACATGAAAAGATGCTCAATTTGACTGGTCCTCAGGGAAATCAAGTCAAAACAACAGTGAGATACCACTACACACCACTGGGATGGCTGTAATTAAAGAAAAAAAAAAGGGAATATAACAAGTGTTGGTGAGGATGTGGAGAAATTAGAATCATCGTACACTGCAACTGGGAATGCAAAATGGCGCCACCATTGAAGAAAACAGTTTGCCCTTAGAAAGCTAAATATCAAATTACCATATGACCCGGTAATTCCACTTTTAGGTATATACCCCAAGGAATTGAAAACAGGCACTGGAGCAGGTATTCGCACACCGATGTTCATAGCAGCATTATTTACGATAGTCAAAACGTGGAAACAACCCAAGCATCCATCAACGGATGAATGGATGACCATAATGTGGCACATACTTATGATGGAATATTATCAGCTCTATCAAGGAATGAAGTCCTGATATGTACGGCAACATAGGTGAACCTTGAAGACCTCATATTGAGTGAAATAAACCAGACACAAAAGGACAACAAATATTGTATGGCTCCATGTATATGAAATACCTAGAACTGGCAAATTCAAGATAGTAGATTCAATTTAACAAAGAACGGGGGAAAGGGGGAAATGCGGCATTACTACTTAATGGCTTACAGTCTCTGATGAAAAATTTTGGTAATGAATGGTGTTGATGGTTGCACAACACTATGAATGTAATTAATGCCACTGAAGCATATACTTAAAAACAGTTGAAATAGAATCTTTTATCTCATATGCATGCTGCCACAATAAAACGAAAAAAGTACCTTGCATTATATCATTCTCATTGGTTACAACTTGCAAGCCACTTGCTATTTTTGACAAATGCATTATTTAATTTTCCACCTCTTGAAAATATCTCCAGTTGCAGCTGAAGTAATGATTCTTCAATTGCATTCATGCATCTGGCCTCAATTTCTACAAACACTGTGATTCCATGAGGAAACATGCTGAACTCAGCTCTTCAAAAACCTGTGGTGAACCAGTCTGAGGCTATTCAACTGCTTTATAAACATCCTGTTTGAAATGAAAACTGTTTGTCTCACCAGGTCTAGAATTGACTCTTCAGGGGAAGAATCTCATCAGTGATGGGACATATATACTGTTTTCCAAGGAAGACGGAGGACCCTGTAAGTATCAAAAATCCAGAAAATTGGTTTTCTCAAAGAATTTCTACTCAGTCAGGAGAAGGAGAAAAATTTATAGCAGAATAGCAGAAACAAACAAAATTTAGCAAAACAAAGTCTTACGCGTGTCCATGCAGAGTCTCATTTTCTAGAACAAATGCATTGGATGTGCTCACTACGCCAGCGTGAAGAGGATGATTTCAAAGTGTGTTCGTCCTTCAAGACTTACCATCCCTAACCAGATTCAGTAAAACAGTCTGATTCCAGAAGGAGGATCACCTAACCACTCAGCAGAGGGAGCTCCATCATTTTTTCCAACCCTGTTTCAACTGCCAGAGGGATAAAACATTTTACGATGACTGCAAATTAAACTTTTTAAACTTTTTAAGGTACTGGGCCAGGGATTGAATGTAGGACCTCGAATGTGGGAAGCTGGCACTCAACCACAGAGCCACATCTGTTCCCCTGAGTTGCTTGTTTGTTTTTTTGTTCCCAAGAGGCACTGGGAACTCCCATATGGGAAGCAGGAGCTCAATCACTTGAGCCACATCCGCTCCCACAAATTAACCTTTCTTGCATTGATCACTCTAGGCTCTAAACACCTGTGCATTTAGAGATTTTATTCTAAGGCAACCTAATGCTCATTAGAAATCATATTCTGTACATAATTTTCCGGCATTCTGAGTCCGCCTTTCCTGTGCTCACTTACCAAAGTGAGATCATCCCTTACAGAATTTTATAAAATCCTGGGTATATAACTCAAGCATTACGTGTTGCGTGCTACCTTGTGATTTCTAGCTTCATTCGTTGTCTTCTCCACTCTGCAAATCTGAGAAGTGTCTGAGATCGGGGGCATTGCTTCACCCATATTTGTGCTGGAAGCTAATTTGCATTGAAATATATTCAGACGTCTTTTTATTCCCTGTGAGTCCGGTGAGCCTTGGGGCTTACAAAGCATGGAGGCAATGAATGAATTCCAAAGCGCCAGGACGTGGGCAGAAACCTGCTAGAAGGACAGTGTTATTTCTCTCAGCTTTGACCCTCTGATTATTATTTTTTGTTTGAATGACCTTCAAGATGACCTTCAAAACTGGGATTTGTAGGAAAAGATTTCAGGCGTTTCGTGAGCTTGAACTGGAAATTCGAAAAAAACATTATTCTTGTGGGGACGTTGTTGGTATGGGTGTGATATGTTTATTAAATAATACACAGTATAGTGTGGACTTGGTATGATTTTTATTTTGATGTAGTGTGTTGAGTGCAGTGGAGACCTGCCTGCAAAAAGGTTGGTAAGGATGGTGGAGATGGTTTTATGATGCCATGGGAGGACTCGAAATTTTCAAATGTTTGCTGAAAATGACCATTTGAACAGATGGTGAACCGTGCTAGGTTATCAGGTATTGAAATTATGGGAAAGTTGTAAAACGTAGTTTTTAATAATCCTAAAATTTAAAGACTTGCCGATGTTGAGTGTCATAAAACTATCTGCCACTACATTCTGAGAAGGGGTCCATGGTTTTCACCTGACTGGCAAAGAGGTCCGTGGAACAAAGAAGGTTAAGAACCCCTGGTTTAACATAAGGGCTTGTCCCACCAGACAGATGAAGGGAAAGAAGCCTGCCCTATCTAGCACCAATATTGGCTGGAGAAAAGAGAAATCAGAGCGAGAAGGAGGCTGTCCAACTCTAAGGCTCATGGCTCTCTCCTTGCAAGATGAGTTGAGGGGAAAGCCAGAGGCAAGAGAGCATTTTGACGCACATTATGTGTAAGAATTTGGAAGCAAACAAATTCATAGGGAGCCCACAACCAACACACACACATTGGAGGGGGTCATGGCTAAATATATTTGGGGGTACAGCATGGTTTGTGACACAAAGAGGTGCCTCGCTGTGCAATGGACACCAGAAATCCTTCCAAGGGGAGATGCTGAGGTCAGCTGGGTTGATAGTTGGTAGAATTGTGATGGGACCTGCTATGGGTGGAATCGTACCCCTCAAAAATGCCTCATTGCGGTCCTAACTCCCTGGATGAGACCTTATTTCAAAACTGGGTCTTTGAAGATGGGATTAGTTAAAATTTGGCCAAATGGGATTAAGGTGGGATTACACTGAGACCATAACTAAGGTAGGGACGAAGAACTCAGAGAATAGAATATGATTTTCAAAAGAGTAAAATGTGTTTGTAAAATGTATATATGTATACATATATAAGCACAGAACACATGCACATGTACACGTACACACACACACATACATGTACTTGTTGGACTAATCCAAAGGACTAGTTAAACTGAAAGGAAATGTAGAGGATGGAAGATAGTTCTGAGGTCAGAGAAGTGAAGAGATGTCAAACATAAAATGGAATTCCAGAGATACCAAGCAAAGGGCAAAACATTTCCAAATCCTCTAATCAAAACTCCTGAAGGGATATCTTGAAAGAATGGGGCAAAGGTATATTTGAAGAAATAATGCTTGACCATGTTCCAGTATTGACAACTTCATTCTCAGATTCAAAAAGCTTGATAAGTAAAATAAACACTATGCTAAACACATAAAGGAAAATGGCAGTGCTCCAAAAACAAACAGAAAATTTTAAAATAGCCAGGAGGAAACAGAGAGAATGTATCAAATGTTTGGGGTCCATAGGTTCTTACCAAGAGAAGATTTCCCCATGGAAACAAGGGTCCACAGCAGGCAATACAAAGGTGCCTTCTAAACCCTGAAGGCAAATTGCTCTGCCTAAATTCTCCACTGTGCTGACTCAATCCAGAGTGAGGCGGAAACAGATAATGCAAAGTGGAAGCTGAGCATTTCCTACTCAATGGCCCCCAAGGTCAGGACTGCTAAAGCTGGCTCTACAGGAAGAACTGTATTGAAATCTGACAGCGGGAGGGCATGCCGGAAGCAGTGGGGAGTAACAGAATGGATGAAACCCGAGCACAAATCCAAACTCTCACGACTGCATAAAACTACCACCAAAAATAAAAATGACTGATGTGAGATGTGTTCAATTGTGACAAATGCACCACACTAATGAAGGATGTTGTTAATGTGGGAAAGTATGGGAGGGGGAGGGAGTGGGGCATATGGGAGTCCCCTGTATTTCTCATGTAACATTTATGCAATCTAAAATATTTAAAAATTAAAAATTAAAAAAGTATTAAAAAAAAAAGGCAAGGTAGAGTCAAAATTAAGGGTGACAACTTACGTATACAAATGGAGTATCAGATGTTTCTGAGTCATTTCTTTGATTGGGAGGAGAGTAAAAATGGTAGCTTTTTAATTTTGGTGAAGTAAGTATGCATACTAACCTTAAGGTTAATCAGTAAAATAATGAAAACTGAAAACACTGCTTTTTAATAAGAAGTGGAAAAGAGAGGAGGAATATTTTTAAAATCCTAGATATTAGAAAAGGGAAATAGAAGCAAAGCAACGGTTAATAGAAAGCACCAAATAAAACACAAGAAATAAATATGAAAAATATTATCACCACAATAAATATGAATGGATTGAAAACATCTCTTAATAGACATGGACTTTCAGAAAGGGTAAAAAAAAAATCTAGATACTTGATGTTTTTAAAGGATAAAACTGAAAACAGTAACAGAGAAAGTTTAAGAGTAATGCGATGGAAAATGAAATCAGTAAGTAACTGTGAAGAGAAAATGTCTACAGCTATATTAACAGCAAGCAAAAAGGGCTTTAAGGAAAAATAGTGGGGATAGAATTGGTTAGTATGAAGTGTTAAAAGAAATATCTCATCTCAAAGTTATAAAATTGCACCTAGAAGGATAGCATCCAATTATGTGAAGCAAGGTTTGAAAGAAGTGTAAGGAAAACTGTACCTCCAGAATCCTGCCTTCTGCTTGCCGATTTCTGTGTAGAGTGATCCTGACTTCAAGGGAAAGGGGAGCTAACTGCATGCACTTTGGGGATTTTGCTGCCCGAATAGGCTTACTTCCTCACCTGATCTCACTGAGTGGGTCTCCTTAATTACCTGCAGCCTTTTCCCATCTCCACACTTCAACAGCCCTGTCCATTCTAGAGAAAAAACATTTGTACATGCAAGGAAGTGTCTTCCTGGGCTCAGTGCCCAGCTTCCTATTTAACATTCTCAAGAGTTTACTTTTCTCCATACTTAAGAAGGAAAAAAAAACAGTTCCTATTATTGTAAAAATTAATTATTCTAGAGATGTTATAAACTGAATAATGCTCTTCATTTTTGTTTAATTGAAAAACTTTGCAAATCCAAGGGGCTTTATTTACTAAGTAGGGCAAGCTAAATCTTAGTCCTGTGACTTCTTTCTTACATTAGGCATTTAGAACCTGTGTGAGCCATGAGAAAGGATTTCAGACCAGGTCCGAAAAAGGAGGAGAATGGGCTTTCCATCATAGATGTATTTTCGTAGAACCATGCCACGTCACTTTAGGGATGACAGCAGGATGCTGTTGGTTGGAAAATGGGTTGTATCAATTAAGCTGTTTTACCCACCAGCCATATTGAAAACAAAAGCTGCAAGACGAAAATACAAGTACAGCTCAAATTGAAACCAGATGTGTGCAGCTTGGAGGATTCCTTAGCGTTTAGTTTCTCTCCATTTTATGTTACATTTCTTCTGAAATGTCTGCAGCTTCTGAAAATGTCCTTGCCTATCTAGATCTCTAATTTGTTTGGGATGACACGGTTAGATGGCCAAATAAATAGACTCTCTGGTTAGGACTTAGCTGAAGAAGATTCAAGTATATTGTTTGTACAAAGCAAAAGTCTGGAATAAATTAGACACATTGACTTGTTTCTAAATGATATCAACCCAGGCAGTAGCTCAAGACTAATTTATGTTTTTTTCCCCAATTCTTCTTTGTCTTGGATGACCACACCCAGTGCAAATTTTAACCCAGTCACTAAGACCTCAAGTTTTATGCATTTGACAGTTTCCTGAGGGGTGGTACATCTTGTCTTTCTAGAAAACAGCTTACCAGATAAAAATGAATAGATGCATGCTATAAAATGCATTAATAGAACTGAAAATCTGTAAGGAACTTCTCAGGGTGACTTCCTTATTTTCACATTTGTACTGAAGTGTATCATTCATACATGAACATACATAAACAAAAGGTGTGTAGTAAAAGTTGTGAACTTACAAAACAAGCATGCATGCCATCATACAGGGCTCCCACACATCAACCCACCATCAACACCCTGCATTGTTGTGAAACATTTGTTACAAACTATGAATGAGCATCGTCAAAATACTATTAACTATAGCCCATAATTGTACATTTGCTGTATTTTCCCCCCAATCCCCTGATTCTTAACATCCTGTATTAGTATTGTATATTTGTCATAGTTCATGAGAGAATGTTCTCATATTTGTTATGTTAACCACAGTCCATCTTCCACCACAGAATTCATTGTGTTGTTTTTTACTTATGCTTCTAGCCATGATGAAATACACAACATTTTTTAAAGCAAAATTAAGTAAAGGGATGCAATAATTTCTACGGGCAGGGAAGTACGGTGGACCATCCTTGAACGGAGAATAATACGTATGTGATTTCAACTCTGAGACTTAACACTTACCTGTCTGTTTCCTCACCTTTAAGAACAAGCCTGAGAAAGAGAACCCTGGATATATGCTGATTTTCTGGGAGGAATCCGTGTGAAAGTGGAAGGGTATAAAGCACCCAGTTCCCCAGGATTTCTCAAGTATTTGCTCTTTTACTTGGAGCTCAGAAGAACTCAAGTACCATCAACCTTAACTAACCTTCATGTTCACATTTGCCATTTGTGCCTAAATCTTTTTCTTTTTGCTGTGAGAAAGTCGACATGTGGTTTCTAAGAAGCTTTCCTTTAAAAACAAAGTCAATCAAACTTTGCACTTTTTAGCTTGGTTTTGTAGAAGCAGCATGGGGAGCGAGTATGAGGGACTAGAACTTGCTTAAACGGCATGCCTTTGATTGTTTAGTAAAATCTTTTCTCCAGGATGGTGCTCCTTTCATTATAATAATGTTTTAACTCTACCATGAAGTGATGGACCAAGTGAAAGATGCCAAAGGAATTCATGATGGATTTAATTCTGCATTGTCTCTTGCAAGAAACTCAGTTTGGCCACAACCCCTGTAAGTAAGAAAAAAAAACAATTCCTGGTGAGTTGTGTTAGAAAATTATGACCACCATATTTATTTCACCTTATATGAACTCTCAAGTTGTTCTTCAATTTATAAAGAATTTTAAAAAATCACATTGAAAGAAAACATTGATGAAGCACAGACATGGAGAGAAGGCAGCCAAGAAAGTTGTCTCAACATCTTGGTCAGACTTTGGCAGAAGAAATTGCATTGACCTAATTTAGAAAGGGATAGGCTAACATTTCCAAGTTATGGATTACTTTGTGGTTGTGAAGACAAGTTCAAACATTGGATGTTTTCCAGTTTTATTCATTAATTGATAAAATTTATACCATATTTGCAGAAATTTAGTTTAATTTTACAGGGTGCCCATAAAGGAATCCTGGCATTTACTAAAGCAAAATGTAAAATGGAACACCTTACAATCCTGGGGATTGAACCTGGGACCTCATATGTGGGAAGCCAGCATTCAACCACTGAGCCACATTGGCTCCCTTGAGTTGGTTTTATCATTTATTGGCTTGTTTGTTTCTTTTGTTTTCAAGCGGCACGAGGAACTGAACCTAAGACCTCCCATGTGGGAAGCAGGCGTTCAACCACTTGAGCTGCATCTGCTCCCATGCTTCTTTTTTAATGAGTAGAATTCTGTTTTGCAAGGACTTAGTCTTTAAACGCATCCAAGGTTGTTTTCTTTTTATTTTCTATTGTAATTTTTTTATGTTGAACTAACATTTCACTACCATTCAGTCATAGAAATGTAGATTTCAGCTTGATATGTGCATTGCCAATGCTACGTGCGGAAAACGATGTTAAGCTTCTCCGTGCTAGATAGCCGAGGAACGCTTAACTCCAACAGCGCATTTCAAATCCTGCTCCCACGTAGAGTCCTTTAAATTTGTTCTGCGTGGCACATAGTAAGTGCTTTTCCCATGTTCATCCTGTTAAATACATCAACAGAAGCTAAAACAAAGTAAATTCATCATCTGCTTGTTAATACTTGATGTTGGGAGTCAGTCTAATTTCGTCATCAAATCCGACAGTGTGAGGAAAAAAACAGAACCAGGGAGAAATTCTGTGAACCATACCAAGAGGAAGAGCTAAACTATTCCTTTGCAACTTTCCTATTTTAATTCCGTTTTCAATAAAATCTGATTCTTGTATTTGCTGCACTCATATTCATGGAATATAAAATAATGCAAATTTGAGTTTATGATAACGTGCTTTGTAGTCTAAAGGTTTTTTTTAATTTGGAAATGACCAGTCCTACCTATGCAATTATGCTTTTTATTGAGCTCCTTTTCCCACTCAACATGATTATACCAGACCCTGTGAGCGAGCCCTGTCACCTTTTATACCACCAGAAGGAAAGAGCAAGACAGATGTTTACAAACGATAAACATTCAACCTTCCTTGTGGTCACACAACACACTCTGTCCCTGAATTTCACCAGCCCCTCGGGCATATCTTTTTTTTTTTTTTTTTTTTTTTTTTGTCCTCAAAAGAGAATTCTGACTTTGTCACTCTTGGGCTTCGTGTTCGCCTTCCCTTGCCATGCCTGCAAGCCATCTAGGTTACAAAATACGTGAATCTCGTTCTTTTCAAGGGAGTGAAATGGAGTTTCCTCAGCTGGTTTTCATTGGGCGTGCTTAGAAACCCTGCTCTGGAATTTGGTCATCTGAGCAGTTGGTGAAAAGATTTAATGGTTCAGGAGTGAGCTCATAAGTCCTTATGTGCCCTTGAAAGAAGACTGAGCTACAACTTGATAAAACACCCCACTTCGTAGGTAGCTATCGATAGAGATACGTTCACTCAAGTGTTTGCCTTTTTGTGAATTCTACTTTAGCCAGGATTTAAACATAGAGGTAGAGAGCACATTCGTGGTTGCCAGGGGCTGCCTGGATGGGAACGGAAAGTAAAGGGGCAATGGGCAAGCAGTTTCTTTTGGAGGTGATGAAAAAGTTCTAGAAGTAGCTACTGATGGTGGTTGCACATTCTGAATTTCTAAATGCCACTGAATCATACATTTTAAAGCATTCACATACATGTATTTTAGCACATCCCCCCAAAAAACAAATATAAGACGAGCTTTAAAAGCAGTTGGCATGAAAGAATAGGGGCAGAAAATGAAATGGGTGGGGAGGCTCACGCATGAAGGTAAACTTACACAGTTGTCATGAGCAATTTACAGATCTGACCCAAATCCTTTCAGAAGACAGAGTGGAAATTTCCTCTTAGGGACCCAGCTCAAGGAAACCTGAATCCTCCTGGTTGTAGAGTCAGGAAAGGCTCTTCCCAGGGACTCATCCCCTAGGTGAGTTCTCAGGGAGCTTTCTTCCAGCTGGATGGATTGACACTCTCCAAGGATGCTGATGCCAGGACTCAACAGCTGAAACAAAAAGACGGAGCTGAACACATCTCAGCATCGTCAGGACCTGCCTGCTCACCAGTTCAGTCCTGCCGTCCAAGACAGAGCGGGATCTTACAGGGGGAATGTTGGGAAGGCGGGGCTCAGAGACGGGCGACTCTCAGAGGGGAAAGCAGGAGATTGGCATCATCCTTAGACGTGCCAGGAGGACTGTTGTGGGCTGGTTGGCACTGGGGAGAAGTTGTGTTGGAAGGAACCCATCCCCGACTGCTTGGCTTCCAAAAGGTGTTCTCTGAGGGCTTGTCCTGGATGGATCGGACAGATTTCAAAGGCTCCGGTGGCTGCTTGCTGCCATTGCCACAGAACAAGCTGCCTTCCTCTACGTTGGTGGCAAACTTTTAATTTCCATAGCAAAGGGAGGTTCAATAACAAATCAAGGGCAGGCTAGCGGTGCATGTGTTGTGTTTGCTTATTACATCTGCATATTTTTATTTATTTATATATCTGTGTTTTTGTTTATTTTATATGAATATATGCATCAGTGCATTTATTTTTGTTGTTGTTTATCTATATATGCAATTGTATATATCTGTATATTTGCAGTTGTTTTTTACATATGTATTTAAATATGAATGTGCATATTTGTTGTGGCTGTTTAACATATCTATGAATATTTTTGTTTTTTTGTATGTATGTGGCTATTTGCTATGTTTTTCATTTATTTATATATGTATATAGATGTATATATTTGTTGTTTACTTATATACCGGCATATATATATGTGTATATATTTATATTTGTTGTGGTTATTTATTATATATCTGTATGTGTATATATATAGCAGACATTTGTGGTTGTTCGTATGTGTACATGCATATGAAGTATGTGTATGTGAATATGTATATGTACATGAAGTATGTGTATATATGCATATATATTTGTATAGGTATGTGTTTGCCTATGTATATGAAGTATGTGTGCATGTGCATGTATATATGTATATGCATATGAATATGAAGCATGTGTATGCAAATGTAGTATGTGGATATGTGTATATTTGTGTATGTGCATAAGTTGTCTGTGTATGTGTATGTATATGCATATGTAGCATGTGTATATGCCTGTATATGTATATGTAATGTATATGCAGTATATGTATATGTGTATGCATAAGTATTTGAAGTATATATAGATGTGTATGTACTATGTATGTAGGGCAGGTGTGTATATATAGCATATATATGTATGTATATGTATATGAAGTATTCATATATTTCTATGTATATGCATGTATGTGTATGTATATATATACAGTATGTGTGTATGTGTATGCATATGTGGTATGTGTGTATGTATATATATATGCAGTATGTGTGTATGTGTGCATATATGTAGTATGCATGTGTGTATGTGTATGCATATGCATATGTAGTATGCGTCTATGTGTATGTATATATACAGTATGCGTGTATGTGTATGCGTATGTGGTATGTATATGTATATATATGCAGTATGTGTGTATGTGTGTATGCATATGTAGTATGTGTATGTTTATGCATATGTTGTATGTATATATGTGCATGTATATATATGCAGTATGTGTGTATGTATATGTATGAAGCATGTGTGTGCATAAATGTAGCATGCATGTGTGTATGTGTATGCATATGTAGTATGTGTATGTATATGCATATGCGTATGTTGCATGTATATGTGTATATATATCTGTAGTATGTTTATGTATATATATGTAGTATGTGTGTATGTGTGTGCATATGTAGTATGTTATGTATATATGTAGTATGTGTGCATGTATCTATATGCAGTATGCGTGTGCATATATGTAGTATGTGTGTGCATATATAGTGTGCATGTATGTGTATGCATGTGCAGCATGTGTATGTATATGCATATGTATATGTGTATGCTCTGTGTAGATGTATGTATATATATGTAGTATGTGTATATGTGCATATATGTAGTATGTGTGTGCATATATAGTATGTGTATGTATATGCATATGTAGCATGTGTGTATATGTATATGTTGTATATGTATATGTATATGTATGTATGTATGCATGTGTGTATGTGTGTGCATATGCATATGTATATTTCGTATGTATATATGTGTATATGTATATATGCAGCATGTGTGTGCATATATGTAGTATGTATGTGTGTATGTTTATGCATATGTAGCATGTGTATGCATGTGCATATGTATATGTGTATGTTGTATGTGTGTATGTGTATGTTGTGTGTATATGTATATGTATGTATATGCAGTATGTGTGTATGTGTATGTATATATATTAGTATGTGTGTATGTGTAGCATATGTACTAAGTTTATGTGTATGCGTATGTAAATGTGTATGTTGTATGTGTATATGTGTATGTATATATGTAGTGTGCGTGTGTGTATATGTGTGTGTGTACTATGTGTGTGTGTGCACATTTTATGTGTATATGTGCATGCATATTTGTTGTGGTGGCTGTCTTTTAATATAGGTGTGTGTGTGTGCATTCCTGCTGTATTCGCCCAGCTGGGCTATTGATGCAAATTCAAGAGCAGTGCATTAGGGAGCGGCTGCCCTCCCTCGTACCTGGCATCAAGCCATCCTACGCAGTCAGTTATTTTAATACATCACCTTTCCCTTACTCGTGTCCCCCACAAAGACGTGCTTGAGCCATAAACTGCAGTCTTGTAAATATGACCCTATTTGGAAATAGAGCCTTTGAAGTCGGGGTGAGTTAAAACGAGGCCATTCTGCATTAGGGTGGGAGTTAACCCAGTACAAGTGTCCTCACAAGCCATGGGGAGCTGGAGAGAGAGCGAGAGAGCGGGCCGTGGGATGGAGGCAGAGCTAGAGCGAAGCCTCACATAACCACGGCCAGAACATGATGCCCCGCAGAGAAAGCACAGTCCTGCCAACACCTCGGTTTTGGTCTTCTGCCCTCCAGAACCACAGACGCTCCATGCCTTTTGTTTGAGCCAGCTGGACCGTGGCACTTTCTTACAGTGGTCCTGGAAGCCCGGGAGGCTGGGGGGAGAGCGGACACCCCCTGCAGAAAGTGTGCCTCTCACAGAGGACCAGCCTCTCCACCTCTCCACCCCAAAGCCCTCCCGGGAGCCTGAAGATGAGCCCGTAGGCGCTTTCACCAAGAAAAAAGCCAGGAACCGAACCTTGTTCTTTCCATCTGGTGAAAGCCAGCTAAGAGAAGGGATCTGGAACTAAGAACGGCAAAGAGAAAAGACCAGCCTGGCGTTGTCTGCAAAACCCTTCGATCTGATACTGTCTCTCACAGAACCGCTGCTTTTTCTTCCAAGAAATTAATTTCAGTTTAACTAATGGAACTAATCTGTGTGTCTTTCTCAACACAGATGAGTTTGTTGCTGGAATCAGATGAGATGAAAGTGCCTGGACAGAACGTTTTAAGAATAATGCTTCCAAAACTCGTTGAGTGGCCTTTTGTCTGTTCTTTTATTTTTTGAATTTGAAATAAGGTTGAATGTAGGAGAACTACTGAACCAAACCACGGCTTGATAAAAATGTGGATGAGTGAAAGGAAATCGATCCCAGTGCCTTAGAAGGAAGAAGCACTGAATGCCTTAAAATGAAGAATGTTTATAATTAAGCAGTGCCTGAGAATTAAGAAACAATGAGTGTTGACAAAATAATTGACTACCTAAAGATATCACTGACTTTAGTTCCCTATGTTTTCTAAATTTTCCTTCAAGAATGTCTCTCCAAAAACTATTTATGTTTTAAAATAGTGGCAGCTGATTAAACTGTTATGAGAAATCCTCCTGGGAAGTGTAATGATACATTAGAACCTTACTGCAAGCTGAAAATATGCGTTATTGAGAAGATAATAAGAAAACAAATGTAATTGAGTCAGATTCAATGCAAAGGTCATGTATTTTAATTCCCTTAGTCAAGATAGTACACCAGAACAACAAACAGATTACTGCAAGCAAGAACAGTGATCAAACCAAGAATTGGCAACTGCAATTTAAGGGAACTGAACATTTAAAAAAATAAATCAAATCCATGCTAGCAATGGTCTTGGAACACAGGCCATTTTAGTCCCTGTTTTTGTTTACGAGCAATTTATTTTATTTTATTGTTGCCTTAGTGGGATAATTCTTCTGTTTCTTTTGGATTTTATTGACTTCACTTGGCCTTCTCTTCTACTTTAAGAAAGAATATGAGACTTGAGTTATACTATAAAATATCAATGTGTGGAATTGTGAAATGTTACAGCTCCAGGAATTTTCATGGAAGAGTTTTAAGCGAATGAATTTAATTAAAATTTTTTTTCTTGCATGGAACTTTTATTTTGGGTATGCAGATAAGGAAATGTAATATTTAGAGGTAGATGAGTGTTCTAGTTTGCTAAGTTGCTCAAGCAGATATCATAAAATGGGTTGGCTTACAGAGTGCTTGTAACTTGATAAGGGCATCCCTCAGAAGAGGTTGGGTTGTGCAATGTTTTCAAACTTTAGGCTTTTCCCTAAATCCTTCCACCAAAGTGTGAGTGTTTTGAGGGAAAAGATAATGCCTGATTGATCACTGTAGCCTCAAGCCCAAGGAGGACGCTTGCCCTATGGAGTGTATCAGTTAGCTAATGCTGCGTAACAATATTACCACAAATATAGCAGTTTAAAAGCACACACATCTATTAGTTCACAGTTTCTGGGGGTGGAAACTGGGCATGGCTTAGGTAGAGTCTCTGCTCAGAATCTTATGAGACTGCAGCCAGTTGTTGTCTGAGTCTGTGGTCTCATGTCAAGGCTCACTCGAGGAACAATCTACTTCCAAGCTCTTTCACATTGTTGTTGTCAGGAATGTTCCTTGTGAGTTGTCACATGAGTGACTCAGTTCCTTGGTGGTATTGGATGGTGGCTGTCCTCAGTTCCTCATTGTATAAGAAATCTGTTGGCTTTCATAAAGGGTATTTATTTGAGGTAGCAGCTTACAGTCACAAGGCCCTAAGAGTCCAACTCAAGGTACCATAAAAGGTACTTCCTCACCCAAAGTCATTGGCCATGTGTTGACACAAGATGGCGGACAATGTCAGTGAGGGTTCAGCTTTCCTTTTCCCTCTTAAGGCTCCGTGGTCCCAGCTTCTTCCGATCTCAGCTGTAGGCTGGCATAAGGTTCCTCTCTCTTCCTCTGGGACTCATTTCTTTCCAGGCTCCGCTGCTCTGTTCTCTTCACAAGGTCAGCTGTAGACTATCAGGCTCATCTCTCTCCCTGGGCCACAGGATCCTCTGTGTATCTTCTCTGTGTATCTCCTTCTCTGTGTTCTTGATTGAACATCCATTTATGTAGCCCACCAAGGGAGTAGGGACTCAACCCTGCACGCCCTAATGACATGGTTGAAGCAAAGCCCTAATCTTAACATAATTTAATCAGATGTTTCAGCTAAATCTAATGCAATCAAAGCATATCACACCCAGAGGAACAGACCAGTTTACAAACATAAACAAATATCTTTTTTGGAATTCATAAATAATATCAAACTGCTGTACTCACCACGCAGACCCATCCGCACCATGGCATATTTCATCAATGTCAACAAAGAATGTCTTCTTTGACAACCAAAAGAGTCAGCTTGCAACACGGAAGTCACAATCTTCTGTAACGTCATCATGGAAGTGACATCCCACTAGCTTTGGTGTATTCCAATGGTTATAAGCAACTCAGCAGGTTCTGCCCACATTTATGTGTATTCATGAGGACATGACTCTCAGGAGGCAAAGGTCCACCTTAGAGTCCGTCCAACACATGGGGAGAGCCATGACAAATGTTTCTGGAAAGAAAAAATAAAACAATCGCTGATAATGGCTGGGCTGTGATGGAACCCAGCTTCTGGATTTGGAGACCAGGATCCTTTCTTCCCAGCTTCTGTCTTGTGAGTAAGCTCTGATCAGGGCCAGAAAAACCCTTGGGGCCCCGGATAGCTGGAGAGGAGAGGGAGAGCATCTCATACCACAGACCTCAGGTGCCACCCCGTTGTTTGGAAAACCAGTCTCTTTAGTCTTCTAAACAAACCTGGCTTATTGTTTCACAATTCCTAAGATGAAATGAGGAATTATGCTCAATTCTGCATCTGGCTTTTTAAAAAGTTCTGTTATTGTTTCATCCACTATAAGGAAAACAGAACATATGAGGCTGCTTTCCCAATGTTTATGTTTGCAGCAGAAAACACAGGGATCCAGTAAGTACCCCATGTGGCTCCCAAGACAGAAACAAACATGAAATGTTGGATCCACTTTAGAAGTTATTTATTCAGCTGGAGAATAAACACTGCTGGGACATCAAAAATAATGGAGAGGAAAACTCCCATACCCTGGTCTTAATTTAATTAACCTCTGCTTTTCAGATTGGATAGGGAAGGAAGTCATAATGAGTGGGCTGTATAAAGTAAATTATGGATTTGTCATTTTAACATACATTTAACATGACCCAAAATGACTTTCATTTCTGAAACTCTCATGGAGACTTTACAAGCATACTGTAATTTTTTGGGTCTCTGTTGAAAAATGTTTCCCTTAGACTGGGGTTTCTCAGCCTCAGTGCTATTAATATTGGGGCTGGAAAATTTGTTGTGGGGCCTGATCTGTGCATTGTAGGAATTTTTTTTAAGGAGGTACCAGAGAATGAAACCTAGAACTTCATACATGGGAAACAGATGCTCAACCCTGAGCCATATCCGCTCTCCAATGAGAGTTGCTTTTTTCATTTGTTTGTTTACTTTTAGGAGGTACCAGGTCTTGAAGCTGGGACCTCTTACATGGGAAGCAGGCGCTCAGCCACTTGAGCTACATCTGCTCCCTGTAGGACGTTTTTAGCAGTGTCCCTGGTCTCTGTCCATTGATGCCAGTGGTATCTCCACCCAAACGTGACAACCAAAACATTTTCAAGCGTCCCTTGGGACCGAATCTTTCCCAGGTGAGAACTACTGATTTAAATGATGGATAGAAAATAGTCTGGAGGGAAAATTTCCCTAGATTTTTTCCTCTCCGAATACTAAGAATCCTGTAACACATTCCAAATTTATATTTTCCAGCTAGAACATTGGATGGGAACATATCATCATCAGCCTTTGCTGTCGCCATTAGGTAAGATCATGGGTCTTGGTTTCCCTGGGGAAAGCAATAGCATCACTTCTTTCCCAAATTCTGTGCCATGGTTTTTCCAGTGCCCCGCCCAATGCACACATGTGCCAAGATGTCCGATCTTCTGAATGTACCTGTCAGAGCTTCCCTGGGATTATTCCACTCACTCCTCCAGCTAAGGAAGCTGAGAGTTGCTTACCAACTCCATGTCCAGTCTGGTCCTTCCATCACAGACAACTGCTACATTTGCTGCCTTCTTCACACACCATTCACTCTCCCTGGTTCTTGCCTTTACTTCTTGCCTCTGAAGAAAACATAGCTGATGCCAATGTGGCTGTGAGACTCTTCTAGAACCTTCCACTGGAACTTTCCAGAACCTTCCAGAACCTTCCGTGGGTCCCTTGGTCATTCTTCCTCTCATAGAATTTTAAAAAGCCTTTGTAGGTGGGGTTTTAACAAAGCTACAGAGTCAACCAAAATTCAATTAATTTGTTAATTCTCCCCTGTGAAAGTGACCTAAAGACGGTCTATTGACCTGCCCTGTCACATGGGATACTAACCAGGTTAGTAAAAACGAACAAGAGTTTTCTCAAATGGAAAGAGCTCATGTATATACAATTGTGTCTACCAAATACGCGATCTTAAACTTCCATGAAACAATTTCATGCAAAAATGCAATATTAAGGTTTTTTCCTTTCCAAAGAGGTAAAGATGTTGAATGAAAGAGTACATATAAAATAAAGCAAGCCATTGGCCATAGATGTGGGTCTATTAACAGATTCTCAATTCTCTTCCATTGGTCTATATGCTTTCCTTGTGCCAAAAGTTTTGATTACTGTAGATTTGTAGTAAATTTTGAAACCAGGAAGTATGAGTCTTCCAACTTTGTTCTTGTCTTTCAAGATGGTTTGGCTATTTGAGTCTCCTTGCAATTCCACATGAATTTGAGGATCACAGAAGGACAAATATTGTACGATTCCAGTTTTATAAAATACCTAGAACAAGCAAATTCATAGAGACAGAAAATAGAACAGACGTTATTGCTTAAGTTCTGTTTGGGGTGATGAGTAAGTTTTGGTTATGGAATATAATGATGGTAGAACCACATTGTGAATGCAATTAATACAAATTAAAGCCCCTTAAAAATGGTTAAAATGGGAAATTGTATATATATTTTGCAGTGGTTGAGTTTGTGTGTCAACTTGGCCAGGTCATGTTGTCCAGTTGTTTTTTGGTCAAGCAAGTGCTGGCCTCATTGCTACTGTGAGGGCATTGTGTATATTTAAGTCATGAATTAGTTGATTGCACCCAGGGCTGGTTGCAACTACAATCAACAAAGGAAGTTGCCTTCAGAAATAAGATAATTCTCATCCAATCAGTTGAAGTCCGTAGAGGAAGAATTGATGATTTCAGCTGTCAGAAAGAATGTCCGTCTCTACTTCAGCCAGCCAGCTTCTCCTGGGGAATTCAGCAAAACCTTCATCAGAGTTCCCAGCTTGCAGCCTGCCCTATAGAATTTGGACCTGCCCATCCCCACAGTCTTGTGAGACAACTTCTATTATAAATCTAATAATATTACACACACACACAATCTGTTTCTCTGAAGAAACCTGACTAATACAAATTATATATATATATATATATATATATAACCACAATAAAGTTAAAAATAAAAAATAAAAATGAAGTAAGCCTGAATTTTTGTAATTCCAGAGGAATTAGAAACCCAGCGGTGGCTACTGCAGAGATTCAGCCATATTCACTGAGGGAATCTCACAACCTGAAATGCCACCACCAAGAAGCTCTGGAGCCCCATAGTGAGGTGGAATCATTTATTTCAGGAAGCATTACCTGTTGCTAAGCCACCTCTGCGGCTGATGTGATGTCCACTTTCCAGCGTAGGGAAATTTAATGAGTGGTAATAGAAGAGCTGGAAAGAAACGCTCTACTTACCCATGAGAGCCAGGCTTGTGACAAAGACCAGAGTATTATAACATAAAAGGAATCAAGGTGATAGGGGCCCTTTGTTCAAGATAAAAGGCCCCATGTAAAAATAAATAAATATAAAGGTGGGACTAGCTCTTGCCGTAATTCATCAAATAGCCCTCTCATCTCCCTTCCTTCATCCGAAGTGGTATTTTCGAATATGAGGATGAAGGGCTTGTTTTATTCCTCAGGTCACCCCTGAATTACTCAATGCCTACAAATGCAGCCCAAAATACCACAACTTTGTGCCTTGATCTTGCTATTTCTTAAAAGTCTCTCAATGGGATTGTGGCTGAAAAAGGTAGTCTAGGGATGTAAAAGTCAATTGAAAGAAAACTAGAGAATAATCTAGAGACTGAATAACACAGAGAACCCAGAGGTGGATGAGGATTGTGGTTAATAGTACAAATGCAAGAGTGTCCTTCTGTGAGCTAGAACAGATGTACATCACTATTGCAGGGTAGGTGGGAATGTGGAGAAGCATGGGAAAAACATAATTAATGTAACCTAAGGACCATAGTTAACTAATACTGTAATATTCTTCCATCAATGCAAAAGATGTCCTGGGTTAATAATAAGGGAATAATATGGAAAAGTAGGCTAAATGTGCATTATGGACCATAGTCAGTGGTAATAGTCTGATGATATTATCTCATAATCTATAACAAATATTCCACAACAGTGTGGTGTGCTGGTGAAAGGTTGTTATATGGGAATTCTACACATGTGCATTCTTTTGTAAGTTTACAACTTCTGTAATAAAAATATATTAAAAAAAATTTTAATACCATACAATCAGCTTAAAGTGTGGTTAGATGCCTACCATGCAGAAAGGAAAGTGTCAACCCCCCTTCCAGCAGTGACCCCCTAAGTAAGAACCTACTCACCTCTAAATTGGTCCTTGCAGTTAAGCTGAAATCTCTGCCTCCCAGGCTCTTGTTCGGATAGGTTCCGAGAATGCTGTAAATCATCCCATGTTGCTTTTGTCCAAAACGAACACAGCTGTTGGCCAGGAAATGAAAAATACACCTAGATCAGTGATTTTGTATGGATACCTTCCTATATCTGGGGTGATTGCGCAATTTAACACCCAAACTGAGATGAAAATAGGTAGCTGTTAATAGTTGTGTGGGACACACATGTAGCCTGGGACCATCCCAGGCAAATTAGGATGTACAAAGAGGGAAGCAAAATGTGGCATATCCACACAATGGAGTATTACTTAGCCACAAAAAGGAATGCACTCTGCATAATTGGAACTTGCTTTTACAAGGTCACTTTTCATCAAAGACAACTTTGACTATAGCTCATTTATCTTTCCTTCAGTTTTAGTAGCAAGCCTATATCTGTGATTTTATATGTAGGAGCTAAAAGACATGCTCACTCAAATAGAATTGAAGAAATCTTGATGTTGACCAAAAATATAAAAATTGGATAGAATCCTTATAGGAGATTTCACATCACAATTGGCTATTCTAATATTGCTTTGCAGAAGATGAAAGCTTGGAAGGTGGAGGTGGGATATTTCATCAACTTTGTCAATCAAGGGGACCAGCTCGGTGATCTTAGGAGAAGAAAATGCAATGCAATTTTTTCCACAATCAGATGTGTGTGTATGTATATCGATTTAAGACTAAAGATGAGTTGTTTGTGTCATTCAAAGCTTTGTAGATTCTTGGTCCTTTCTTCTGACTGAAGGATGTTGGGAAGAAGAGATCCTACTTATCTCCTTTAAGTCTGTCCTTGCAATTAAGCTTGAATGGAAAGGCTGGCCAGGAAAGACACTCTGGTTGGGATAGCTTTGGCGTTTTCTGGGATTCCCGCCCTAATGTGTTTGCTGCATCTTTACCAAGTATGTCTTCAAAATAACAGTTTGGAAGAGGGAGAATCACATTCCAATTCAACTAGTTGTGGATTTACACAAAAAACACAGACATTTGTATAAAAGGCACAAATGAGCATGTGGAATTCATTCGATATTTCCTCTCTGGATATTTTGTGTCTTTAAGCAAAAACTTTGATGATTTTTGGAATTACCAAGCAGGAAGAGCAGGTTTGCCTCACAGAAAATGGAAAGAAGCAGATCCTGGGTCAAATAATTGCTGCTGTCAAGGACATGAGCATGGCTTGGACTTAAATAATTAGCAGATGCTATGAAATTCTGTGATACAGGAAATACCCACAGGGTTCTTTTTTAAAACCATATTAGTGCATTTAAAATGATGCAAGCTAGAAGGAGTATAAGATGTTCACACATCTCAGAAAAATTCAGTCAAGGTGACATAGTAAAGATTTCAGGCTTTGTTAAAATTTGCCACTAAACCTACAAACACACTCAAATGTCCTACAAAATTAGTGTAGTCTGTAGTTACCGGCATGATTATGATATTTTTCAATATTTAACCAATGGCAAAATGTGTAACAAAATATGTACATGGAAGGCATTTTAAATGCTAATTGAATTAGGTTTTTTAAAAAACAAAGAATGTAAATAAATTGTTTACCCAAGGAGAGGGGTTATATAAAGGGGAGAAGAAATAGGATGGAGGAGGATGCAAAGACCATATCCATTTGATTCACAAGGCTTTAAGTATTGGGGGGTCATATAATCAATGAGAGAGTTGAAGAGGGATTGAGGAGAACTCACCTTTGCATGAGCCACTGATGTTAAGCCAAAGATGAGCAACTCTGCTCAAGTGTGTCACATATTATTTTTGGATGAGCAGACTCACTGTGCATGGTTATAGAACATATCCTTAGGGGATCGTATGCTGTATATCAGGAAAAACCCAGGAAGATTCAACATTTCCCTCATGATATCCTTAGGAAAGAAACCACAAGCCTGGAAACATTTAACCATCACTTGCTTACTTGAAAAAAGTTAGAAAGGATTATTGAAGCAGATTGGAATGTTGATCCAAATTTGTAATTGTTCCTAAGGTGGTTTCAGCAACTGAGAAAGATGCTGAAACAGAAAAAAAACCAAAAACATATTGTTGGTAATGTAGCTAAGACTGAACCCCCAAAGGGGAAAGAAGTTGTGAATATTTAAAAGAAGATAAGACAATGTTAGATGTTTACAACCAAGGGAGTTCGGTATAGAACTCTTAAAGGAAGATGTTAAAATCTTAAGGTTCTTGGAAGGCTGATATAAGACAGATACACACAAGAAATCAAACACAGATCCCTTATCAGTTATGATGCATCAGGGCCTTAGATGAAAGGAAAATGCATTCATTAATCAAATGAAGACAGGGTTTGACAGGGCTCAATATGCTTATTGCACAAGTATTGTTTGAGTACCTAGTGCATACCAGTCAATGTAGTGGGTATGGGTGGAGTATAGTTAGAATGGAAATGTCAGATGTAGACCTACAATTTTTGAGAGCATGACAGTGGTTGTCTTCTTTGAGATAGGTGAAATATTGACTCATTCTTTGGGACAAAATTCTTCAAGGAATGATAGTAAGGTGGTAAACCAGATGCCCCAATTGATCAGGACTTTATAAATTATGATTTTTGAGGATGGGTGACCCTTCAGCTGTTGTCAACATTATCAGAGAAGAGAAAGAACAGACAATCTGGTAACGAGAAAGAGAAAATTCTAGTTTAGACTTGGGTTTGAATTCCAGTGTGCACAGTAAAATGAAGACAGAAGATGGGAAGAAGATAGTAGCAACAGGCCAAGTGTGGAAAGAGTTGCGTTAAAATTAATGCCAAGTTGGCGAGGATGTAGAGAAACTGGAACTTTCATACCTTGCTGATGGGAACGTAAAATGGTGCAGCAGCTGTGGAAAAGTTTGGTGATTCTGCAAAAAGTTAGACATAGAACTACCATATGACCTGAAAATTCCACTGCTAGGTATATACCCCAAAGAATTGAAAATAGGGGCTCGAACAGATCCTTGTCCACCAATGTTCATAGCAGCACTATTCACAGTTGTCAGGAGGTGCAAACTACCCAAGTGTGCATCAATACATGAATGAGTAAACAAAACGTGGTCTATTTATACAATGGAATAATATTCAGCTGTAAAAAGGAATGGAGTTCTGCTACATGCTTCAGTGTGGATAAACTTTGCAGACATTTTATTAAGTGAAAGAAGGCAGAAACTAAAGACCAAATATTGAATGATTCCACCTCTGTGAGAGACCTAGAATAACCAAATTTGTAGAGAAAGGAAGCAGATCAGAGGTTACCATGGACTTGGAGGAGGGGGAAATGGGAGTTATTTCTTAATGGGAACAAACTTTCTGTTTTGGGTGATGAAAAAGTATTGGTAAGGGATGGTGTTGGTTGTAGAATAACATCACAGATATAATTAATGCCACGGAATTTCATGCTTAAAATGGTTAAAATGGCAAATTTATGCTATGTATCACCAAAATAAAGTTTTAAAAATTAAACAAATAAAAATGAATATATTTATGGGGGAAAAGAGAGAAGGGTGTCAAATTATCAGCATTCTGGTAATGGCCAAATCTTGTGGGAAAACTCTGGCTAGTAGGCTATCTACAACCTTTTGCCTGGGCTTATAAGCAAAGGATCTTTTTTCAATGGCACATGGCTGCTACATTGGGGACTGATTGGGAAAACAGAAGATTCTTCCCCTCAGTTGTCAGAAATCCCACTAACTCCCCCTTTGTGAGTTTCACTAATATATGGAAACATCCTAAGCTGTGGTCAAGTGCATTGTAACTTCTCAGAAGCCATTAGATATGAGACGACTAGGAAACAAATAGCTGCAATGATCTCACACGGAGAGGTTACTCAAGGTATCCAAAGTGACACAATCGAGAGGAAATTGGGAGTAGATCCATGTTCATGTCTTGAAGAAAGATTTTCCCACGAAAGCGCATAGGTCCCTGCACATCTGGAGGCTGAGGTCCCCAGGCCAACCTCATCCATTCTGCATTGATTCATGGAATCTAAACTCTCAGTTGATGAGCTTCCAAGGAATGTTTCCAGTGGTGAAAAAAAATGAGCGTAGAGGAAGGGGATTTTCTCTGGAAATGTTTCCATTTTGGGAGAGATTGGATTCTGGTTCATAAAAGCCTTAAGTTGAGCTAGCTCATCATCTTTTTTTGGACCATCTCTATCACCCAAACAAGGAATGGGGAGAACAAGAGACTTCCAGAGAATAAGAGGCACGCTGCCTCCTTTTGCTAGAGTGTCAAAAGCAGTGCTTTGTCCTCTTTCCAATTAGAGGAGTTGGAAAAAGTTTTATTTGAAAGGTACTTCCAGGGCCAGAGTCCCAGGAATTCTTCAGTGATTCTTCTTTCCCACTATGGCTCGATAAATCATATTTTATGGATATAAACTAGAACTCACAACAATGAAAGGAATTTTTTGCAACCATTAGATGTTTATTTAAATATACACATTTCCAAACTGCATTAATTCAACTGTAGTTGTTTTTCCTAAAGATGGGGATATCCTTATGTGAAATTACAGGCATGTTTCCTCCTCAACGGGAAGCTGCTGTTTCTCTGGTAGAGAAGGTCATCCTTTGGCTGGTTCTTGCTCCTGGGTGGCTCTCCAGGTGCGTGTCTTTGAAAAAAGTAAGCAGTAGAGTAAAGAGCAGGGAATTAGTGGAGGCGACTGTTTATTGGAGAGTCTGGGATAATCAGCTCAATTCATACAAATGACCAGATGGTAATAGGGGAACTTAAGCTTATACAAATGTCATACAATCTATTTTCTCTTGCAAATTGGCAAGTAGGGAAGTTGTAACAAGCAGTTTGTTGAAAATGAAAGTATCTTAGTCATCATCAAACCTGAGGGATGGAAGATTCATAGACTTCAGAACACAGCTATTTAGGATCCACCCTAAGAAAAGCAGGGTTAGGGGCTTGGGTTTCCCTACCCCTTCCCTTGTACTTTGGAGATTCTCCAAGGTTGACCTCTTCATTCTTTCATCTGCTTAGTCAACCACTTCAAAAAGGGCTTAACCAAAATGAAATGTGTGCATTTGGAATCTCTGGCTACACATACAAGCACATTTCCATTGTAGGTACGAATACATAAGTACTTTTTCTGGATCTCTTTTGGGTAGTAGAGAAATGTCACTTCATTTGGATAGCACACACAGTTATTCAAATCATGCTTTTTGAAATGCTAGGTGGGGTAGCAGGTTAAGTCCATGCAAACACCCAAAGGCACATTATATGTGGAGATTTCATTAACTCAGAACTAAACATCCAGCACAGAATTGCAGCGTTCACCAACTGAATGGTCCCCATACTCCTCCACTATGAATCTGTCTTACAGCAGTTAATGTGTCAGATGTCAGGTTGCAGAACAATGTACCAGGGTCTCCACCCACCACTGTAAGCAAACCTGAGGTCCCCCTGCCTGTAAGACTGAGTTGCAAGAAGCAGAGCTAACCTGGTCCAGACAGGTGAAAACTATTAGGTGGTCTTACCCACCCAACAATGGTGCAGCAGAAACTTTAGAAACAAATAGTTTCCAGTGTCTCTCCTGTCACCTGAGCAAAATCAAACGTTGAAGAATAAAACAAACACAGCCTACACATGATCATTGCTTCTCACTGCTCCGAGGAGTATTGGGGAGGCATCGTACTCCAAACACCACAGTCAATGAAGAGTGTACGGTACACAACCTGTCCACAGGGCCCAGCTTCTTCTCTTCCTTTGGAGAACTAAAATGAAAGCACAAGGCAGGTAACCAAATCCATCTGGCCTCATGCTAGAAAAGGCAAAAACTAAATGCACAGAGTTGGAAATATCCAACATTAGGCATTCAAGTGTTGAAAGAGGGCCCCCCCCCACAACTAATTAGGCTAATTAAATATGTTTTAAAACGTTTGTCCAAACTTAAAAAAATTTTTTTTTTCCATTGGGTGGTGTGGCAGTTTGATGTTATTTATGAACTCCAAAAAGAGATATGGATTATATTTGTAAACTGGTCTGTTCCTCTGGGTGTGATAACACTTTGATGGTATTAGATTTAACTGAAACATCTGATTAAGTTATGTTAAGATTAGGGCTTTGGTTCAACCACATTATTAGACTGCAACTCGGCATTGAGTCCCAGCCCCCTTGGTGGGCTGATAAAACAGACTCTTACACAGAAGTAGATACACAGGAGAACACAGAAAAAGTCATGGCAGAGGAGAGAATTTGTTTTTGACTCGGGAGCCCTGGGAAGGGATGAGACATTCTCCTGACAGTTTACAGCTGACCTTGTGAAGAAAACAGAGCAGCTGAGAAACCCTGAGAGATAAGCCTTATCCCAGCCTACAGGTGAGATCAGAAGAAGCTGGACCCATGGAGCCTTAAGAGGAAGGAGGAAGGTTGAAGCTTTGCAGACATCGCCTGCCATCTTGTGACAACACATGGCATCAGATTTTGGGTGAGAAAGTATCTTAAGGTACCTTGAATTGGACTCTTTAGGGCCTTGTAATTGTAAGCTTCTACCCCAAACAAATACTCTTTATAACAGCCAACAGATTTCTGGCACTTTGTTCCAGCACCCCTTTGGCTGACTGATACAAGTGGGCAACCTAGAATTTCTTTTATAGATTTTCTTTCAGAGTGTAGATTAAATGCAGTTCTATAAATGAACCCACTGTCTTTTTGGCCATTGGGCTCTTTCCAGGCAAGGCATGTGGGTTAGTTTATTATTTTGCGCCTAGTAAGTTCTCAATCAAAAGGTGCTGATTTGATTTAGTTATGCATGCTGACAGGCTACGTGTGCAAAATAACGTGATAGAATCAGAATTTCCAAATGCATTGGCAGTCACCATATGTCTTCAATATGTTGAGAACCTAAGTCCTCCTGCTGGACTTCAGTGGAAGTTCTTGTTCTGTTGGGATTCTACTGGTGCCTCGTTTAGATGGGTGAAGAAAGAATAGTCATTTATTATGTCGGTTGACCTGATGGGCTTCCAAACCTCCTACCACATTGGGAGAAGAGCCTGGGGTTACATTTATTCCAAGAGTAACTCCATTGGCCTGGTCTTATATGTGTGGATGCTTTTTGGATAAATGCATGGCCATTCTTCATATCAACACCTCCACCAACATCCCCAAGTCCCCAAGAGCTCTTCCAAGCTGGAATCCAGGTGAGTAGGCAATGAACAGAACGTGTCTTCCTGGCCACTGCTCTTGAGTTCTTGGAGGATCCACAGAAGAGTGGCTGATCTGGGTTGCTGCTAGAGTGAGACTCTCACCCTCCCCACATCCACTGGCATCTGGAGCTGGAGCTCACAGCCAGTGTAATCCATTGGCCCTCACCCTCTAGATGGTCCCTTCCAAGTCTTGGCCACATTTCCCCATCTGGCTTCTGTCCTGAGTCACCCATCTCAGAACTGTGTGTGTTTGTGTGTATATATGTGTGTGTGTCTACATGAACTCACAATGTATGTATGTGCATGGGTTAGTGCATGCATGTGTGTTTTGTGTGTGAATATTTTTGCGTGTGCATGCATATGCTTGCATGCAGGTGTTTATTTGTGCATCTGGTATACCTGCATTTTTGTGTACCTATCAGGGTGTATAAAGGAGCTTGGGGTGTCTTCCATACATCAGGGAGCCCAGAGAGGCTCAGAAAGCTACAGTCAAGGCTTTCTTTTGCTTGACACATGCACAGCAGGTACACTTCAGTGGCACCCAGGTTTGTCACGGATGGTACTGCAAGGCCAGTACCAAGTAGCATCTCAAAGAGAAAGCTTTTCCCTTCATTTGGCCTGATACATCTTCCTTCCTCAGTGGGCAAACAGGACTCTCCCCTCTGCCTTTCTAACTTTTCTCCCAAATCCTACAGGCTGAGGGGAACAGGTGCTCCTTCTCCTCCTGCATCCTTCATAGCTGTGAATTAAGACTTTCACATTACACCCTTTCCTGCTCTCCACAGCTGGGTCCTGATGGAGGATGGGCTGTGGGAAACAGAGAAACCAGCACAGGAAGATGGAGAGCTCCACGGGGAGGCATTTCTGGTCATATGGGTGCCCCCCAATCCCAGGGAGACGCCCACATTCTTGACAGCAGGTGAGGTCATCTACAGCAAGGGCCCCTTTTGTGGTTACAAGCCTCCATCTCACAGGGACATCTGGTTGACCAGCAGAGTCCCATCCCAAAGGTGAGAAGTGAATACAGTTTCATTATTTTATGAGACCATGTCGCAAAGAAGCCAGTAGTTTAGTCTGCAGAGCAAAAATGCCTGGAAATAACACTAACGACAGGCAAACTGAAGAGTGACAACAACACGTCATGAGAGCAAAGAGGCAGGTACAGGTTGGGTTCACAGCTCAACGTCTTCCACCTCTTTTATGAGACATCTTCCCCCTGACCCCTGAGTATCCTTACACAAACATGCATATGTACGCCTGTACACATAATTCATACATATACACACACAAACTCACACACATACACAAATACAAAATCATGCATGCACACAAACTTACAAATTACACAAAACATTCATAAATACACATACATACACTAAAACACACAGTGCACACACACTCAACACAGACATATAAATTCACAGATACACTAAAAAATACTTGTAATGCACACATTCACACAAACACATATAAGCTCACACATACATACACAAAACACACAAACATGTGTATATGAAACACACACATACTCAAATAAACACACATGCACAGGCACACACAAACACAAGTGCACACAAAAACAGATATACACACACATAAATTAGTGCCAAAATACAGACACATACACAATTGTCTCAGGAAAAATTCTAACCACTTAGGCATCAGAAAGTCATTCTCTGCCTCCTCTCCATTTCCATTTTCCCTGCCTTCTTTCTCACTCCACAAATTGCATTTCCATGTAAGAATTCAGAGATTGGGCTCATCAGAAACTCTCCTCATTTACACTGTTAACTTCGCATCCCAATTCTGTCTGTTTTTTTCTGTCGGTTAAGAGACTTCTGCTTCCCTCTCATAGGACAGTGTAAATGGGTCTCTTATTTTATGTAAAATTTTGAGGCATACCACAAATTCAAAAATGTGTCCAAGAGGGGAAAAATGTGCTTTCCCAGCTAAAATTCCGACAGAGAAATGTGAACCTGCCTAAATGACCAGAGACCATTCTCAAAATTCATTCGACAAATACATTTATCCATAAATATTACACGCTGAATGTTGGGCAAAGGATTGCTCTCTACAGTTTTTTTTTTCCTCCCTTTTTTTCTTATTGACAATTTTAATTTATTCTTCAGTCAAATGATGGCTTGTATTCTTCACCTAATTTTGACCTATCTTCTGTTTTATAGATTTCATTATATCCTCAATATATATTTCTTTATATATATAAAAAGATGCTTAGATTACATCTCTGCAGTTTTAAACCTGGATTGTATAGGTTCATGAACCAGCTTCTTCAGTGAGTGCATGCCCGGGTGGGCATGCTGCCCCCCACCCCCTCACACGTACACACCCACGATCACACACAATCTTTGGAGCTCGTTTTCGCCGCCTTCTCGCATTATCCTTCTAAACCTGTCTGTGACCTCTGAGAAAGATAAGCAGGCGATACTACATGCTTCCAAATTTTACATATGGTTAAGCTCAGAGCCAGGAAATTAATGGGTGGTTTTCTCCCTCAGAATAATATTACTTTTAGAAACGCTGTGCTCGTGGATGGAGAGATTCCTGGGTAATGTACGTCGGATTCAATGAAGAGCAAAACAGGGGAAAGTTCACTGTGACAATTACTCAGTGCTTCTACAAACGTTCAGTCGGGGATACTTGTAAGAAGATATCCTTGCCACAAGTGGGAAACTGCTCATTAAATATCGATACATAAATAAACCTTTGGCGATTCAGGGACAGATTCTTCAAGTCTTAGACCCCCAGGATTACCGAGATTCTCTGCCTTTTATAACCCTGGAGGACGTGCCCTTGGGTCGACAGCTGCACAGACCCCTTTCCAGGAGATGAAATCACTGCTTTGGAAAGCTCCAGCAAAGGCTGAACATTTTGGATGAAAATCCGCTCTGCCGGCGGGAAGTCCAGAGCCTTATCTTAGATCTTCCATCGACTTCATCTGTCACTTCTCAAAAGCCCTGGCCAGGGGAGTTTACATTGTTGATGTAAAATCCCCAAACATTACTGCCCAGAGGGGGAAAATGCAGCCCTCTTAAAAGATGTTATTTCTTTTAAGCAGATGCTTTTCGAATAAGACATCTTACAGCCCCAAAGATGGAATCATTAAGAGTCCAGATTTATACGCTTCCCTGGGGGGGAAGAAAAACTTGGAAACGATAAGAGAAAACGTAGAGAACGTTTCCAAAGGGAGCCCTGGAGACTTCATCTTTGTTTACAGACAGTAACTGCAACTGGCTATTGTTGGGATGTCTTGAAAATGCTACTTCCTGGATGTGAAGGTGACCTTTGAGGAAGACCCTAGGCTTGATTGTGGGCAGGTGCCAAGATGGGCCTGCCCCGTGCCCTCCTGGGGAAGACGGTCCAGCTCCTTAGCAGTTCCCCATCCTCAGCAGAGGTGCTGACAGAGCATATCGGGGCGAAGGTGCCATCAGACAAGGCTGTCTGGAACTGCAGGCAGGAGCTCCTGGCGAGACAGGGGCCACCACGCCTTGCATTTTCCTCTCCGAAAACACTTTGACTTGCCTAGAAAAACATTTCCAGAAGTTATGATAACCCTTGAGTTCCGGTAAAAGACCCATTCAAGTCCTAATCCCCAGGACCTGGGGACCTTATTTGGAAATAGAATCTTTGAAGATGGGATGAGTGAAAACGAAGCCAAACAGGATGAGAAGGGGAGAATTGGACACAGACAGGGAGAGGGGAGAAAGCCATGTAGAAGCAGAGGTAGGGAGTGGAGAATTGCAGCCATAAGTCAAGGATCGTCATCGGTTGCCAGCAAAGACCCGAAACTGGAAGAGGTAGGAAGGAGCATCCCCTAGAGCCTTCAGAGGGACCATGGCACTGCCAGCACCTTGATTTTAGACTTCTGGCCTCCAGAATGGTGAGACAATAAATTCTTTTTGTTTTAAGCCACCCATTTGTGGTTCTTATGCTATCCTATCACCAATATCAAGAGATATCATAACCCCTCCCAGTCCCACCTTCAGCAAACATCGAATGAATAAAACAACAGGCTTCAGGGAGCGGAATCCTTCAAGCTGTTGAGCAGCGGCTTCCCACATAGGAGGTCCTGGGTTCAATCCCTAGTACCTCCTAAAAAAAAAAAAAGAAAAAAAAAACAACTCTCATTGGGCAGTGCATTTAGCTCAGCAGTTGAGCTCCTGCTGCTCAGGTATGTGGTCCTGAGTTCAATCCCCGGTACCTCTAAAAAATAAAAAATAAAAAACAACACTGCTTTTCACATACATATTTGCAAAGAACATTTGTAAGCAGACCAGGCTTCAGATAATGTCCCAAGTTGAATTAGAGGGAGCCGCCTCTTGCTTGCCAGAGTCTTCCAAAAATTGCAGATACCTGGGCAGGTGCTTCTACAACTGCTGCCTTCATTTTTCGAGAGATAACAAAAAAGGAAACCTTTTGCTCTGTCTGGACACCTAAAATACATCCATCATAGCTTTAATCTGGAACTAGAGATTCTTTCATGGACCATAAAAATTCCATTCACACATCTGTAAAAGTCTTGACGCATCTGAATGTCTTACTGTACTCACAGACACACATCAGATGCATGTTTGTTTACCTTTTTTTTTTCAACCTTATGCAGATTCTTTGTTTTACAGCTCCATCACAAACATGTGCAGACAAAATTAAACAATGTTTTTTTTCCTGTATAATGGAGTGATGAGGGGTTGGATAAAGCTGTCATGGGAGATGCATTAGAAGAAAAATAATGAATCAAAGGGAGGGTGCTACAGCTCAGAAAACAGAGGGCATGGGGTAGTTGAGAAATGACACATTTGAACCTTCACAGGCAGTGGGGCTCATTTAATAAGATCACTCTGGAGATGACACAACACAGTGCATTGAGGAAAACCATTATCTTCTTGAGTCTTAGTTTGCCAGCACTGCTAAAACAAATATCATAGATCAGTTGGCTTAAACCACAGGAATTTAATATTTCACATTTCTGGAGTCTAGAAGTCCAAAATCAAGCTGTTGGCAAGGCCACCCTCCTTGTGAATTCTGTAGGGTTCTGATGGTGACGTCTCAGCAATCCTTTACTCAATCTCTGCCTCCATCACTTGGCTGCTTCTCTCTTGATCTACCTCCTAATGAGCTCTCCAAATTTCCTCTGCTTATAAGGACACCAGTCTTATTGGATTAGGATCTACACTACTCCAGTTTGACCTCACCTTAGCTAATAAGCTTGTCAAAGACCCTATTTCCAAATAGGGTTACATGTACAGGACCAGACTCTCTTTGGGGGGACATAATATCAATGCATAACAGACCCTAATAAAGAATGAGCTTTCCTGCCACAGGACATAAGGTACACACAGCTTTTCTTTGATTCATGCAGGAAAGCATGACAGTCCTAGAAAATGATAGAAGATGTTTCAGTTGGAAAGCAGCTGCTGGGCAGTGCAAGTCAGACCAGGTTAACAAGTAATGCAAGAAATCAGCATTCTTCAATAAACATTTGTGGGACACTGTGATGGTTTGAAGCTGTATGTACCCTCAGAATAGTATGTTCTTAAAGCTAATGAATTCTTGTGAGTGTAAACCTATTGTAACTAGGACCTTTTGATTAGGTTACTTCAGTTAAGGCATAGCCCAGGGTGGGTCTTAATCCTCTTACTAGAGTCTTTTACAAGAGAATGAAATTCAGATAAAGAGAGAGAGAGAAAGCCACAGAAACAAGATGCTGAAAGCAATGAAACCTGGAAGAGAAGGGAAAGACCAGCAGTTGACACCATATGCCTTGCCATGTGGCAGAGGAGTCCAGGATCACTGGCAGCTGATCTTCTGGAAGAAAACATCAACCTTGATAATGCCTTGATTTGAACATTTTTTCCCCCAGCCTCAAAACTCTAAGCTTGTAAACTAAGAAATTCCTGCTGTTAAAAGCCAACCTATTTTATGGTATCTGCAATAGGTGATGAGAATATTTTGAGAAATTTTATGAAAAGAAGCTGGGAATCACCTACAGACATTCTCTAGGGCCCACTGCCAAATGCTACATCCTCAACACGATTGGATAAGGTTTGGGTCACGGGACAGGACTCGAGAACCTGGGAGAAGATCAACCTGGGTCACTTTGGAGAAACCACACTACACATGTCCCAGCAGCTCTCCAGCCCTGGGAATGAGAATACTCCAACTTGGAGGCATCAGGTTCCCTGAGAAGTTGTGAGTCATACCTCCAGAGTTTCTGACCCACGGGGTCTGGGGTGGGACTTGAGAGTTTTCCTTCCTAAGAAAGTCTCAGGTGAAGTTGGTTTGAGAGCTCCTGGTTTGGAACTCACACTCTGCACTGTCTGGGAATGACATTCATTCCTGCTTACGTCAATGGGTAGTTAAGTGGGTGGCATCTTCATTCCCTGGGTTGCCATGACAAAGTACTGCAAACTGGGTGACTGGAAACAGCATATATTTAATCTCTCAGCTCTGAAGACTAGAAGTCTGAAATCAAGCTGTCAGCAGGGACACGCTCCTCAAGATGCTGAGCAGAGAGTCCTTCCTTGCCCATTCTGACTTTTGATATTCACCAGGAATCCCTGGCATTGCTTGGCAACTGCATCATTCCAATCACAGCCTCTGTCTTTATTTGACCTTCTCTTCTCTGTCTTTGCCCACTTGTCTCCTTCAGTGGCAGTTTGTTATTAGTTATGAATTCCAAAAAGAGATATAAGTTATGTTTGTAAACTGATTTTTTCCTCTGGGTGTGATACCCTTTGATTGTATTAGATTCAGCTGAGGTGTCTTTGATTAAATCATACTAAGATTAGAGCTTTGATCCAACCATATCATTAGGGGGACTCAGAATTGAGTCCCTGCCCCCACAGTGGGCTACATAAATGGATGCTCAATCAAGATACATGTAAGAAGATATGCGAGAAAAGAGAGAAAGCTCCATAGATGTAGAAGAGGATTCTGTGGCCCTGGGAAGTGAGTTGAGCCATTCTCCTGAGAGTTTACAGCTGACCTTCTGAAGAGACCAGAGCAGCTAAGCCCAGAATGAAATGAGCCCTGGGAAGAGAGATGAGCCCTATGCCAGCCTACAGCTGAGATCGGAAGAAGCTGGACCCACAGAGCTTTGAGAGGAGGAAGGAAGGCTGAACCCTTGCGACGTCACCCACCATCTTGCATCTACATGTTGCAACAGACTTTGGGTACCCCTTATGGTACCTTGAGTTGGATTCTTTAGGACATGGTAACTGTAAGCTTCTACCCCAAATAAATACCTTTTATAAAAGCAAACAGATTTCTTGTAATTTGCATCAGCACCCCTTTGGCTGACTAATACACCTTCTCAGAAGGACACAACACATTGCCTGATTTAGTTTGGTCTCATCATAATCAAACCCATCTTCAAAGACCATCTTTCCAAATAAAGCTACATTTTTAGGACCACGGGTTAGGACTTGAACACAGTCCAAGTTGTACTCTGAGCACACAGTTCAACCCAGCGTAGTGGGTTAAGTCACACATCAACCCAACAAGCCAGAACTCCACCTCTGTGGGCACTTCCACCAAGTCCCAAATTATGGACTTCTGAAGAGTCTTCCAAGACCAAGGCGTGCTATCAGAATTGTACTCCACTTTCTGGTGCCTGCCCAAGACAGACAAAACCGAGCACATAGCATCACTAAGAAAAGTCTATCTTGGCCAAAGAAATATTCATCGGACTCTAGCACAAATTACAGGAACACAAAGGCTGAGGGTTTAGAACTCCTCAGTGATGATGACCCATATTCAGCTCCGGCCAGCTGGCCACATGGGTACTGCTGGTCATCAAGCTTCAGCTTCCTCATATGTTTCCTCTTCTGTGTCCCAGGGGTACCTTGGGGTTGTCCATGTGGATTCCAGCCAGCAACTCAATCAAAATATCCCCAGAGTAGAGTGAAAGCCTGCCAATTTGTGGCACACACACACACACACATGTACACAGACATACATGTGTGCATATGTATATATAGAGAGAGATATAGATATACAGGCACACATATACATATACACAAGCATACATGTAGACACGTACATATAGACAGACATACACACATAAACACATGTAACACACCTACACACAGGCACACATACACAGGAACTCACATATACACACATATATGGACACATAGACACAAAATAGGCCAACACATATACACACACAAACACACACACACTCACCATGTTTGCTGAAGGACACAGGTTGAGAGTCTTCATCGGCGGAATCCTGATATCAGCTCATTGTCTTCTCCTTACCCCTACTCAGTCCCAAATACTTCCTATATCACCTAGCCCCCATCTCACATGCCCCATCCTCTCCTTTTCCATGGGTACCCCCTCTGCCAATGCTCCAACACATTTTCCACCTGGAGACTTGCGATGGTTAGGCTAATGTGTCAATTCAGCCAGGTAATTGTGCCCAGTTGTTTGGTCAGGCAAGCACTGGACTAATTGTAATACACAGACATTTATGGACTTTAGTTACCAGTGAGTTTACTGCATGGATGGCTGATTACGTTGACATCAATTAGGGAGACTGCTGTCAGCAATGAGTGATGCTTTATCCAATCAGGTGAATGCCTTAAAAGGGGAACTGATTTCAGCATTCAGAGAGAATTTCCCAGCTCATCTTTGGACAGCCAATGTCTCCCAGAAACTCATCAAGGACCTTCATTGGACTTTCATGGGAGCTCCTGGTTTGCAGCCTGCCTGAGGAACCTGGACTTGTGCATCCCCACGGTCACGTGAGAGACTCTTATAAAATCTCATACTATTTACAGATATCTCCTGTTGATTCTGTTTCTTTAGAGAACCCTGACTAATGCAAGACCCAAGGACCCTTAACCTCCCCTGCCTGATATTGTCCAGGTATCTTTCCAAAGTAAACCAGAGCCTGTCCATTCCTTCCCAAATCTTCCTAAGCTACTCTACACTTGGAAAAATCCACACTTGGAGTACTCAAAGCACACTTGACTTATTTAACCTGTCTTTCTGATGCATCTTCCAGAGCTGGTCTCTCCTTGGTCTTTCGGAGGCTAGCTTTCGCCAGGGCAGGACACCTCTCTCTTGGCAGTGGATGGATTTGGTAGGTAGATAGTGTCCTATCAAAGCACTACCACCTGGGTGGCTGAAAACAACACAAATTTAATCCTTCACAGTTTTGGAGGCCAGAAGTCCAAATCAACGTCTTGGCCAGGCTGTGCTACCTCTGGGGTTCGAGGGAAGGGCTGTCCGTGACCTCTTATATTTCTGCTCAACAGCCTTCCTTGGCCTTCTATGGCTTGTGACCGCAGCACTCCAATTTCTGCCTCCGTCTTTATCTGGTCTCCTCCCCTGGGTGTGTTCATCCAATTCTGCCTTTCAGTGAAGGATAAAAGCCACATAAGATTCGGGTCCACTCTAATTCAGGTTAGCCTCATTTTAAGGAATCATACCGACAAAGACCCTATTTCTTTAAAAGTTCACATCCACAGACTGGAGTTTAGGGCCTGACCATGTCTCTCTGGGTACACAATTCAACCCTTGTCATCAGAGGGGAGTCCTATTTCCTTGTTCATTAGGGTTTTGGCCTGGGAGACCAGCTGTAATTGAAGATGGTCTTGAGGTCATAAGACAAATCCATAACCTCAATCCCACGTTACATCTAGTCAGTTCTGCTATAAAATGACATATGCATTCCCCAAAATCAGTGTGCTATGCACCATCATGCAGCAATAACTTCGAGGCTTTGGGGAAAAAAAGAATGGGGCACATCACTCAAAGCCTTCAATGCTGACACATAAAACAAAACATTAAAAGCCTGATAAAAACTGCTGCAGCACAGTCTTACACGTGTTCAGTGGCTAAGAAATATATAAATACTACTATAAATACAGCACCTTACTCCAAAAAAGGCCTGGAGTTTGTTTGTGGATGTGGGTGTCAGAAGTACCACCTATATGTTACTAAGTGGGCCAGGAAGCTGTAATCCCAGATGTGGATGTGTGTGTGTAGCTCCTGAACCACGTGTGAATGGAGGCAACAGGGACATGTTTGGTGTATGGCCGTGTGTGCCTTTTGTGTATTGCCACGCAGCTCAGGGGTAGCTTTCTACCTTCACCTTGTGCTTCCTGCAGAGGAAGCAAACACAAAGTTTGCACTGGACTCAAATTGTCCACTCATGTGTCAGTCATATTGGAAAAAAAAAATCCATGTTTCCAAAATAAGCATTTCAACAAAAATGACACTGTGTGTACGTGAGCATGCATGTGTGTGAGAAATATATCCTCTTATTGATCTCCTAACACATGTGAGGGAATATACTAATCTCTGGCAACACAATGGTCAACCTGAGAGTGGTAAATCCCACGATGGAGTCATATTATCAGGGAGTTATCGTCTACTTGTCTCCTGAGAGAACACACACACATGCGCATCCTTTCCCAGGGAGAGGATAAATATCCTTTCTGGTATTTTGATTTGCTTTCATTTATTCATGCATTTATTTTGTCTTAGAAGTTAGACAATTATCAAAAAGTGGCAGATTGAAAACGCACAGGAGCCCATTGTTGCAAAGTCCTACCAACACTGTTTTCTTTGGCTAGTGTGTCTCCTCGGGAGATAGGAAGTGCCAGGAAGTCAGTTATGCTAAAATCTTAAATGAGAAAGTAGAGTTGAAGATGGTAAGAAAAACCTCCAAACCCAGAGAGACTTGGAAAAGGTGGGGATGGCGTGACAATAGTCTTTTTCAACCCCAAATGGAGATCCACAAGTGGTATTGGGGTTGACCAGTCGTACATAACCCGAAAATGAAATGTTGAGCTGAGAAATCAGCAGCAGCTCCTTCTATTAGGGGGTGCTGTGTGTGTGTGTGTGTGTGTGTGTGTGCAGAGTTGGCGCAAATACCAGTAGGAAGTAACAAACATTGCTGACTATTCGAGAGTTTTAATACGATAAATATTTTCCTTCCACACAGAGACTATGTGCATCGGGGATTTAGGCTTGTACAGACACTGAAATATGCACTCCTTATTTTTGTCTTTGTAAAAGAATGCAACCCTTCCCACTTGAAATGATTACAGGGGAGTAGAAAAATTATTTGACAAATGCAAAACGAAACAAAAAATAACCACTTTAGCATTTTTCTTGCTTAGTGCTTCCAAAACAGTCTCATGTTAGCCTCTGTCCATAGCAGTGAAAGGAGGAGCAAGTAAAAAAGTTGGAACAGCACTTCATTTACACCCCACATTCAGAGGGATATCTCTCTACTTACATTTTTATTTTCTGTTGATTGACTCTGGTAATCTGCTCCTCATTATCCACTTGTGGAGGATTTAAGTAAATGTCTCATTTCATACTCATCCACCTATAAAAATACCCTTGAGACAGGATGGAGTCAGGGGGCTGGGACTGTAGACCCCAGGCCAGTAAGAGCAAGGCGAGACTCATCTACCCAGAAATAATTGCTGCATGCTAAGTATTTAATCAAACAGATACATTGTAGGCAAATGCAACAGACACATGGACCTTTATGTTAACAGGCAAGATTTCAAAGTATAGCCTGGGATGTGTGCATGGGATTCTCAGAGCCACTCTTCATCAAATTCCCAAAAGAAGAGTCACTTTTCCTTGCTGGGAGGAATGGTTTAGTAGGAAAATGGGAGCTGAGGGGAGTGGATGTGGCTGAAGCAGTTGAGCGCACATCTCCCACATGGGAGGTCCCGGGTTTGGTTTCTGGTGTCTCCTAAAGAAGACAAACAACGATCAGACATTGAGCAAAAACCACAAGCAGACAATGAGCAAAGACAATGAGCAGATAAGGAGCAAAAACAAACCAACAGGGAGAAGATGTGGCTCAAGCTGTTGAGTGCCCGCCTCCCACATGGGAGGTCCTGGGTTTGGTTCCTAGTGCCTACTAAAGAAAAACAAACAAACAGACAATGAGCAAAAACAACAAGAAGACAACAAGTGCAAACAACAAGCAAAAACAACGAGCAAACAATCAAGGGAGTCATTTTGGGGGGTGGGAAGATTTTTAAAAATGGGATCTGATAGGAGCTTGGGATTTAAAACCATCAGAGCTGGGTCTGAATCCCTGATCTGGTGCTTATCTCAGTTCAGGGTTCATTTTATCCATTTCAAAATGGCGACTCCAGTCCCTACCAAGTATTCTCTTGATCCTTGCTGAGAAGAACTTATCAAGGCATAGGTAAACCAGGCACTCACCCAGAGCTATTATTCTTACATTTCTGCTCACATGGGCTCCTTCCAAACCCTTTGGCTGACTGGCTCTGACTTTTCATAAAGAAAATCTCCCCAGGTGGGGTGACAGTTTGCATAGCTTGCAGAATCCAAGGTCTCCCAGGAATTCTTGCTTTATGCATTCTACACCTTAATAGTCTACATATTCATTATAAGTCATATTTCTGCTAATTAAACTTCTCATATAAGACTTCAAAAATGATGAGCTAGGTTGGAACACATTTTGTCCTCTACCGGTTTTCTTACTTGTCAGAATTAAGTATTAAAAAGCCTGGGAGCTTGCAAACAATGTTTTTTGAATGATTACCCAGTCACATGGATAACGAAACAAATAACACTGAATTAATGTTCCTATAGCAAATGCAAAGAGTCGCCATTGTTATTATTAATTGATACCTTTTGTGGTGAGTTGAAATTTGGTCTGGCACTGAATTGCATCTGACATTTGTTCTTTCACAAATTGGTCTGAAGGACCAATTGACAAATGTGGCAGTTTCAAGATAAATACATTGGCCCAGATTCTCTTTCAGTTAACTCTCAGGTTATTTTTTTTTACAATTTTTTAAAAAATTATTGGTTAGGACATGGAAGGTTGAATCTGGATTCTTTTCCATACTATTACTATTTTCTGGGTTATGGATGTTTATTCAGAGTGTTTTGTTTTTGTCAGATAAGTGACCTATTGACAAATCTTTTAGGTTTTGATCAAAAGCACTTACTCAATGGCTAAGGGAAATTTTCAAAAATATGTTTACATCATCATCATTTGTACTGTTTTGCTCACTTTGTATACTAATGTTCTTAGGGTTGAGAAATTCCAGGACATGAATATGATCTGTTTAGTGCTTTAAATTGTGTCCCTTAAAAAGATATGTTCAACTCACTTAGAGGTGGAGTGGGCATCACCAACCCAGAATCCTCAGGACTGGGGAATGAAATATGGACTAGAGTGGACTAACTGGTATTCTACAATAGACTTATTGTGAGTCTAGCAATGGAAGAAATTATATCATGGATGTGGAGACAGTGGCCCCTGGAAGTGCTGAAGTCAGGGAGAGGGAAAAAGAGGTGTAATATGGGAGCATTTTCAGGATGTAGAATTGCCCGGAATGACAGATACAGGCCATTGTATATCCTGCCATAACCTACAGAATTGGGTGGGAGAGAGTGTAAACTACAATGTAAACTATAATCCATGCTTAGTGGCAATGCTCCAAAATGTGTTCATCAATTGCAATGAATGTACCACAGTAATGAAAGAAGCTGCTAATGTGGGAGAAAGTGGGAGGTGTGGGGAGTGGGGCATATGGGAATTCCCTATATTTTTTATGTAGCATTTTGTATGATCTAAGTATCTTAAAAATAAATAAATTAAAAAAAAAAATGTTCAAGTCCTAACCACCCGGACTTATAAATATGGCCTTATTTGGAAAGAGGTTTTTGAAGATGTAGTCAAGTTAAGATGAGGTCATACTTTTTTGGGGTGAGCCCTCATGCAATGACTGATGTTCTTACAAAGAGAAGGAGATTTGGATACACACACAAAGAGGGAAAAGGGCCTCGTGAAGAGGGAGGCAGGGATTGGAGTGGTACAGCCACAAGCCAAGGAACTGCTGGGGCCACCAGAAGCTAGATGAGACAGGAAGTAGCCTCCCCTAGAGCCTTTGGAGGGAGCCCGCCTCTGCCTTTCAGTTTGGACTTCTGGCTTCCAGAACTGTCAGAAAATAACTTTCTGTTGTTTTGAGCCACCCAGTTTAAGGCAGCCTTGGGAAAGCAAGACAGCATGATATGTCTTTTTCTGCTTTCATTCTTCTCCATGATTCTGGAGAAGAGACATTCCTGAAATTGGGTGGGAAGAAAGCTGACGACATTCCATAGGCAGTGGTTGGGAACCCTGTAGCTGCTATCAATAGACTAGCCAAGTATAACCCCATTTCTTCTTTGCTGCAACTCACAATGTCCTTATTCCCAGCTTTGTATAGAACTGTCTGTGAGGGAGGAATCACCTGCATTGGCTATCAGCCAGAATCTCCGTAGTTTCCCATTGACTCTTCCAGGAAGTTTAAACATTATACTAGTCACAACCCCTTCTAGAATAACATTCATGGATAATATAACATTGATTTGAGATAAAATTGTGAGCGCTGGACATGGATGCCTGTTGATGCCTTTAGCTGTAACCTCTGTCCTCCTTTCCTCTTGGGCATCCCTCTCTAAGTAGCTGGAATCTGCAGGACATTGTTTGTCCTTGTCAACTCCACATAGCTTCTTTGTAACAACCTTCTCTTCATGGTGAACTTTATCAACCATTTGGCACTGTCAGAATGTAATAAGATCACTTTTGAAACATACTGGAAAGTACTTTTAGAAGTCAAAGTGACTCTAGATTCTAGATTCTTCTGGGGATGTAACATATCTTAGCGCCTGCGGTGGGTAGAGATGGTGGTAAGTGCTAGGTGTATATTATACCAATTAATCCTTACAGCAACCATCTGTGATGGCTGCCATTGATTTTTGCATCAGTATGGATTCCTTAGAATACTATTTTAATTTGTCAAAGGGCTGCCAATGCAAAGTACCAGAAATGGGTTGGCTTTTATAATGGGAAATTTTATTTGGGTAAAAGTTTACAATTGGGGGCTGTGAAATGTCCAAATCAAGGCACCAGCAGAGGTGTTTTCTCATCAAAGTCATCTACTGTTGATCTTGTTGTCCAGCCACATGGTAAAGCAAGATGGTGGCTGATCTCTGCCAAGGTCCCTGCCTTCCCCTCCAGAATCTACTGTCTTCCAGAGCTCAGGTATGGGCAACCAGGCATAGGGTTTGCCACCTTTCATGCCTTCTCTATCAGTCTCAGCTGCTCCACTTTCTTTCCAGGTTCAGCTGTGAATTATCAGGCATATGGCTCATCTCTCCTGGGCCTCGGCTCCTTGAGCCTTTGGGACTTCTGTTTTTCCCTCAAGTCCTCCCTTTCACATGGCAGGATCAATATAATATGGCAGCTCCCTTTTCCTGTGTCATCTCTCTCTCTGTGTCTCCGTTTATATCAGACCCAGCATAAGGACGGAGACTCAACCTGAGTCACGCCTCCCTGATGTAGTCCAATCAAAAGATGCTCATATCCACAGAAATGGCTTAGTTCTCTTTTGGGGACTCATAAAAGTACTTCAAACCATGACGAATATAGAGCCCAAGGAACAAACTTAGGTGCTAACCCTTTATGGGGCAATGCAGTATAATTCAGGGAAGCAGGAAGGAGGGAAGAAATTCTAGGAAGGCCAGAGAGGTTTCCCTGGGACAGCCAAGATTTTGTAACCAGCCCAGCTGATTGTCTCTTCTCTTTAGAAGGGCCAAATGGAAACATGGGTTCCATGATGTTCCATGTGAGGGGGTACGGAGAGTGAATGTTTTCCACCAGTTTCCTCCCCTCTCTTAACCCATTTTGGCCAAAGGCTGCCCACAGGGAGGTACCCCTCAATTTCCGGTGATATCACCTGGCCCTCCCACTGACTATTGGGAAATCAGTTTCTCACGGTCAGGGGCTCAGTGCTCCATCTGAATCTGGAAGGAGCGGAAAGAGCCACGGACCTCTCCCTGGCAAGGGCATGAGAAGCACGTATTCTGCGTAGTTTGTTTTAGCAACATCGTCCAAGGGCGCAAGAGAGCTTGGCAGGACAAGTGAAAGAGAACTAAGGGACTAGGTGTGGAAACCAAGCCTCAGCCAGTCCAAGGGACAGTTCCAGACCATCAAAAAAATATTGAAAGCAATAATGCAATGATAATAGGTAAACAGAGACTTGGATTAAAAAAAATAAATAAATAAAAATAATGATGATAATGATAGCAGTTGTAATACAGGGGCTTTTTCAAGACTTGGGAATTATCCTGAGTGACATTACAACGACGGATATAGGCCATTTTACATCATCACATAACATGCAGAACTGTGTGGAGAGAGTGTGGTCTACGATGTGAACTATGGTCCATGCTTAGTGGCAAAGCCCCAGGATGTGTATATCCATTGCAGGTGATGAGCCACACTGATGAAAGATGTTTACGTGGGAGGTTGTGGGAGGTGTGGGAGGTGGGGAACAGGGGAATCCCTGTAATTTTTGTGTAACATTTATTACACATTCATGTAATCTAAGCAGCTTTAAAAAAAAAATATATATATATATATGTTATATATAACACTTATGTAAGCAAATGCACATATATGCATATATATTAATATATCATTTTACAAATATTGGTTTGTATTGTGAAAAATTTGATTTTTACCCACAATAAAAAAAAATAATGATGAATGGCAAAAACAAAGACTCGGACTCAAACAATAATAACAAAAATAATTATAATTAAGGGGCCACAGAGACTTGGTTTCTGTCCTCAGCCCATGGTTTTCAGCCATAACAAGTTTATGTGATGCCCTCGTTTCCTTATGTACCTTGATATAGTTATCTAGGAGTGGGAACTTTTCTCTTTCCTGTAGTAGGTTCTTGAATGGACTGAGAAGAAGCCTTTTGCCTCCATTTATCTCCATTTCTCATTCCCTCTAATTTCTCCATGGGAATATTTCCCATCTGCTAAATTTCCCCCCGTTTCATTGGCCCTCAAATTTCCAGGTCATTATGGCATATCCCACCCTCTGAGGCAGAAGGCAATCCCATTCCCCTTTCCTTCCCTCTGGCAGAAAACCCATTCTGAATGTGTTATAGTTAACCCAATAAACACATTTTATTTATTATTTTTCATTGAGTTCCAGCTCTTCTTTCACTTTCATTTGATATCCTATATTTTTGAAGTTTTAGAAGGTGATATCAAGAACTACCATTTCTTTAGCACTTGTGGTGTGCCAGGACTTTGATCAATGCCTTTCACATTATTTAATTAGCTCTCAACAAAGTTCTGTAAAGTAAATCTAATCTTTATGTGATTGTTTGAAGCTGTATGGGCACCAGAAAAGTATATTCTTAAAGTTAATCCATTCCTATGGATGTTGACCCATATTCTGTAAGAAGAATATTTTGGTAAGTATGAACTTAATATATGACCTACCTTATTCAGGGTGAGTCTTAATCCTCTTATTGGAGTCCTTTATAAGAAAATAAAATTCAGAGGAAGAGAGAGAAAAGTCATGGAAACAAGAAGCTGAAAACAATGAATTCCAGGGAGAAGGGAGAGACCAGTGGATGCCGCCATATGCCTTGCCATGTGACAGAGGAGCCCGGGATCGCAGGCAGCTTCTTCAGGCAGAAAGCATTGCCTGGTGATGCCTTGATTTGGACATTTTTCTCAGCCTCAAAACTGTAAGGTCATAAGCAAATAAATCCCCACTGTTAAAAGCCAGTGCATTCTATAGTATCTGCTTTCAGCAGCCTAGAAAACTAAAACACTTTATTTCACATGTGTGTTCACACACACACACACACACACACAAATACAACCAGGAATGTGGCAAAGATTACAAAGCATAGCATTATAAGAGAGCAGAGATGGAAATTCATGAGACTCTGTATTTCTTGTGGGAACACTATAGAAAATTAATTTCAGATCCCATAAGGTGATGACAGAAAAAAAAAAAATATATATATATATATGCATATATATACTGTGGTGATATTTTCTACTTTTACTCTGTAGGATTCAACACTGGAAATCGTAATGGTGAATTTCCTCCCCTTAAGCTTCTCAAATTTGGAGGTCTTTGAAAAGAACCAGAAGCACTGTTTTTAGTGCCAGGATCTCTAGACTTGTGATTACTTGTGCTTTCAATTCCAATGAGTCCTTCGGTTGGCATCCTCTGATTTGAGCTTGGACAATCCCACAACCTTACACAAAGAAACTCTCTCAGACTGAAATAAAGGAACTCAAGAATCCAGACTTTCTGATTCCTAAAGGACTTTTAACTGCAGGCTTGCTCAGGACAAGCTCTAGCTTTGTTTTTGATTTATGTCGAAACATGTAATCTACCTGGGTTGAGTTTTCTTCCCCCCGCCCCAATCAAAATTCTTTACACTGCTCCATCCACACTATGCTTTCGGGGGAGATTTTGGCTGCTACTCAGTACCCACTGAGAGGTACCTTTCCTTCCTGTAGAAACTATCCCTACAGCTCTGAACTCCCTGGACCACGAAATCTGTCTCTCCCGGATAGAGTCTTTGGCAAACACTCAACTGTTTTCCCAGATCACAAGAATACAAGACCTCAAGAAATGATGGGGCTCTCTTAAGTCCCTCATGGGTGAGGAATTAAAAACACTGTTGTGCAATGCACATGCTTGAAGCATGAAAGCTCATAAATGTGGGTTAAAGCTCACCCCTTCCCAAAACACCACGAGCCTGCTTTCTCCCTGCACTCTCCCTACATCTCACGGTTTCTCTCCATGGGCAGAGTCTCGCAGGAGTTACTTTGTGGTTTTCTGAAACACGGAATATTTTGTTTATAATATAATATCCCATAACACAAATTATACTACCGCTCAGCAACGACATTTTTTGGTGGAAACATGCAACTGAAATGATTCTGTTGGGAATTCTTGGCTTTGGTATTTTTCTTTCATAAGTTCAATGTCAGCGCCACGGAGAAACGGCATTCCTGTCATTTTATTGCCTTCTGTTAAGAGCAGATTTTTTTCCAAAGCCCTATTCTCTCTTCCAAGCTGTATTAAAGACCTGAATTTAAAAGATCAAAATCCCAGCTACAGACCTAAATTAATCTATAAGTCTCTCTGAGTTTGTTTTTAAAAGCCAACTGGATTTATTAAATTAACAGGTTTTGAAAACATTTTTAGCAGTGCTTTCTTCCAATCATCTAGGAAAATTATAATGTTTCAAGTTTACTATGAGCTATCTTCAATTCTTTTTAGATAAGATGAATAAAATCAAAGTACCTGTGTGAAATACCTGTAAGTGGGTGTATTTCTTACCAAACAATTATTACTGTGGTAGCTTCATCTGGATACTTGTTGTACTCTTAAATTAAAATATCTGTTATTAGCAATGGAAGAAATTGTAACATGGATATAAAGGCAGTGGCCACCAGAGGTTCAGAGGGCAGGGAGAGGGAAGTTTAAGTGTAACACGGGGCATTTGGGGATATTGGAATTGACCTGCATTGCAATGAGAGATACAGGTCATTATACAGTTTGTCAAAACCTATAAAATTGTGTAAACTATAAAAAAGTGTAAACTATAACATAAACTATCGTGCTTGGCTAATGCAATGTTTCAATGTGTTCATCAATTGTAACAAATGTACCACACCAATGGAAGTTGTTGTTAATGGGGGAAAGTGTGGGTGGAGAGGGAATGGGGTACATGGGAATCCCCTACGTATATTTTTTAAAGATTTATTTTATTTATTTATCCTCCCCTTGCTGCTTCTGCTCACTGTGTCCATTTTTCTGTGCGTTTTTCTGTGTCTGCTCGTCTCCCTTGGTTGTGTCATTTTGCTGCGTCAGCTCACCGCGCCACGCGGGCCGGCTCACCTTCACCAGGAGGCCCCGGGAATCGAAGTTGGGGCTTCCCATATGGTAAATGGGAGCCCAACATTTGAGCCATATCCACTTCACTATCCCCTATATTTTTTTTCCCCTATATTTTTGATGTAACATTTATGTAACCTAAAGCTTCTTTAAAAATAAAGAATAAGTGAAATACAAAAATCAATCAATCAATAAAACAAACAAAAAAATCTGTTAAAAATGAAGGAGATGGAAATACTCCAAATGTCCACCAAGAGATGGCTGGATAACTGTAAACTGTCTATACATACAAACGAACGGTATTCAGCCACAAGAAATGAAGCTCTGGTGCATGCTACCACATGGATGAGCCTTGGAGACATCGAGTGAAAGAAGCCAGGCACAAAAGGATGCATGCTGTCTGATTCCACTTAAATGAAATATCTAGAAAATGCAAGTTCAGGGGCAAAAAGGAGATTAGCGTTTACCAGGGCTGAGGAATGAAGAGTTACTGCTTAATGGGTGCAGAGTCTCTGTTTCAGGTGACAAAAATGTTTTTTTTTTTTATATGGATGATGATGATGCTAGGACAACATTGTGAATGTAATTAATATCACTGAATTGTACATATCAAAGTGGCTAAAATGAGAAATTTTATGTCTATGTTACCACCATAAAATTTTAAACTGAAGATATTTGAATGGAAGATGGTGATAGTTTCACAATATTGTAAAGGTAATTAATGCCACTGAATTGTTCACTTAAAGTGGTAAATGAATTTTAGGTTATACAAATGCTATCACAACAAAATTTTATAAACTGATAGAGAATCAATTTCTCTTCATCTGCTTTGGTAGCCGAGTCCCTACAGTTTCCTTGACAAGCAGAGTTTAAGAAATGATATTCCAAAAATATTTCTTCAGATTAACGTGGATCACTGCTGACACGTTGCAGAAATAATTGGTAGATCTATATCTCAGACCCACATGGAAGTGCAACACCTAAAACTTCTAATTCTCAGGCTGCATAATAACATTTGACAACGGCATCACCCTTCCCTCTTGTTACCCAATGGCGCACAGCCTTTACAATTCCAGCAACACAATAACCCCTTCTCTTTCTTTCCTGGCATCCCCTGGCTGGCTCCAGTTCACATCCACCAAAAGACAAAGGCAAAAGTTAACATTTTAGAATTCCCCAGACCAGACTATTTATGAGAAATCTTTCAGCTGAAAATCTGTGTAGTCTGGCAGGAGTGTGTTTTTTTTTTTTTTATTATTAGACAAGTAGTGGGTTTAAAAAACAATCATACATAAAATACAGGATTCCCATAATCTACCCTATGATTAACACCTTGCATTGGTATGGTACATTTGTTACAACTGATGAAATACATTTTCATAATTGTACTATTAAGTATAATATAATTCCCAGCTTAACTATGGTTTACTGTGTTGTGCAATTACATGGATTTTTTTAAAAAATTATTCTATTGCCATATATAAAATTGAACAGTTCCCCTTTCAACCACGTTCAGATACATATTTCAGTGCTTTTAATTACAGTCACCATATTGTGCTATCATTACCACCATCCATTTCCGAAATGCTTCCATCATTCCAAATAGGAGCCTTGTACATTTTAAGCCTTAACTTCCCATTCCCTATCCCCACCCTGACCCCAAGTAACCTATACTCTGAGGTTGTATAGAGAAAACAGCATTACAAGTATCATCAAACCTTTACTGAACACATTTTATGTTCCAGAAGCTCTATTAAATACTTGCCATTTGCAGCACTCCAGAAAGTACTTTTACCATCACCCCCATTTATTGGGGTATAAGAGCTGAGGCTTACCATGGGTAAATCATACAGCTATGATGGCACAGCTCATAGGTATTGAGGTTCCCCCCAGTAGTTTATCCCCAGTATCTACAGGGTTAAACAATGCCCTGGATAAACTCTCAAAACCAAAAAGAGCCCGTAGCAGTGTAAAAAATACAAAGCAAACCGTGATTTCAAGGGAGGAGATAAGAGCCCTGTGGGGCCATCCCGACCCCAATATGTCATCCCAAACGACTCTCTTGCACATAAGCGGAAAACCATAAAGTAAAAAGAAACGGCGTTAGATGCAGTCAGATGATCTCCAGATGGGGCAAGTGTCAGGGTGAAATTGTTTCTCCCTTTGACAGCTGAGTTACTTTGGACAAGCTGTCATGGTTTTCTGGAACTCAGATTATAGACAGGAAGCCTGCTAGGTTAGAAAAGCTTTAAATATTCAGGGAATATTGGTGGCCCATGTCTCCTAGATCAGCACTGCGCAGTAGAACTTTCCATAAGGATGGAGCTGTTCTCTAATCAGAGCTGCCCACATGGGGCTACTGAGTAGTTGAAATGTACCTAGGCTAACTGAAGAAATGGATTTTTACTTTTCCATAAGGTCAATTAATTTAAGTTATGAAAGCTAAATAGCCACAGGTGGCTGGTGACTAGCTCATTGGGCATCACTGCTCCAGAGAGAGTCACTGGGCATTTGGGGATGAGTGGTCAGTGGATCTTGAGAGAGCCGTGCAGGGTTTTTGCAAGGATGGTTTATCAGTCAGGGTTCTCGAGACAAAGAGACCCACAGGATAGGCTTGTGTGTGTGTGTGTGTGTGTGTTGATATTTATGGGTCCCGTGATTGTGTAGGATGAAAACTCAGGCAAGAGTTGATGTGCTAAACATAAGGCAGAGCTTCTCCTTCTGAAAACTTCAGTTTTGCCCTTAATGTTCCTAAGTAATTGATAAAGCCCACCGGCAATATCGAGGGTCGTCTCCTTGACTTAAAGTCAGCTGATTGCAGGTGTTAACCACATCTACAAGATGCCTTCACAGCAATGTCTACACCGTGTTTGGCCAAACAACTGGGCATCATAGCCTGGCCAAGATGACACATTAAATTAACTACCACAGACGGTATTCAAAATAAGGCTTGCAATCTTGATCAATGGAGACTGAGTATCAATAAACCAGAATGGCTCTTTGATGGAACAAGCAAACACATGAGCTTACCTATGCAAAGAAGCAAAATATGAGCCCTGAGTGTAGATGCATATGAATGGTTTTATTTTGGGACCTGCATACACAGATGTCATTCTAAAATATATATATATATATTTAATTAAAAATCCACTCACTCACTCAAAATTCCCTCCTGTATCATTACTCAGGAAGCTCCTTGAGCAACTATTTATCTTGTCTACATTGTGTCCCAACCAAGAAGCAAAGTTTTCCAATACCTAGTGGGCTCTTAGTAGGTATGTAAGGAAAGAATGAAGAAAGAAACTAGAGTTTGGAGAAATAAGGCTGCTTGAACTCTGGATTCTTATACCTGGGTCCTACCAGCTCAGCAATTGGGCCTCCTAGCTGAGGGCTGAGATGGACCCAAGAGAACCTCCTCGGTCTGATTCATAATGCATGTGAATATTTCTACACACAATAAAACATCTGGTAAACCTAAGGTGTCATTATCTGTTTCTTTAGCTATGCCATGAGTGTGTGGGAATCGATTCAATTCCATTTCCATAGACATTTCTTATGCCTCTTGGTATTTCTGGGACTCCGAGACTTCCTGCTGCAGAATTTCTATGAGGGATTAAGAGCTTTGTTGTATTAAGCCATTGTGATTCAGGGGTGACTTGTTTTGACAAGTTCGATGGACCCATCATCCTGGAAGGTCAAATACCTTCTTTTTTACTTTGACAAGTGTAGCAGTTTGCTACTATTTATGAATTCCAAAAACAGATATTGGAAACTGGTCTGTGGGAGGTTTCACTTTTACTTGAATCCCCTTGGTGGGGTGGACTCACAGAGAAAATGACGAGGCACAGGAGTTAGCTGGAATTTTGATCTTGGAGCCTGGGAAGAAAACTCACAGAGAAGCAGATATGTGAAGAAGGAGAGATGTCTCCATTAAACACAGACAGAGGCCTCAGGGAGAGAGACAGAGCTGGTCGCCTGATACTCTACAGCTGACCTTGTGGAGAAAGCAGAGGAGCTGAGCCCAGAGAGAAACAAGCCCCGGGAAGAGAGGAACCCAGGAAGCCTGAACTCTTGCAGACATCGGCAGCCATCTTGCTCCAACATGTGGCAACAGACTTTGGTGAGGGAAGTAACTTATGCTTTATGGCCTGGTAACTGTAAGCTTCTACCCCAAATAAATATCCTTTATAAAAGCCAACAGATTTCTGGTATTTTGCACCAGCCCCCTTTGACTGACTAATATAGAATTTGATACCGGAGAGTGGGGAAGTGCTTTGGCAATTACCAAAATGCTGAAATGGTTTTATAAATGGGTAAGGGACACTTTTTTGGAGGAATTGTGAAATGCTTGATAGGAAAGGTCTATATTGCTTTGCAGAGACTGTTGATAGGAATATGGATGCTAAAGAGACTTTTTATGATGCCTTAGAAGTAAATGATGAAACTATTACTGGAAACTGGAGGAAAGGTGATCTGTGTTTTAAAGATGCAGAGAACTTAGCAAGATTTTGTTATATGGAAGGCAGAATTTGAAAATGTCAAGCTTGGGCATTTAGCTGAAGAATTTTCCAAAGTAAACTTGGAGAACATGGTTTGGCTTCTCCTTGCAGCTTATAGCAAAATGCTTAACGAGAGAGATAAGCTGAGGACTGAATTGTTGGGCACAAAGAAACCAGAAGCTGGTTCTGGAAATTCCAAGCCTCTGGAAATCAAGTCCCCAGATGATAGGGCCCTATTTGAGGACTTAACTAAACTTGGAAGTTGTAAATCAGGATTGAAGATGCAGTTATCTCAGAAAGACTTGTGGGAAGTTTTATTGTCTGATGGTTTGGACCCCTGCTTCCTACATGCTAAACTTTTTGAGAAACCTGTATGAACAAAACCACTGTCAGCTTGGACAAAAATAGGCATTGATGGGAGAGATGGAAGGGGAAATGACTTCAAGAGGAAAACCGTGGAAGCTGAGATCTGGAATTAAGACATCGCCTTGGGCCAAGAGAGGAGCCCCACCCATGTATGTGTACAGAGAGTGTGAGTTTGCCCTGGCAGTTGAGGAGAGTGGATGTTCCCACCCAATGATCAGGAAGAGTTTTGCCACCCCAGGGTATAGAGAGGGTAGAGCATATTCCTCAAGGATTATGGAGGTTAAGGTCACCACCCCATAGGTCTGAGAGGGGTATGCATGTCCCCCATGGATTAGGGAAGACCAAGTGGTCAACTCATTGCCCTGAGAAGGCTGAGCCTATATGCCAGGGTTTTGGGATGATGTTGCCTTCACCTCACTGTACTAGGGGGGGTTAAGACTGTAACCCAAAGATTGGGTAAATTGTGGCAATCACTTCAGTGCTCTTGGAGAGTGAGGTCTGGAGTTTGGATACCACCCAGATGCTTGATGAGGGTAGAACCAAGAAAATGGTCATTGGGCAAGCCTGTGGAAAGGGTGGGTCCCCATGTGGCCCCAGGGAGAAGAAACCATCATCTTAAGAATGACTCTCAGACTTTGAAATTGAGCAGAGTATGCCCTGCAGGTTTATGGAACTGTAGGGAACCGGTGACTCATGTTTCCCTCCCAATTTCTCCTTATGGTAATGAAAATGTTAATCCTTTGCCTGTCCATTTGTGTATTAGAAGCAGATAAATGGTTTTGTAAGTTTCAGAGGTCTACAGTCAGACGGAACTTTGCCTTAAGACAAACTGTATTTCTTTAAACTGATTGTGATGTTATTTTGTACTTAGCATTTTGCTGATTTAAGGTTTTTTGAATATTATAATGTCTTTTTGGAATTCAGAAGGTGGAGTGTAGTAATTTGGTATTATTTATGAATTCCAAAAATAGATATTGGATTATGTTTGTAAACTGGTCTGTGGGACGTTTCACTTTTACTCGATTAAATTATGATTAGGGCTTTGATTTGGCCACATCAGTAGGACATGGCAGCCATCTTGCTCCAACATTGGCAACAGACTTTGATGAGGGAAGAAACTTGCACTTTGTGGTCTGGTAACTGTAAGCTTCTACCTCAAATAAATACCCTTTATAAAAAAGCCAAAAGATCTCTGGTATTTTGCATCAGCACCTCTTTGACTGACTAATACAACAAGGATGACAAAGGCTCAGTTTACCACTAACGTGTCCAAGGCATGTTAGTTTCAGGAGCCCTGGAGGGCAACTTTAGCACTGCACCTCGTTCCAGTATGCCTGGGCCTTTTCCTGTTCACTGTCCATCATCTGCATTCCCTTAGGATTCCATGGGATGGCTTTGTTTGGTAGAGAGTGAGATCCACACGTGGAAATGGATGAAACAGATTCAAGCTCCTCATGCACCCATAGGATCAAATCTCCCTGTCCCATGGTGAAGGCCCTTCAGAGAGGCATGTGAGATTGGGGAGTGGTTTCCACACTGATTCTGAGTATAGGGTCCATGTATGGTAGGGTGATTCAAGGATGGGGCAAGAGAGGGAGATTGTTCCTGAGCACCACAAGGCTTTGTCTCTAAGGGGACATTTATGCCTACTATAGCAGACTCTCTGGTCCCAATGAGATTTAGCTATTATGCATTGGAAGGAAATATTTACTGCTATTAAACTTTTAATAACACTTTGTTTAGATTATACCACCTGAAGCAACTCAACTCATGAAGACTTACTTATTATCATAACCACAAGGCTTATTTATATGTGAAGAAGGTTTAAACTAGACTGCAATTTACACATTCCTGTCTTTGTCTCCTCTTGTGTTAAAAATATTCTGAAACAGAAAGTATTTCTCTAAAGATTGGATGTGTTGAAATCCATGTGCCTTCATTTATTGCAAATGGAATCCAAACACTGAATTTTCATCATTCTCTATTTCTTTTTAGTTGTTGGCTTGACTTTGCTGCCTCCTTCTTTTTTGGTTTTGAAGGCACATCCAAAAAGTACAAACAGAAAATAATTTAACAAGGTTTTCCACCCAAAGTATTCCCATAATCTAAGTTGTCAAGGCGATCGTTTTAAATTTATATATTTTCACAAAGAAAAATATATTCTCTTGCATGCGCATTAAGATATACTTAAAGTCAAATAATAAACTATGTCTATTCCAAATGCCAGAGGAATGAAGAAAACAGATTTTCTTTCTGCTAACTTAGAAATGTATTAAGTTATTTTTATGACTTCTTCTAGTCAGTTTTAAGTGATGGCATGCAAACAATATTCAAGATGGGTCATTAAAATTCTAATAATATTTTTAAGATTCATGATGCCACTAAATTCTCTTTGCCTTACAGAACCCCAAGTAATCTTTGCCTCACCTCACTCAACTATTTCCTCCAGTAGTCATACAGAGATTTGCCATCATCAGCAATTACTCTATGTCTTCCATAGTGGCTTCCAGACTTCAACTTTCTGTCACTTGGAGTCCTATCAGGCTACTTTCTCTAGGCTCCTTGCTCCATATCTTCAGGGCTCCAAGCTACAGCCTTGCAAACACCCTTAGCTTACTGGTTCTTTCTTCCACTAACACCAATCTTGCTTAATTGCAGCCCATCAACTCAGGTGAGCATGTACCTGCTTAACCCCAGTCCATCCACTCACCTGAGTGTGCACTTACAGCTGGATGTTGCTGAAGAAAATCCCATCATTGTGTCAATTTGTCTGTAGTAACCATTTTTCTAGTAAATTTCTTTTCCCACTTTCTAAAAATCATTATTTACATCTTCTTCCCCTTTACATAAACCCCATTTCACCTTCCCCAGTCTAAGCTAATGATCCTGTCTTAAATCTTAAGGGGAAAACAAATCCTGTCACATGAGTTGACTTCACTTTCCCTCCACCAAACCTACTGGTTGGCCTGGAGCTGCCTCCACCTTCTCCTATTGCCTTTGATTAAAATGAAAGAAACATTTTTGAACTTACCAATTTCAGATGTCCTAGCATCATCCTCTCCTTCCAGGTAATCCAATGTGATTCCTGTGACTCCAAAGGGCTGGCTCACTGCAGTGCCACTTCCAGTCTCAAACTGAGTGTGGCTACAGCCCTTCTGCCTCAGGACTTGTACAAAGCCCAGATTTGTGTGGTCAATGCCCCCTGGACCATCCTCAAGTAACAAGGCTGGGATGGGGGAACAAAAGTTCCATCCCTGAAGGGACAGTCCTGAGATCAGAGGGTTCCCAGTGGAACTGGAGCTCACTGGTCTCCCTTTGTCACCCTCCCCTCCCTCCTGTCTCACTCCCCCTGCTCTGTCACTCCAAATTCTAGGCACAAAATCCCAAATAAAATAATTCACTCAGGTCCCTGGCTCAGACTCTGTCTCCGATAGACTCCAAACTTAACACACCCATTGACACAGGAAGCATCTCCCTTTTCAGCACAAAGAGCAAAGGGCTCATAATTCCTCCAAAAATCAGAAAAGTCTTTACCCCAAAAGAGAAAACATCTTTTGGAGGGTGTAGAAGTAGGAGCTGAACATCATTCAATCTTTCTTGATAATATTAATCGTAAGAATAAAAAGAAGAGAAGAGTTTGTTTCTCAGGAAGTAATTCTGACACAGCAGATTTTTTAAAATCCCCAGAATACACAAGGGACAGTTTTCACACCAACAAAACGACGTTCTAATTGTCAGAGCTTCCCCCAAAGGCAAAGGGTTTCCCCTGAGAATTGGTAAACCAGATTAGAGGAGCATTGTTGACTAGGGGTGTTGGCATGAAGATTCAAAAATCATGTGGGTGATTTTTGCCTTGTCAACTTTCCCACCCTGATCCAGTGGGTTACTTCTGACATCTAAGTTACATCCTCTGTAGTCACTTTGGCATCCTGGAGGTGGACAACTGGGGCAACGAGAGTGCAAGAGGCATTTGTGGCAACTGGACAAGGAAAAGTTGGGGAAGAACCCATGGCTTCCATGGATGCTTCAGGTGGAAGCTCAGGCAAGGAATTGGTTCTCACCTGCTGTGGTGGGCATTAATTATTCGTCATTCTCGCTTTCACTCTCAACCATGTCCTGGCTTGGAAAATGCATTACATGGCTGGCCCAGGGAGAACGGTCTCTGTGAACATGGCAATAATGACTGTAATGAGAAGGCACAGTTACAGGGAGAGATCTCCTGCATGATGTCCCAGGTGTGCAAAGCCAAAACACACACCAGGTGAGGAGTCAGAGATGGGAGCACCATCAAGAAAGAGCTCTTTATTTCTGCAGAACTTTGTGTGTCTCCCCTTTGTTATTTCTCTGTACTACCTTCTTAATCTGGAATTTATCACTGTCATAGGGAAAATAATGCATACACCTGCCCCCCCACCAAGGTATCCCCATCTTAATCAGTGGAACCTGTTATTACACATCAATGGAGAATTAAGGATGTCGATAGTATCAAGTCCGCTATTCAGCTGATCTTAAAATAAGGAGATTATGCTGGATTATCCAAGTGTGTCCACCATAGTCATGAGTGTCTTTAACAGTGAAGAGGGAGGCAGATTGGGACTGTCAGAGGGACAAGTTAATTCAGAGGAAAGTCACAAAGATATGTAACATTGCTGGCTTTGAAGATGGAGGAGGAATGATCTCTAGAGATTAGAGAACGAAAAGAAATAGAGTCTCCCCAAAGGATGCCAGAAGGAACCAGCCTTGTGGGCACCTTTCCTTTAGCCCAGTAAGATCCATTTCATGATTCTGCCTTCCAGAACTCTAAGATAATAAATGTGTGCTGTTTTAAGCCACTACTTTGCAATAACAAAGTAATTTGTTATTGCAGCAAATAGGAAACTAACGCACTCAACTTCATTTTATTTTTTGCAGGAGACTTCTAACTGGTCTCTCACTTTCCCTGAACATTGAGTCAGCTTGTTTCCTAACCAAAACTTCCAGGGTGCCATTCTCAAAACCATAACGAAACAAAGCACTTTTGATGTCCCTGCATTCAAGTTCTACAACGTTCCTAGCTTCGCATTCAAGGTCTCCCGCGGTGATAATTCCATCTCCACGTCCAGCCTCATTTCTTACCTATTTGTTGCACTTTCTCTGTCTTTCTGGCAAACTGGATAGTTTCATATCCTGTAAACCTGCTCAAGATTTATGTTTGTATCTCCCTTTTCCTCCCTCTGCTCCATATATCTTTGGAATCCCACCTTTACCTACAAAGGTCTATCCTTTAGCTCAAGAGGATCACGAGGTTACTTGTGCTTCACACTTTATTGCAAGGACTGTTATTTTACCTTGCATTGCAGTGTGTATGTGCACACAACAGATGTGCTAAAATGTCATTAAACCCATAGAGGGATTTTGGGAGATGACCAGCACCAGATATTTAATAAGGAAGATATGATCCAAGCTTACATTTTTTTTTAAAAAAGGAAAAGAAAATGAGAAATGAAAATAACACATTTCATGAAAACCTTCCAGTCCTTAATCCTCAGAAACCCCCCTGAGCAGATACCAATACCCAGCATGTACCTGAAGTAATTAAGACTTGAACCCGATGTTTTGAAACCAGTTATTGCTATCGTACCCTTCCATCTTAAACATACCAAGTAAAAAATTTCAAATGGATTTGCTCGATCAGATAAATCTCATCCACTGGGTGCAAAGTTCAGGGCAAGTTACCTGAAGCCTGTCCTGTTTGATGCACTAAGATCAAGGGACAAAGAAAGAAATTGCAGAGAAGATTCTTGCATTCTGGACAGGTGGGGCAAGGGCTGCTTAAAGACGTATGATGAGAACTGAAAACATGTTTCAATATTTTACTCATATCACCCCACTGCTTTTGCCCATGGAAGGAAAAGACCACAGAGGTGGCTCTAAACAAAACCTAGTGCAATCATTTGCAAAGGACTTCTTGTTAGGACATTGGCAAGACATAGCATGAGTGTGAAATGCAATATGTCCAACACACCAAAACTCATGGCTAAGGTTTTAGCCCAGCCTACCTGCTGGTTCCTACCAGTAATCAGAACTATTTGGGGAAAATACCATGGTACAGAAGCTGGTCCCAAATTAAAGTCTTAATTGGGTCTTGAGAAACTGTCTAAAATTGGCAAGCCACGTAGACACTGTATCTTTTTTATTATAACAAAAAAGGAAATGGTTTGTCAAAACATAGGTTGAGTGCATTTGAATATAGAGTTAGTGGTAAGTATTTTGCTTAAGTTTCTGCTCAAAAAGCAGATTGCTTTCTGAAACCTGGAGGGTATGGGAGGCACAAGTGCATGGCTATTTAGCTATATCCCATACAATATATGGGATATATTGTTGAGCAGCCAGGGAATTCGTTTTCCAGATTTCTCATCCTGCTAGAAAAGTCTCCAGGAAGCAGAGAAAGTCCACATGCTTTTCCATCCTGATGGAATGCAATCCTTTTGAAAAATATTACCCAACCTAGGAGGAAACTGAATTACTCTTTTCTGAAAAAGCAGGTGTATCTCATACTATAGTTTTATCCTCAACACCATATCTTTCATGGATGCTCTTAGTTTTCCTAGAATTTATGGAGAAATTAAATGACCTCCTCCAAGATCATAAAATACAAAGTAAAAAATGAAACTGGCAGAGATTTCCAAGCATTTAAAAGCAAGTAGAATTGGTAAAGATAATCTCTTTAGGCAAGCGTTAGTAGTTTATTAACCATCTTAAATCAAGATATTCTAGAGGGCTGAGTCAGCGACAATGGAGAATCCACGTGTGATCTCCAAACTGAAAAATAAATCGCCTGATTGAGAGGTTCTCTATACCTATAATGGGCAAAGAGAACCCTTGCTCTAAATGTTTGTTGTGATAAGAAAACAATGATGATAATGATCTTGCAGGTAAGGGAATCAGGAAGATAAATAAATACTACACACACTGCTTGCTGATTATATTTTCTGATGTTTTTGGCATGCAAATTTATTAAAAACATGTTTTCTTTAGCATTATGAGAACATCATCTATGTGAGGCATAGATTGGAAAACAGATTGTGAGGCTTAAAACAATAAAGTGCTACCCTGACATCTCTGAGCCTCTCGGATCCCCCAGATCCCCCAATGGCCTTAACCTTGAGCTGCCCTGTTTTTACCAGATTTGCCCCTACCCAGTGGGTCCCCCTATTGGCTAGACCAGCTCCACCCCATGGGGTCCTCAAACTACTGAGCTTTAGTCTCCTGCCAGTCCATGGAATAGTCAAACAAGCCAATGAGATCTTCCCACAGGAACCAGAGAACATCCCACCTTCTGGTAGCCCACCTCCCACAGTCCCCACTGGTTCATCTGCTCATTGTACCTGTGTTGACGTGTGATGTCAACCAGCCCTCCATGGTGGGGGTTGGGAGCTAGTGTAAGCCTTTGCCACTTTTCACTGTGTAAATACTCTCACTTTGGCTGCAGGGTATTTCTCAGGATCTTTATAACTTATACCCCTCCCTACCTCAGGAAGCATTGTCAGGAAATTAACCCAGCACAATATTATTTATCAAAGGCATACTCACACTTTTAAGGACCAAACTTAAATCTGATGCTTCATATCAATTCATTTTCTTGCTTCATGGAATGTTTAAAAAAACACATTTTTATTTAAAAAGCTAATTTGCATTAGGATGGATATAATTGATGAAGTAGAAATGTTTTTAAACATTTTTTCTCAGTTTGTAAGGACCTTAGAAATGGTAGTCGATCACCCAGGACAACTAACAGAGATGATGATGGACCTATCCTAAAGAACAGAGAAAGTCTGCAACTGACAGTAAGAGAGTCCCATCCATCTGCCCCATGGTATCCAAGCCCTCTCAATTAGAGGTGGAGTGGACATTTCCATCCTAGAATCCTCAGAATTGGGGAATGAACAATGGACTAGAGTAGACTTACTGTTACTCTACTATAGACTTATTGTGATTCTAGCAGTGGAAGAACTTTTATCATTGATGTGGAGGCAGTGGCCACTGGAGATTCTGAGGGGAGGGACAGGGAAAAATAGGTGTAATATGGGGGTATTTTCGGGACTTGGGAATTGTCCTGAATGACATTACAATGACAGATACAAGCCATTATATATCTTGTCATAACTTACAAAATTGTGTGGGAGAGAGTGTAAACTACAGTGTAAACTATAATCCATGCTTAGTGGCAATGCTCCAAAATGTGTTCATCAATTGTAACAAATGTACCACACTAATGAAGGATGTTGTGAATGTGGGAAAGTATGGGAAGGGTAGGAAGCAGAGCACATGGGAATCCCCTATATTTTTTTATGTAACATTTATTTAATCAAAATATCTTAAAAAAATTTTTTTTAAGTATATATATATAAAAAAGAAATGGTAGGCAAAGAAAGCTGAGGTTTTCAATTGCTTTCCTAAACTTGAATTTTAAAATCAGCTGAGTTAGGTCTCCCTCCACACTGGGCTCCCAGTTGACCTGGTACTTATCTGAGTGAATTGTCAAACTGTCTCCCTCATCCTCTACCACTTGCCAAAGAGCTCCTTGGGATGTGGACTTAACTCTTGCCAAATAAAGCAAGGCCTTGGAATCTGATTGGCTTCAATTATTTGAGCAATTAAAAAAAGATATCTTTGGACCTTGCTTGGTTCCAGACAGGATTCAATGAAATGCTGTATTCCAAGGACTTGAACCAGGGTATGTACTCAATATATACCATGCTTACATCTGTGTTTCCTAGGATTGGAGATGATGCCTAAAAGGAAATTGCTGCTGAAAGAAATGAGCCTATTCCCATGTTCTGGAGATATATGCAAACCAAATGTAGGGGCATTTATCCTAATGTTGATGGGACTCCATATGTAAGTTTATACACACATTTCCCACACACACACTAAACATATTACAAAGTAGACATGTGTCTACTATGTCTTCCAGGAGTCTCTAAGATATTGTCATTGTAGCAATTGGGAAAATATTGGAAGCCATGATCTAGGGATGTAAATAGAAGACGATGGCTGGTCAAAGTACCTACAAATTAATTATTGCATCTGAAGGGAGAAAGAATGCTGCTTAGCAGTAATCAACTGCCTCCTTCCCTGCAGCTATTACAAGTCCTGGCAGCTTCAGGAAACATCACAGCATGCTTCACCACCTCTGGTAATAAACAGGATAAAGTAGTTATTAGGATTAAAATTAATTGGAGACAAGAAATGAATGAGAAGAGCAATTAAAATTAGAGTGTCACTGTTTAGAGGTGAAACAAATATGAGGAGGACACCATTAAATTAAATTTGCTCCCATGAGCTAAATAAGGAACATCTTCAGACATGTTCATGAATTGTGCTATATGAGTTACTCAAGTACATTGTTTGCTTTTCAGAATTATCAAGAGAAGTCAGAAGGGATATAGCTTGAACTTTTCATCCAAGATGGGCTTCTGAGTAGCTAACTCTTTCAATAGCTCAGTTGGATACTGCCATCCATTCTTTCACGGGTATTTGTGGCATACTAACTCAATGCCTGGTACAGTGTGAATGGATGGATTTAAATGAGGGGGGAAAATCAGACAAGTGTCCTCTTGGGACTCAAAGTCTAGTGGATGCAGACAGACAAAAAGATGTATAATTACAAACTGTGGTAGGCGCTATGGTGGAAATAAATACAACGCCGGAAGGTTGTATAGCAGTGGGAAGAGACTGGTCCAGGAGGTCAGAGAGGGATGCTTTGTGTTCCAGGGAGAGGACACAGTGTGGCCAAAGGGTCACCAGCAAAGGGAGATGGAGTTGGAAGAAGGCCAGTGGGTGTAGAAGGCAGATGGGAAGTGGTTGGAAATGAAGTCACGGAAGAAGAGAAAGGCCAGAGCATATGTGGACCATGTGAGAGATATTTGTCTTTATTGTGAGAATTGATGGGAAGCAATCAGAAGGATTAAAGAGCGAGTAATGCTACAAGCAGAGGGGCATTTTGGAACGGATCCTTTGGCACAGCTTGGAGAACAGATCAGAGCATGTACAGAGGCCGCTTAGGAAGCCAAAGAAATGTCTAGATGGTCATTTCCACTAGACTGACAAGGATTGACATGGAGTGATGCAGACAAATGAGAGCTATCTATGAGAGTTGGAGACAATTGGATTAGACAAGTGGGGGGGTGGGGATGAGGACTTCTAGTTCCAAGCTTGTGGGACTGAACCTGGGGGAGCAGGTAGGAACACAAACTTTGATTTTGATTGTGTTGAGTTTAATGACCTTTCAGATATCTAAGAGGAAATGTTGGCAAAACACTTGGATATATGGATCTGACTTTACAGATATAAGTTTAGCAATGTTTGGTTTATAGAAAAGCTGTGAGAATGGATGAGATAACTTAGGATATAGGTATTAGAATAAGAGAAAATGGCTCGCCATAGAGCATTGTGGAATGCCAACATTTAATTGCCTGGTGGGGGATAGAGAAGGCTAAGATAAGTTCTTTGGATTTAATCTCTGAACTTGCTGAGAACTGGGGGTGAAGAGTGACAAAGGTGAATGTCAGATTAGAATGAGCTGAGGAATGATGAGGAGAGAGAAAGGGGACTCTCCATACCAACAACTCAAAAATAGCCCTCATTATATTCAATTAGCCATCCTTCTTGTCATCTTACATCATGTGGTTAGACAGGGAATAATCATTTCCTACCATTTCTCTCACTGATCCAGAGGGTTTCAATTCAGCAAGAAATTTTAAAATATATTTCATGGATGGAAGTAATATACATGTCTGCTATCTCTCTAAAAAGATTTTTTTAAAGCCTGGAATTAAAAGAATTAATAATAAATCATTAGTAATATGTGAAGATAAATAACTTCCATTCAATTAAATGGCAAAGGGCCACACTATAACCTTTTATAAGAGAGTCCAAAAAGCCACCAAGTCCATGAAAAGGAGAATACCGTTTTTGAAAACATGTGTTCACAATTTCAGAGAAGAAATGTAATATGTTCCAGAAGAAGCCAGCAGCAGTCCTGACAGCCCTTTCAGTTGCTCAGCTCTCATGTGGGAAGCCGTTTTGTTTCCCTAGATGGAACCGTATGTGTCAGCGATTCTTTGCACATCAACTGAGCTGAAAAAGTGATTTCAACTCCTTGCCTGCCCACAAGGTTGGACTGCTTCGAAGGACCCCTTCTCCAGATGTTTTGGGTCAGTGTATGGCCAGCTGTCCATCCTAGGGGGCAAAAAGAGACAGGATGGTCCAATGAGGGAGAGACAGAGAGGAACCATCACCCATTTCCAGTCAGGGTAACCTTAGAACAGGAGGTGGTATTTTTTTCTTCCCTAAAAGAACAAAAAAAAAACGCTGAGATTTTACCTCTTGGACGCCACAGGAAATGTTGTGGTTCATGGCTTGGCTGCTACTGGAGGGAGTAACCTTCTGGAGAGGAAGTCTGACCTCCCATGCAGAGGATAAAGCACAGAAGGAAGACGATCAGAAGCCCCAGGCGTTGGCCGAGGAAGAACTCCAGCAGCAGAAAGTTGTAGTCAAGTTGCAAACTGGTTCCTCCCTTCCTCGCTCTTTCTTCCATTAATCTTTTCTCTCCTATGCCTCTTCCATTCCCAACTCCACCTTCCATTCCCCTTTCCCAACCCCAGACTCTCTCCTCCCACACTTTTTCTCCTCCTGCCCCATGTTCCTCCCATTCTCCACACCCAGAGAATGAGCTTGCTTTCAGCTGAGTGGCAACTAATTCTATTTTACCACTTTATCTCTTTGGGGGACACATTTAAACATTTAAACAGAACAGATAAACGTTGCAAACAGATGATTCTGACCTTTCAGATTACGTCAGATGAGCGTAAAGGATAGTGTTGGTCTGGAAGACCAACTTAATTAAGTTGGACAACTTAATTCAGGCACAAAGGCAGCCCCAAATTTCCTCTAGACTCAAGGCTGACTCTTCATGATGCTGAATACCACCGAGCAGATTTGTACGTTGAGATGCAATACGTGCTTCTTCAGATCTAGAAAGACTACGAGGATGAAACAACATAGCCATATAAAGCAATACTCAAAGAAAGCGCTATGAGGAATTGTACGCTCTATTAAATCAAGACATGGCTCTGAGCTCCAACTGTGTCCTCACACTAGGTAACCTGCATCTCATGGGATCTTTCACCCTGGCTCCATCATTGATCTCCCCCAGAACCCTCTCTCCTTTAACTGTAAAGTAACACTACTAACAGAAATCTTCTCAACTCTATAGAACTGCTTGGAAGAAGTCTGGAAAACAGCTAATACTCAATAAAAGCTTTCATTATAGTATTAATGTATTTATTCCCAACACAAGTCAGCTCCTTCCTCATGAAAGCAGCTCTCCTGTTTGAGGTTTTTAGTTACTGTGAAATGAGCTGCATGGTGATTCTCAAATGTTCCCAGCAAACCTTGACTCTGTGCTGAGGTGTTTCCATTAGGAGAATTAAGTACCACCAATTACTCCTGTGCTTTTATGAGGAAGAAAACATTATTGGGTGTCATTCCAAGGTAACCAAATTAACACTGGAGAGAAATATAATGTACATGTTCAATGAAAATAGACAAAATTCCCCAAGATCATATTAAAGTTCAAAATGTTATAAAATACACCTGGCCATCAAAATACAGCAAAATGCTTATTAGGGCCAAGTCAACGGGGTGGGAATAGGGCAATACACTCAAAAAGTGTTAAAACAGGAAGTCTGCTGTTTCAGCTCCCAAATCAAATGTCACTGTAATGCAATGATGTTTCCCACTTCAAATAAAAGCAACATGAAATGGGTTTACCATGTCTACCGAAGGTAAGCTATGGTGGGTCTAATCTGGTGCCTTTAGATTCTGGTTGGCATCGGCACAAAGCCTTGCATGTTTGGAATCTAACCAGCTGATTATGTCCATGTCTAGACGTTAAGTTAGACTTGGCAAGGCTCAGCCCCATTCATTCAGATAGAACGGGCTGGCAGAGTCTAACAAACGTCTTTGACGACAAAGCCAACTGACAATGACAACAAACCCAACAGACAACGTGGCATAGCCAAAAAAAAAAAAAATCACTTCTGTCTCATGAATTGTATTTTTTGAATTTCAACTGATACCTTTGCTATGTTAGAATAAAACTTTCCAAACATTATTTACCTAACATGTTCCTTGCTGAGGTCATTCTTGGCAAGAGCAATGGGTAATAATAAACCATTGCCTCTTAATTTCCATATTGCTAGTGATACTTTTTTTTTTCGCATGTGTGGTTTTACAATGCCCTGGAGACATTTTTACATTATAATGATTGAACCGTTTTCTGTATACAAATCTTAAATTATCATATGGCTTCAGGGTCCTGTCAGTAGAGGACACGTATGAAGCAAAAAAACAAAAGTAATTGTTTGCTTTGTGAAAAATAAGGGGAAAGACGAGGCAATGGATTGACCTTTACTGGAAACTAACAGAAGTACGTAAAATCATTTATTGAATGCCCTCTCCACACTAATTGCTAAAATACATTATCCTTTTTCAACAAATGTGTCAGGAATACTATAATTTTCCATTTTGGAGCTGGAGTCTCAACTCAGGAATCTGGCTACAGAGTCTGAGCTCTTAACTGTATGCTATACTATAATAATTCAGGGTTTCAGGGAGTAGAAAAATCATTATCTGGGGTTTTTCCCTTTGTCCTATCTGGATCTTGGAGTTCCTTCAAGATATAAATAAATTAGGATTTTTTTGTTTTGGAAACGGAATGCTTTTGCTAGATTGAAATTTTTCTCTTCTATTTAATCTCCCTCCAAGCAGAAGAATTTTATTCAAGAAAAATGATGATCCGGTTCAAATAGGAAATACTCTCAAAGCATATTATGGATGAAAAGATGCTAAAAATGCTTGTGACTGTCTGCTAACAAAAACCAGTTGTGGGGCCATGGGAGAACTCAGTTCCAAGCTTCTCTCTCAATTTCGAATCTATTACTTCTCTTGAGCTCTGTTTCACCGGTGGTTTCTATAAGGTGCCAAAGGGCATTTCTCAATGTGAAATTTCTCGACAAGAGAATCTAGGCAAATCTGTTTCTTATGTTATCCTGAACCCTTTGTAGTCATAGAATAGGGAAAAAAATCCTTGGTTCCTAGACGTGCAGTTTTAGATAGTCCTGGATTTCCTCTGCTCTGCTCTCTTGCAATGGGACAGCATGGGCTAAAGCCCTAGGCATCTCTCTCTTCAGCCCTGTTTTCATTTCCATAACTCTGAGTAGTGAGAAATGTCTGGCTTTTGGAGCTGCACCTAAAGGAATAAGGGTTCGGGCTGATGTCCTGGGGTGGTTGCTTCCAGCGTTGGTTCCAATGGTTCTTTAGGAGATTGCCTTTGAAGAAATGTATTTAGCATTGATAATGACCTACAGACAAAGTTAGTTAGAGAGCATGTCAGTAAATGAAGATGGATCCAGGAAGGCATGGGTGGTGTATTAGCCAGCCAAAGGGGTGCTGATAAAAAGTACCGGAACTGTGTTGGCTTTTGTAAAGGGTATTTATTTGGGGATAGAAGCTTACAGTCACAAGGCCATAAAGAGCAAGTTACTTCCCTCACCAAAATCTGTTGCCACATGTTGAAGCAAGATGGCAGGTGACGTCTGCAAGGGTTCAGGCTTCCTATTCCCTCTTAAGGCTCTGTGGGTCTAGCTTCTTCCAATCTCAGCTGTAGGCTGGCATGAGGCTAGTCTCTCTTCCCAGGGCTCATTTCTTTCCAGGCTCAGCTGCTCTGGTCTCTTCCCAAGGTCAGCTATAAGCTATCAGGCTAATGGCTCAATTCTCCCCGGGATTCCAGAGTCAAAACCAAGTTCTCTCTACTTGTGTCTTTGTGTATCTACTTCTCCCATGTGCCTACTTCTGTGTAAGAATCTGTTTTATCCACTTCCCAAGGGGGCAGACTCAACCCTGCATGCCCTAAGGACATGGTCCAATCAAAGCCCTAATCTTGATTTAATAAAGTAAAAGTGAAATCTCTGAATTTAATACAATCAAAGGGGTATCATGCCCAGAGGAACAGACTAGTTTACAAACATAATCAATTATCTTTGTTGGAATTCATAAATAATATCAAACTGCCACAGGTGGTCTCATCACTGTAAAAAATATGTCTTTGCAGGAAGCATCTCTTTCTTAGTGAGGAGCCCAGAGGCGTCCTGACCAGATGCTTCTGGTCCCATCCATCTATTGCTCTCTTCAGCCATGCTTCCTATTTCTTCCTGCCTCTCCACCATATTGCCTCCTCCCTTTTTTCATTGTGGCTGAAGATCACCCTCTTCCCATTTGGTGAATGACATCAAAAACCAAAGGTGGAATGGAAAAATTACTCTTGTTGTTGAATTTTCCACTCCTCTTGTATTTATAGCCCTTCAGCTGTTGATATCTGATTTTGTTTTAATCAATCAAGATCCCTCAGACCAGGAATGCTAGGGTAAATTAGGGCCAGACACCCAAATCTGGACATCCGGGAAGAGGGCTGTGGTGGTCTTTATGAGACTGTAACATGACCTTAGCCAAGTCATAATCATACTATGTGTTAGTCTCTTCTGAACAACCCATGTGTTTGTATAAATCCACATCTCCCATTCTGGGCTCAGTGTTAGAATTACCCACCTGGGGAGTTTAAAAACAAATAATGTCAGGTGCTGCTCAGAGAGATTCTGATATAATTGATCTAGGATAATGTGGTCTCTGGACCTCTGGAATCAATCATTCTTGGGAATATAACTGCAAAACCTGGGCCCCACCCCAGATCTACTGAACCAGGGTCTTCCTTTCAACAAGGTCCCCAGGTGACACATATGCACATTAAAAGTTTTAGAAGGACTGGTCTAGGACAAGCTCTCAGATCCTTATTTTTTATTTGCAAAGCATTAAGCAGAATGCCGTGCATACTGAAATTAGTAAGTACCAATTTCTTTATATAAAGATGCTCTTACCAGGAAATCTGTACGTGAAATGTACTCACCCCAGATATTCATGTAGATATTACACATAACTTATAATTTTTTTTAGGTTTCTTTAATGCATACTTGCATTCATAACCCTTTAATTTAACACAGGATAAATTATGAGCAAAAAATGAAATTTCAAAGTAAAAAGCATTGAGAAAGAGTTCCTAGACTTCTTCTGGTGCCCATTTGTTTTTTCCCCAAAACCAAAGCTAAACCCCAAAAGAGTTTCTACCCCAATTGTAGGGCACCATGTGGTAACTTAGAAAGAAATTATACGTTAAAACTTACAACCACAAATTCCCAGAAGATCAGTATCTGGGAGAGTAGGCAAAAAAGAACAAAGCAAGAAAAAAAGAGAGAGACGTTCTTCCGACAAAGACTTCACTTTTTAACTTGGAAATTGGCTTCCTTTTTGCATTTGTCTTCTAAGATGCGGAACAATTTAATGTATATCTGTTGCCATCTGCTACAATTAATTTAAAACCTCTCATGTTATTTCTTGGCCATCAGTTTTTCCTTCTTTTAGTCTACCTACTTAATAGCCATTAAAATATTATTTTACTCTTAGTGGATGCAATTTTCAAGGTCTTTGCCAAAATTATTTAAGTATATGCCGCTTTTGTTCTTTCTTAATGAGCTAAAAAAAAAAAAAAACTCCCTAAGCCACCATCTTCTATTTTATCTTATTTTTTCATTAGTCTGTCTTTTCCTGATAATGACTAGTCACAATTTGTATATTCAAGTTAAATTTAGCTTTTATGGTATGTTTTTTGACTGTAAAATGATTGCAGATTTCTTTCCTGTACTGTGGACTCTGTAAAAAAACAGTTCAAATAAAATTCCTAAAAATGCTATGTTTCTTTTTGTGTGCATTAAAGATCCAAAGGATGTATGTAAAATCAAAAGGATATCTCTGACTCCAGAGTTAAGAGTAAGATGTTTAAATCTTTTGAACTGATGTTATTTGTATTTTCCAAACTCCAATCGTATAATAGTTTGCAAATGCAAAGAGCATACATTAACAATATCCAGAAAACATGAAGCAGAAAGTCATCACAGATGGATGGGATGAGTGCTTTAACATGGTATAGGGTGATGAATGTTTAAAATACATCCTGTCTGCATTTCTACTTTCAAATAAAAGTCTCTATTACCCGTGGGTACAAGCATTCATCCTTGCGTTTTACCACCCTGATCCAAGGAAGGGAGAAGATACAGCGCTTGAACAAGACTCATCAACAAACCTGGCGATGTAGGGAGCAGTTTCTAACACAGTGTGATATTGTCCCACCAAAAGAAGCAAAAACTATGTATGTATCATATTTATGTTGAAGAATCAGATAGTTGACTTACTATCAACCTGCTTATCTCTTTCTTCTCAAAATGCGGATGCTCTATGGGAGAGTTGTAGATTTTTAGCAAATGAAAATACAGGATGCCCATTAAAGACGCGTTTCAGATAAACAACAAATCATTTTTTTAGTATGGCGCATGATATATTTGGGATATATGTATACTTTTAAAAAATAGTTACTTATCTGAAAATCGGATCCAACTGCAAGTCTTGCGTTTAATCTGACAAGCCCTACCTTGTGGAGGGAATTTTCCGTCCTCAGTGCTGCTAAGAGCAGAAGCAAATGGCATGGGTGCTTCCCAGAGAGGATTTCTGGGCAACCTTTTGGGGGCATAGAGTTCCAGGAATGAGAGTCTCTAAAGAAGGTAGCATCCTTGGAAATTCTGCTCAAGGCATCACTTGATCCTGAGCCTGCCTTGCTGCTACCATCCCTGATGGATCAGATCCCCTTCTCCCCTTGCTCAAGGAACAGTGGCCATAAAACGAACTAACGAGATGACATTAACGAGCGTCCTTGGCTCCTAAGCACAAATCCACCTTGTCCAGTTTATTTCCGGATGTTTCATAGCCTGCTTTCCTCTCACCACCTGCTGCTCCCTTTGTCATAATAAGCAAGTCATATTTTCCTTCTGCCAGCCGACCTTGCCTCACCAACTCACGTTCTTTTTGCTATTGGATATTTAGCAGAAAACATCGCATTCTCACAAACTCTTCTTTTTCCCTGACTGTTATTGTGCTTGCTTTGCCTTGGCCATGTGCTTTCTCTTCCTTCCCTGACAATTCTACAAGAATAGTTAACGGTAATATTGTAATATTTTGCACTAACGGCAAAGAAGATATTATATCAGTTTTAAGGGACAACAATAAGGGGGTATGAGATTTTTCCTTCTGGAGTAAAGAAAATGTTCTAAAACTGAGGTGAGGACAGCATGTTTCTGTGACAAATATGAGAGCCACTGAGCATATACTTTGAATGGATTGTACAAAGCTTGGGACTGTATTACACAGGGAATCCAGTGGTGGATCATGGACTATGATTAGCAAAACAAATATGAGAACGGTCTCCCATGAACTGTAACAAATATATAATAGTAAATCAGAGTGTTAATAATCACCAAATGTAAGATATGAGCTATATAGTTAGCAGTAACATTTTGATGACGTTCTTTCATAGTTTGCAACAAATGTTTCCCAACAATGCAAGGTGTTTGTGGTCGGGTGTTGTATGTGAACCCTGTAAGATGATATGTAGGTTTGTTTTGTAAGTTCACAACTCTTACTATACAACTATTGTTTGTGTATGTTCATGTATGAAATGATACACTCCAATAATTTTTTAAAAATACTCTTACAGATTGAATTGTGCCCCACAAAAAGATAAGTTCTAGTCATAATTCCCTGTTCTGTGAATGAGACTTTATTTGGAAACAGGGTTATTGAAATATGATGAGTTAAAATGACACCAAAGTGGATTCGGGTGGATCTCAATTCAATTTGACTGGTGTCCTCATAAGGAAAGGAAACTTAGACAGTCAGAAGACAGACAGACAAACGCCACGTGACGGGGGGCAGAGATTTATTTTTGCCGCCACAAGCCGAGAAGTATCATGAATTTCCCGCCACCCACCAGCTGCCAGGGGGAAGCATGCATTTTACCTTTAGGAGGGGGCAGGCTGTACCAGCACCTTGTCTTCAAACATCCAGGCTCCGGAAGGAAGGGACAATAACTTTCTGTTGGTTAAGCCACCCACTTGGTGGTACTCTGTTGCACAAGTCCTGGCAAACAAAGACAAATACATATATTAGGTTGACCCCAGCTGATTTCAAGTAGAGAGTTAGATAAATCAGTGTAAATGGAGTTCATATGAGCCCCCTTCCCCAGTGTAGAGGATCCATGATTTACAAAGACCAGATATCCAATGGGGACGAAATTTTCTGTCCTCATTGTATAGTGTTCATGCAATTGTTACCAAACAAACATGGGTTTTCTGCCTGATGTACTTCCATGACCAATTCCTGAGACATTGGGGTTTCAAAGAGAGACAGAGTTACTGCTAAGCTTATAGCAAGGAGAACAGAGAGTCTATCAACCTAAAATCTGTCTCCCCAAACTGCAGTGATTCTGATAGTTTCATGCTATCCAAGGATAGGCAGGTTTATGCTAACGAGTAGTTGGGGTTGTTTAGTTCTGGGCTGACTCAGGTTACTTCATTAATAAACACCAGGGGGCTGTCTGATGACCATGAGACCTTAAAGGTGTAAAACAAGATGGCAAGGAACTAAGGTGGCGCAGATGGTAGGACACCGCTCTCCCCCATCAGAGGTTCCAAGGATCAAATCCTAGCAAAGACAGGAGGAGAAGGATGAGAAGAGAGGGCAGGAAATAGACACAGAGTTGCCCAGAGAATGGACACAAAAACAGCAAAAATGGGGGGGGGGGGTTAAAAATGGATAAAAAGCAAAAAATAAATAAATAAATCCTCTTTTGGAAGGTGTGGGAGGTGGGCAACATGGGAATCCCGGTGGGTTCCATGTAATATTTTAGGTAATCTAAGCACCTCTTAAAAAAAATATATATATATATATATATATATAAATAACATTTTTGCAAGCAAATGCACATATATGCATATATATTTATATATAATTTTACAAATATTTGTATGTATTGTGAAAATTTTGATTTTTACCCACAATAAAAAATAAATAAATTTAAAAAAAAACAAACAAAAAAAACCCAATATGGCAGGTGGTGGGTACAAATAGGAACCAGTCACAAGGTTTTTACAATCACAAATAAAGTTTATATAGTTTTATAATCATTATCAGAGACCAAGGCATCTGGATTTTAGTTCAGCCTTTCAGTAATTTCAGGTATTTATGCCTGGCTATTCTACAATATCCTAGAAAGTAAAAAGGCATCTCTACAATGACTCAGTAACCATAATCATTTGTTCACTCTTAACCCTCGGTTACACAATTGAGTGTTTACCAAATGGCATCATAGTTTATCACACTGGATATGTACATATATACTGGCATAGGGACATCCACTGTGCAATGTTGCAAGCTGAGACAATATCCGTCTTTGTATCTATAGAGCACAAGACACCCACATCATCCAAAACTGCCCGCATACTGTGACCCTACTTTATTATTCAATTTTATTTTTCATACAACTGGGTCAAACTCTCTGTTGAACCCAGGAAAATGTGTCCAATATCCAGAGCTTGTGTTATTACTGTATTTTTACTGTTAAGGCTCTGCATTTTGTCTAACATCCCTGCCTAAGAGAATCACACATTTGTTTTTCTTTCTTAATTTTTCTGACTGTCTTAGCTTGCCAGGGCTACTGTAACGAAGTACGGCATTTGTCATCTCACAGTTCTGGTGATCAGAATGTTGAGATGTCGGCAATGCCGTGCTCCCTCTTGAAGGGGAGACTCTGCCCCATGCATCTCACCTGGCTTCTGGTGGTTGACCAGTCACCCCTGGCGTTCCTTGGCTGGTGGCAACATAACTCAATCTCTGCCTCCATCACATGGTCATCTCTTTCTCTCTTTTTGTGTCTGTCTCTCTGTGTCTAAATTTCCTCTCCCTATTAGGACACCAGTCATGTTGAATTAGGGCTCCCCTGAGGCCAGTTGGGCTGCATTGTGGCTAAAGCATCTTCATAGATCCTATTTACAAATAGGGCACATTCATAAGACTTGGGGTTAGGACTTGAACATGATTTGGGGGTTTGGTTCAATCTATAACACTGGCTTACCAAACCCTCATCCATGGGTGTCACGATAAGGGCAGAAGCAGAGCCCAAGACCAAGCCTGGGGCACAGGTAGCTTATTTGTGGAGCATTTCCAGGAGGGAGGGGTTGGAGGGCTGCAGGGAAACCGGGAAGGGAAAAGGCATTGTCAATGACTGCTGTCCAATCCAAATTCAATCCAAAGTTCCAGACTCCTGGTGTACAATCCAGCCCGGACTATCTGAGAAATGGCTTGGTGAAATATGCCTGGAAACTGCCCATCCAAGGTGTGGAATGGGGCAAGCATATCTCTATGGCTGCATCTCCCACTGGGAAAGGGGTGCACCTTCTCCCTGCATCTCTAGGTTCTGCTTGTCTGCTTCCAGTGAGTGAGAAGTCATGGGGAAGGGTGAGAAAGTTTCAGACCACACACCTGAGAGAAGACTGTCACATTACACCTGAGGGAAAGCGGCTGTGGCTGCTCAGAACTGGCCATTGCAGCATCAGTTGGAGTAAGGGGGGCATTGGAAAGATTCAGTGTAGATTACAAAAGGCATCCCATTCAGACAGTGCTTATAAAAACAAATGAAACAGAACTTTGAAATACAAAAACATCCTAAACTTCAGACAATGTGTATAAAGCAAATGAGTCTAGTAAATTCAATTTTCCACACATAGCACCTTTAAGATTCTGGTGAAATATACAATTCTCAGTTGATGAGAATGTGGACCTCATTCGGGCAACAATATACTGTTTAAATCTAACTATGAAATGAATGTTAGCATCTGTTAGAATACCTCCTATGAGTAGAGGGTGGGAAGAAAAAATTCAAACCAGTTTCTGAGGTCTGAGAAGCTGCCTTTTGCATGCCTGTGGGAAATGCCACACCCTCAAAGGTCAATAAAACCGGAATAATTAACCAAATGGGATCTACCACCAGAACTGGCCCAAATTGGAAAGCCATTTGGAAAGTAATTTGTAATTGTCATGTCTTCTATTGATGGTCCTCTGGAGACTATGAAGAGACTTCAGGCAAGAAGAAACAGAATACCATAAAATAACAAAATGCAAAAGAAAATAGGAAATAAGGAATACAGATTATAAATGAAAAGTAGAAACCCAAGATGACAGAAAAGGTCAAAAATTGAACCACTAAGGTGAACTTGCACGGAGATATGTATCTGTGCTTTCTGGCAGTCAAAATAAAAAAGGAACATAGCTCTGATACAAAGTAATTTACTAAAAAGACGGAAGAATGGTGGTTCTTAAGAGAAGCAAATCTTTTTTCTTTCTACTGGATTCCAAAAGAAACCTTTCTAAGGACTTTATACGTGGGGTAGAGATGCCTAAACTTTAAAGGCCTTTAAAAGATTTCAGCAGCTGATCAAGTAATCAGTTTCACATTTATTGACATCCTTCAAAGGCAACTCATGAAACCACAACTACCAAGGGATGGTATTGTTCAAATTATCTCACCAACTTTGGAAGGCGCTCATGCTGTGGCTTGAGTGGAGAATAGAACTTAGGAGTATGCAGAATCAGGGATGGGTTATATAGAGACTGTTTCCTAGATTTAGCATTTGTAGTAGCTTGGACTTGTAGAAGACGTATGTGGTCAACAGGGCAAATCCATATGCCCTGAGGAGACGTGGGAGATAGTTACTCGGAACTGACCTCTTGGTCATAAAACTGAACTACGGTTATGAAACCTGGCACATCCAAGCAGGGCTCTTGCTTGAAGGAAGTCCTCTGGTTCAGCTCAGCAAAGCAGTAATTCCCTTCCAGAATCATCTATGATTCCTTCCTCCACTTGACCAAAGATGTGATTTAAAAAAAACCTTGAGTTCTGCTATCTAGAGAGAGAGTTACCAAGATGTGCCCCATGAAAGTCTAGTTCTGTAGGGTGTAAGAGGAGCTACACCTAAATAAGTTTGGGAATATACATTTGTGAAATGCTCACCACCTCCTCGGTGAGTTTGTACCATGTCAACCTGGCTATGCTGGAACTGCCTTTCCCTGAATCTCCTTCCCTGTGTGGTTCTGGCTAGAGATGGCCAAAGAACAAATGTGTGCAACATTTGGAAGATGAAGTTCAAACAAGAGTCATTGCTCTCTGAAGGATGATGTGGTTGGATATGGAGAGAGATCTTCACAGATTCCAGTGTGTCCTCATTCTGCTCCAGGTAAGAGACAGACAGGGGTGCTGGTGGTGGGTTCCACCTCTTCTTTGCTCCCTCAGCTCCATGTCTGGCTTTTCTTCCCAGCTGCAGGCTCACGGCAGATGTAGATGCAACAAACCAAGCTAGACTCCTCCATGGCTCTCCTTCACAGTCCACTCTAGCAACTGGTGAGCCTGGTTCCAGAAGGCTGGTTGATGAAAGTTCTCTAACCCATCAGCTTCCCCTCTCAATCCTTGCTTCCCAAACTTTTTTCAAGTTTGTGTAAGGCCTTATTCCTATGATAGACCCTTATTCTATAACATGTTTCATGTTTCTTCTTTCCTGATTGAACCTGACTCGACATGCTACAGGGTTTGGGGAACAACCTCTAAGAGAGTCTCCAATGAACCTCCCACCTCCTATTATTGAGTACCTCTCTTTAACCAGACACGTAGCTGGCTTCTAAGTCAACAGGGATGGGCTGTCCCTTCAGAGCTGAGGATACAGAAAGACTGTGGCTTACATCTTGCTAGAATTCTCTTTTTCTCTGGCTCCTTCGTTCTGGGGAAAACCAGATGCTATTTTATGATCTGCTCTGTGGAGAAGTCTACATGGCAAGGAAGAGCCAACAGCCAGAGAGGAACTGAGGTCTGCCAACCATCCTGTGAGTGAGCTTGGAAGCAAATCCTGCCCCAGTTCAGCCTTGAAATGACAAGACCCCCAGCTGGCACCCTGACTGAGGCTTTATGATAGACCCTGAACCTGAAAATCTAGCTAACTCATGTCCAGTTTCTTGACACACAGAAGCTGTAAGATAATAAACACGTGTTCTAAAGTGTATTTGATCACAGAATCTGTTGAATGGAGCATGCTGTGAGAATAGGATTCTATGGAATATCCATAGAGAAATGCTGCCCTAGAACATGGAAGACGCCATTGTAAATTGGGAAAAAAGCAAGTGGTAGTGATAAAGTTATCGACACCACGAATAATAAAAGTGATAAAAATTATTGTTGTTGGCATTATAATTATCTTATCTGCCACGGAACATCTCTTTTAGCAGTGTACCCTTGTCCTTCACATCTAACTCTCTCACCCACTCTTCTTGATGCAGACACATGGAGCGACCAGTTCCATATAGGCTACACCAGCCTGCTGCATCCCATTCTGAGCTGCACCACTCAGCTCTCAAGAATCCCTCTGGCTCTCCAGCATGCACAGTGCAGACCAACAAATACCTCCGCCTTTCACCTCCTGGGAGGAGAGTCTTGAGGTGACTCCAAAATCCACAAAATGTCTTGCAAGTTCAAGCACCCATTGCCAATAACAGCAGGTAATTTTCTAGGACAATCTCAGATTGGCTTTCCTTCCTTCCTTGTTCCTCTCCCCATTCCTGAACTCTTTCTCCTGGGATTCCATCCCCAAATAAACTACTTGCACAGAAGCCTTTGCCTCAGGCTCTGTTGAGTGCATCTGCTGGGATATGATACCTACTAGATGGATTCTCGGGTAGCCGAGAGAATGAAAAGAAGCACAGAGTTCTTTGATGTGTATCGACTGTACTTTTGTAGCATCTACAAAGCAATGTTGTTTTAATTTAAAAATAATAATTATGGTGATCTTTCTGACCATCTGGCTTCTAATTAGCTCCAGATGAAAGCAATTGAAAGAAAAGAGCACCTAGATGTATTCTGGTTACGTATCTGAATGTGCAGAATAAAGAAAAACAGCTTATAAACAACCAGAAAATGAACCAGAAAAGTTCAAGCTGACAAGCAATTAATACCTAGAATATACCAAGAATGCAAAAATGAACCCAACAGAAAAAAGAGGCAATGGATAGAAGCAAATACTCTTAGAAGGGGAAATCCAAATCATGGAAATGAATGTGTTAAGCAGAAGTAATGGTCCTCAAGGGTATCCACATTCAAATCCCTGGAACCTATGAACATGTTACCTGACAAGACAAAGGGGAATTAAGGAAGTAGATGGAATTAAGCTGCTAATAAACTGAGGAGATCAGCCTGGATTATCAGGATGTGCCCAAATGAATTATAGGGGTCCTGAGAAGGAGAAGAGGGAGGCAGAGGAGAAAGAACCAAATAGATGGTGGCGTGAGAAGGACTTGACCCAACTTTGTTGGCTTTGAAGATGGAGGAAAGAGCCATGAGCTTTGGAATGTGGGTGGCCCCAGGAAGCTGGAAAAGGCAAGGAAACAGGTTCCAGAAGGAACACAGCCTTGCCAATATGTTGCCTTTAGCCCAGCGAGACCCATTTTGCAATTCTGACCTCCAGAATGTAAGATAATGAATTTTTGTTGTTTTAAGCCACTAAGGTGGTAATTTGTTACGGTAGCCATAGGAAATGTATGCAATGAATTAGAGGAGATGCTAAAATTAAAATGCAGTAACATTTATGCAATCTAAAGCTTCTTTAAAAAATAAAAAAAATAAAAAATACAATGAAAAATAAAAACTAACATAATGAGGTATCACTTTTTACCATCAGATGGGAGTGAGGAAGAAAAGAGAAGGGAGGAAGGGAAAATCTCTTTTTGGTTGACTTTTTTGGGCAGTCGTATTCATTTAGTGTTTTCCTTAGTTTACAGGAATACATGTTCACATAGCAGCTTGTTATTCAGGCTGGGACAGGACAAGACCCCTTTCAGTCTTTCAAGTGGAAGATAGGAAATGTGGCAAGATCCTGGCTGGCTTACCGATTCGCTGAGCTGAATTTTGGTGCAGAACCATTTGATTCCAAGGTAGTCATTTTATCACATGGTGTTCAAATAACAAATCTACATGCCATGTGTTGGAAAGTTCAGGTCACTTCTATCAATATTTTTCAAAAAGTTCTTCCCATAGAGATGTGAAGTTTTCTTTGCCTGCTGCTTCTTTTCTCTCCATAATACTTCCAAGTAGAACAAGTGATGCAATGCCTACTGCCAATTGCTAACGTTCACCAAGCACGATCAAAATCTTTTCTCCATGAGGTTCTATGTATGAGAAACAGAAGACTTCTCAAAGCTTCTTCCTCCCTATTATTCTAATTGTGCACTACATTGCGTGGTGATGCTAGCTGCAATTGCATCTTTTGTTTAGGATGTAGACTTGTTTGGAGTGCAACCTCGACTTTGTGGGTTACTTCAGGAAATTAAATTATAGGCATTCCCTGAGATGGAATTTATGGAAAAATATCCACAACTCCCTTTGGGTTCTAATATAAAAATGGCACCCACCCACATTTTCCTCCATTACTTTCAATTTCCGTTATTTATGACTGTCTTGGGCAACTAAAATTCCGCTCTTCCTACCTCTGTCTGAACACATAGCTAGAGCTAGGCTGGCTTTTAACAAAAGAAAGTTACAACGTAGTTTTCCCTGCATGGAAGATGTGTGTGTGTGTGTGTGTGTGTGTAAATTGATGATAGAAAGATTCTTAAGTAAATGAAGGGCACATAACTTGAATGTTCAAACATTCCCATCAGCACCACCAAATACATACTTTATGTCTAACTCAGATGACAAAAATAAGAGTTTTACTCTGTAGAAGAAAATATGAGCACTGAAGATGTAGGTTTTCAGGAACTTCCCGGTTTGCTGGCCCCTGGTGCCCTCCCATCCCGAGCCAATTGGATGCTCACTCTACATTCACGTTTATCTTTGATTCTGGGCATCATCGTATCCACAGAGCAGAGTAGAGTGACTCTCAAAGTTTAATAATCCCAATGCCCTCGCCAATTAAGCCAGTATTCCCGGGGGCAGAACCACAAGCCTGGCCGTTTTCCAGAGCTCCCAGGATGATTTCACCGCACACGGAAGGTCGAGAACCACAGGTTTTCCTAGCTTCAGCCCAACAGGGGCGTCTCTGAATCAAGCAGAGCAGTAGACAAATGTCTGTTTACCTCCCAAGAGGACTCAAGGCTCCCTCTGTACATTCCTTGACTCAGTTTCCTCTTCTCCACTCCCAGCCATCTATGCCATCCACTCAGGCTTAACATGCTCCTTCCTTCATCAATAGGCATTGATTGATTGATGGCCAGGGACTGTCAAAGTCACAGCAGCGAAGGAGACAGTGGAAGCCCCTCCGGACTCACATTCCAGTTGGAGAGTCCAGTTCATTACAATAAGTGCTAAATCCAAGTAATAACAACTGCTCCCCAAAGAGTAAAGGGATGGGAGAAGCTCATTCTGGAAAGAGTGCATTGGTTTGTTTCACTGCTGTAACCATTTACCACACACTTAGCAGCTTGGAATGACACAAATTTGCTCATTTATTTTTTTAAAAAACTCTATACCCACCAGTTTCCCACTACCTCCATCCCCTAGAAACTCCTCATCTATTTTCTGACTCTCCAAATTTGCTACGTCTAGATCAAATGCATTATCCTATTATAGTGCCGAAGGTCCTAAAACCGAGGTGTCGGCAGGCTGTGTTCCTTTCTGGAATCTCTTCCACCTTTTCCAGCTTCTAGAGACCCCCCGGTGTCCCTAGTTTTGCTGCCCCTTCCTCCATCACTCTACCCTCTGGTTGTATCGCCACATCTCCTCTTTCTAACTCTGACCCCTTTGCCTGGCTCTTACAACCACATATCTGATTACTGTACACCCATCCGCATGTGCCAGGATAACTTCACCATCTCGAGACCCTTAATTTAACCACATCCGCAAAGTCCTTTTCACCAGAGAAGCTCGGCCACGTGACCCCTGAACGTTAGGCAGATGTGGGTTTTTGACTCACTGTAAGGAAAGACCATGCAACAGAGCTGGTTGAGCAAGGAACACTGCTGTCTCCAACAGAATTCAACGCTCTCACTGGAGGCAGGCAAGTCATTCGAGATCCGCAGGCACTTGGCAAGAATAACGTAACATTAATCCACTCACTGATTGGGTTGTTTAAGCACGTGGGAAATATATAACCAATCAGGAAACTGCACCATTGGATTTCATTCCTTTTTACCTCAGCTGTTGCCCCTCTTGAGTTAGCAGGGCAACTGTTTCCCTCTTTTTATAGATTTCTCAATGGCTACAGCTGGGCATAGGGTGGTCTCCATTTTCTGTCACTCTCTATCAAGATCATGCTTTTGTCTTTGTTACTGTGTCTTTATTTGTAATTAACCACCTAGACTATATGCTTGGATGACTGCTTCCATATTTGGAAACCATGTTAACGATATCTCTATTCCTTTTTTAAAAAAGGTACCGCCTTGCAGGTGTTCAATCCGTATTTTGGCTCCAGGCTTAAAGTTAATGTATGAACATGTTACGTGGTTTTACTTACTTAGCAAATCTGAAATGTTTAGTCTCTCTTGGCAACGGTTATATAACATAAAGGCACTGTATAAGTGCCATTTAAGAATATTCTTCCGAGCAAACAGAGTCATTTGGTTTTAGATATCTATGCAAAACATGTGGGTGGATATCATGCTGCTCATTTAGAACCCAGAATTCATATTTTCAGGTTCTAATTCATGTGCACGTAGCACTTTTTCTAGGATGGGCAGAGAGCAGAGCTCAAGACATACTGTTAAATTAATGCAAGCTTTATTTTATAAAACCAATGTTCCAATATAATTTGCAGCAAACACTTTAAACACTTAAAAAGAAAGGACGTTTATTGTTAAGTTTATTGTTAAGTGAATGCCTAAAGTTGGGGAGTATAATCAGATTTACTTTGCCCAGTTGACAGTAGGATTCTCAGATTAGAAGGAGGGCAAACACAAATGAAAAATATCCAGGTGGCAAACTGTCACCAAGGTCGATAACTGTGGGTGATAAAATTAGGTGGAGAATCACATAACCAAGAAGCAAACGATGCTAAAGATTCAGGTCATTGCCTGGCCATAAAATTCCACTTCATGGCTGGGCAAGGGAGGACAGAAAACCATCCAGGAGGAAAAACCAGCAGAAGGTAGAGGGATATCAGAAAGCCAGCAGAGATTTTGTGCTCTGGGTCAAATCATGTCCCCTCAAAATTCATGTCCACCCAGAACCTCAGAGTGGAACCTTCTTTGGAAAAAGGGTCTTTTCAGATGCAATTAAGCTGAGGCTTAAGAGGAAATCACCCAGGATGGGTCCTAAATCCAATGGCAATGTCCTTAGAAGAGACAGAAAAACACTCAGAGACAGAGAAGACGGTCATGGTAAAATGGAAAGGACAGATTGGAGTGATGCAGTCTCAGAACAAGGAAAGCCAAAGATCGCAGGAAATCACCCAAATTGTCCTGGAACCGATTCTTCCTCAGAGTCCCCAGAAAGAATCAACCATGCCAACACCTTCATTTCGTACTTCTGGCCTCCAGAGTTGGGAGGGAATGGATTCCTGTTGGGGTATATCACCCAGTTTGTGTAATTTGTTATGCCAGCCTTAGGAAAACCAAGGCAGTCTGGGCTTACGAGCAGAATGCCCAAGATGGAGTTACTTATTGGATGGGTAACTTCCCTGAGGGGCATCTGCTGGTGGGACATTGCCTCAGTGATGTGTGATGTGGTGATGAAGCATGCTCTGACTCACCTTCCCCCAAGTGGGGTATGGAGCCCACTGAGAACTCCCAGACACCACCCTGATTGATTTCGGAGCTGCCACAGTTCTGGGCCAACAGATGGGGACCAGGTTGCCCAGAAGACATGAGAAGACTTGGAGAGAACAGGGTATGCTGGGCAGAAAAATGGCACCCAGAGCTGATCACATCCTAACGTCCTAATTCCTGGAAATTGTGGCCTTGTTCCTGGAAAGGGGGAATTAAGACTTCAGGTGGAATTAAGGTTGCTAGTCAGCGGGCTTTAAAATAGGGAGATGATCCTGAATTGACAGGATGTACCCAATGAAATCACAAGGGTCCTTACAGGTGGAAGATGGAGGCAGGAGCCAGAAATGCAGCTTGAGAGGACTTGGCCCAGCCCGTTGCTGGTTTTAAAGATGGATAAAGAGGGCCAGACCCAAGATGTATGTCTGCCTCTAGGAGCTAAGAAATGGTCTGCAGCCAGCAAGAAAACAGGGAATTCAGTCCAACCACCGTAAGGAATTAAATTCTGCCAACAATCCAAAAGAGCAAGGAAATATATTCTCCTCTAGAACCTCCACATAGGAACACAGTCTTGCTGACCAAAACCTTGATTTAGCTGATAAGACTCATGTTGGACCTTCAAAACTGTAAGATGATAAATCTGTGTTGACTAAGAGTGATAGTTTGTTATGGCACCAATAGGAAATGGATACACAGTGGAATTGGATTGGGAATTGTAACTTCTTTTTAGAGCCATTAGGCAGTCATTTCCCCAATAAGAGCACATTGTGCATTTCTGAATTTCTTGGCCCCAATGAAAACAGCGATGTGAGTCATCCTAATGGAGCAATTTTCCACTGGTCCACCTGCTTATTCATGTGTTTGTCAACCTTTTATCCTTTGGGCATCCTTGTGAATTGACCTATATATGGTCTATTCAGAGGTGTAATGCAGTCAAAAAAAAAAAAAAAATGAACCAATCCAAAAAGGATGATGCTAAACCACAGCCAAAATAGACTACTTTGAGAGCTGATAAGTGACACTCACAAAGTCCATACCTGTGGGAACGTTAATGTGTGGTTTCCATAGTAATTGGAATACTGGAGCTTTGGGGGAGTCCCATTGCTTCAGGAGAAGAGCAAATGAGGCTGCTGATTCCAAATGTGAGTCATTCCAAGGAAAAAGAAAGACACTTTATGCTTCAGGATAGCACACACTATAGTGCGATTTGCTCGTGCATTATCTTTGCTTTCCAGGAATTCCTGTACTCAGATGTCTTCAGAAGGAGAATCTCCCTGTGCCGTGTCTACCACTGTGATGCTGATAATTTCCCAAGCATCTAGGATTTGAGAGTCTTGACTTTGGACGTGTACAATGTTGAGCTGATACACCCAAACTCCCCTTCTTTTCTTGTCAATGCATATGTCAGAAGAGCGTGGAATTCCCATGGGTCCATATATTAGATTTCTAGGTCTGCTGTAAATTTCCAGAAACTGGGTGTCTTAGAAGAACAGAAGTGTATCATCTCACAGTTCTGGAGTCTTAAATCAAGATGTTGGCAGGGCCATCCTCCCTCTAAAACCTGAGGAGGAGAATTCCCTTTTGCCTCTTCCAGTTTCTGGTGGCTCCAGTCATTCCTTGGCTTGTGGCTTCATCACATAGCATTCTCCTCTGTGCACCCTTTGCTCCCTGTTCTAGGGGCACTGTCATTGCATTTAGGACCCACCCTAACCCAAAATGATCTCTCCTCCATCCTTACCTTAATCCCACCAGCAAAGATCCTGTTTCCAAATAAGGTCCCATTCTGAAGTTCCAGCTTGCCATAAATAGGGAACAACATCATTCCCCTCCCTCCAGAATTCCAGGTCCTGGAGCTCAAAGGCAAATCAAAGTTCTTCTCCAGTTTGTTTCCAGCATAGGCACACCACTCTTGGATAGCATAAAGTCTTGCTCTCTTCAGACCTTAAAGCTGATCATGAGACCTAAGGTTCATTGGTGTGAGCTGTGGTGCTGAAGGAGCAGACGGATTACAAAATAGACTTTTCCTTTCATACACGGCAGTAAAAGGAAAAATACCAGCAGGAGAAGGATGGCTGTGGGTTTGCTCTTTGTCTCTTCTTTGGCTCAGAATCTGCTAAAATGGGAACAATCCTTCCACAGAGAATATTTTTCATGCTGGACAGAGTTTGCAAGGACTTCTTAAGTATATTTTTATTGATACAAATTGCAAGGTGAGTTAACTATTGCATCTATCCAGGACATTGTGTCAAATTTCTTTCACTAACCAATAAAATACAGCTAGTAAATATATTATTTTAAAAAACACTTTTCACCAATAGTACAATTAAATTTTGTACTGGGGCTGCTCCTGAGTCCCAGAGAGATTTCTCATGGCTTTTTTTCCCTGTGGAGAAGAGATACATGGCCATGAACTCACTTTTCCTTGGAGAACAACTGGATGCAGCCACAAGGTCAGGCTGATGATTTCTCAGGGTCATAGGTGGTCATTTCTTGACATGCAGACCCTATACCTGTTTTATTCTATCTAAAATGGAGCCCGGCATCTTTGGTTATTTTCTAAAAGATATTGCATTTAGTGTTACTAGTCCATAAGCAAATGAATGAATAAATAAAGTGTGTGCTAGGTTTATCATGGAATATTATTCAGTCTTAAAAAAAGAATGAAGTTCAGATCAATGTTACAGCAATGATGAAACTCAAAAACAGTGTGCTCAGTGAAGAAAGCCAGGCAACAAATGTCACATATTGTATGACTCCATTTATATGAAATATCCAAAATAGGCAATTCCATAGAGACAAAAAGCAGATTAGTGGTTGCCAGGGGCTGGGGGAGGGGAAATAGAGAGTGACTGTTCATGGGTTGGGGGTTTCCTTTTGGGGTAATGAAAATGCTCTGGAATTAGATAGTGGAGATGGTTCTTCAACAATGTGAATTTACTCAAAGTCGCTGAATTGTACACTTTAAAATGGTTTGTATTTTACTTAGTTAAAAAATAAGTGAAAAAAAATCAAAGAATTATTAAACTGCAGGCACATGTTTCATTTACACAAGACAGGCTTCTTCCTCAAAGTTTATGCCAATTTAAAAGAAAAAAAAAAGAAAGAAAGAGTAAAAGTATTATGTGCTCCAGGTCATTTAGATATTTAATTAGTTTAACCTCCTATTCCTTAATGCCTTTAAGTTTAAATGCCAAGGCAATTAAAGCACTCAGCTGTCTTTTAATAAATATCTGAAGACATTCTTTCTAAGCCAAACAAAGCCCCTTTTTAGTTATAAAACTGGAAATTCATAGAGTTAAAAAAAAGTAGAAAAGAAGAGAGTTCAAACACCAAAGATTTTTTTTTTTTGTCTGCCCTACATGGTTTCCAGTCTTAAAACATCAGCATTTTCAATTAGCAGTTTCTTTTAACTTCTTCCTAAATTTGTATATATAGTCCAGCATATATGTATAATATATAGTTTATAGGTTATTATATATTTACATATTTATACATAGTTTGAAATATTTTAATTAATGAAAGAATAAAGATTAATGAATGATCCTACCTTCCTCATGATTTACCTAAGAAATAAATAAGGAAAGACCAGTTGTAAACAATTATCTTAGTCATCATTTTCAGGGGGAAAAAAAACACTCTCATGAGTTTCTTGTACATAATGATGGTGAATGTGATAATGCACTAATATTTGTTGATTGGTTATTATATGTCAGGGACTGTTCTGAGTGAATTAGTTCATTTAATCATCATCATAGTGGTATTATTAGCCCCAATACATGGAAAAAGAAATTGGGGCATAATGAGGTAAAGTCATCTGCCTATGATTATGTAGACAATGGCAGAGCTGGAAATCTCACCCCAGGAGTTTAGCGCCAAAGCTCATCCCTCAAACTTGCCCACCAGCCAGTCTGTCCCCCTAATCCATCCCTGCCCCCATAACCCAGAGCTCATCATCATCCTAGAGCAGCCATGACCTTTGTTCTCACCCTATGGCCAAAAATCTTTCCAAACCTCTGCCCTATGTACATAGCCTCCCTTCATTCCTACTGCAATAGTCCTAGCAGAGACCTCTTTCCAATCTCGCCTCAACTTAAACTGCTTTCCTACATCATTTCTTTCCATCCTTAAAGCGACCTTCAAAGTCCTTTCTATTTTGATTGTTGAAATAGCCTCCAAAATGGTTTTCCTGCTCTGAATCTCTTTGCACATGTAATTCACCCTGCGCCATACAGCCTCAATTATTTTCCTAAAATGTCCCCTTGAGGCATTAGGTACAGACCACTCTCCTTCCCATGGAAATGCATGAAGCACACACTGCAAGCTCGGTCCTTGGGATTGAGCTGTGAAAAAAAAAAGACAAAATATCCCTACCATCTTGGAGTCCACAAACAGGGGAGATAGATCGGACTCAAAATAAATAATTACAACATATAAATAGGGGTAATTCCTGGGGAGGAAAATACAGCAGGGAAGAGAAGTGGAAAGGGAAGAATGGGATTTTTAATAAAGTGATCAGGGCAGGATCTGCTGAGCAAAGACCAGGAGAAGGTACCATGTCGGTAGAGGGCTCCAGCCAGTGGGTACAGCCAGTGAAAAGGTCCTGTGGCAACAGGTGGCCTGGCTGAATCAAGGAACAACGAGGAGGCCCATATGAGTGTGAGACGAGTCTGCTGTATAGATACATATTCACAAGCACACTCAGACCAGAATTTATAAAAGCCACGTAGAAGACCAGCTTCCACAGTCCTTAGACACCTTGCCTATATAGAGGCATTAAAAACTTGCAGAAAGCGAGAATGATTTGGTGAAACTATAATTTTTTTTTCAAGTGTTGCTGCTGTGTTACCTGCTTCAGGTAACATGGGTTGCAGCAGAAGCTTCCCTTGGAGAATCGCTAGGTGTTCTCAGCAGTTTGGGGAAGCTGGACTGCTTTTCTGAGCCGGGGTTTGTCCCATAACAGCGAGTGTTTTACGCGATGAACAGATAAAGCTGTAGCTCCTTGGAGTCCTGTCCAAGGGGACAGAAAGCAGTAGTAATAGCCTGTGAGGGAAAAAAGCTGTCGTGGTGCTGAAGGCGGTAAAATGCATTGCCTCCAAAACGCGAGACAGGGCAGTCGGCCTCCAGTTGTGCTTATCCGAGGACCACCGAAACCCCCCAGGAGAAAAACAGCTGTACACACCAGCCAGGAACAGGGCAGTTTCCACAGGTAGGAGCTCAGTCCCTCTCCAGACACCAGCCAGAATCTCAGGAGTGCCCAAGCCACCCACACTTCTGACCAGCTGGCTACACATTTGGGGGTTCCCGGCCACCCCATCGTGTCCGATAATTCGCTAAAACGACCCACAGAGCTCAGAAAAGCACTATGCCTCTGATTACAGTTTTATGAAAGAGGCAAAAAGGGTACCCCAAAGAAAAGACTCATAGAGTGAATTCTGGGAAGGTCCTCCAGCACGAAGCTTCTGGACACACCACCTTCCAGGGATGCCCATGTGTTTGGCCAACCGAGGAAGCTCCTCTGAGCTTCAGAGTCCAGTGAGTATATTGGGGCTCCTTTATGTAGGAATGATTGATTGAGTCCAAGTCTATGTGGTTGACCCCCAGTCTCCTCCTTGCCCCAAATCTGTAATCACATGGTTGGTATTTCTGGGATTACCAGACCCCACCTCGATACTACCAGAGAGCCCACCCATGTCCCGTGCCACCTCGTTAGGTTTGATCCTCGACTATCAGTTGTGGTCTTGGACTCATCATGAAAAACAGACCCTCCAATCATGGGAAATACCAAAGATTTAGAGGGCATCTCCTAGGAACCTGGGACAAAGGCCAGCTACGTTTTTTATTATACAACAGTGAGCAAACAAGGAGTAAGATTAAGGGGGGCAGCTTGCCCTTCCCAGAAGGTCCCCAAGTAGGTGTCTTCTTGCTATGTCACCTTTAGATGAAGATTGACATATTGATGAATATCCTCGGCATGACATTTTCCAATTGCTGCGCTGAGACTGTGCTTCAAGATTTGAAGAGATTTAGGGTCTCAGGCTGCTGTAAGAAATCACCACAAAGCATGGCTTAACACAACAGAAATGTGTCATCTTACCCTTCTGGAGGTCACTACACAACATGGTCTCACTGGACTAAAATCCAGGGGTCAGAGGGGCTGGTTTCTTCTGGAGGTTCTGGAGAGAATCTGTTTTCTTGGCTCTACCAGCTTCTAGAAGCCACCTGGGCTCATGGCCCCTTCCTTCCTCTTCAAACCCAGCAATGGCCAGTTGAGTCCTGCTCACAGTCCATCACTCTGACCTCCACCTCTGCTTCCCTCTTCCACTTTTAAGGAGACTGGTGGGTTTTTTTGATCTCCCTATCTTAAAGCCAGATGGTAACTAACCACCTCACTTCCATCCTCTACCTGCATTCTCCTTGGCATGTAAGGTAACCTGTTCACAGGTTCTAGAGATTAGGGCATCTCAGTGGGGAGAGGAGAAAGGTTACTCTGCCAAACCCTAGGCCAACTGAGGGAAAACGCAGGAGGGTTTCTTCATGTCCTGGGGAAGAACAACTCTCCTGGATACATTTTAAAGAGGTCATCTTATCAGAAACAAAAATAGAGCTGATATTTATCCCACCTCAGGGAATCCTATGCCCAGCCTACTGGTTACTCATCTGAGCCTTTGTCTGCTGATGTGGGGTCCCAAACACTCTTCCTTAGCATCCCCCTTCTGCAGTGCCCCCTCCTATGCCCCCAGGCAGGCTCCACCTGTACATCTTCTGCACAAGCACCCACCACACTCTTTTGTATTTTTCTCTAACAGACCAACATTTTTGAGAGCAGAGGTCTTGTCTTCCCAAGGCTTTGCATGGCATCTGATAAGTTGTAGTGGGCATTTTGGCTTTCATCCCCCATAGGAAATCTATCATCTCTGGCTACAGAGGCCCCATTTGAGCTAATTTAGGCAAAACAGGGAGATGCATGCTAGCTCCGGCAGGACATGTACTAAATTGGAACGCCACAGGGAAAATTAGCATGGTCCCTGCCCAAGGATGACATGCAAATTCGTGAAGCGTTCCGTATTTTTTCATTAGAATTAATATCCAGTTCATATGTGGTAGTGTTACCATGGTTTGAGTCTCTAAAACATCTGCTATTGGCCAGCTTTTACCAAGAATAGTTTTGCCCAGGGGTCAGCAAACAGTGGCCTGCGTGGGTTTTCATATGGTCCTCGAGCTAATCATGGTTTTGACATTTTTAAATGCTTGAAAAGTATCAAAAGAAGAATATTTTTCTGATGTGAAAATGATATGAAATTAAATTTCAGTGTCCATAAAGTTTTATTAGAACACACACAAAACAGGGAGATGCCTGGAAAGCACATTACCCTCGGGAAAGAAGAAGGACTCTGTGTTCCATCTCCCATTTTTGCATCTCTGACTGTTGGCCTCCTTGTCGCAAAATAGGCTTCGGCCAAATGACAAGAAAGATGGCGGCTCCCAGTGGCCTTCACACCTCTGGACTCAGTTTCCCTCAAGACGATGGAGCTCCCTCTTCAGCTTAGCCATGGGTCATGTTTGACCTGCTGTGCACCATGGAATGAGCATTTTGATCAGCTCATTAGATTCTGGTTTCTCATCTCTGTGCCAAGATTGTGGCCAGGGAGTAAGCACCCATAAGAACCTTGCAATTTCCATTTGACCACATTATTTTGGAGTAAAAGAAGAGTGATTCCAAGAAAGACTGTGTTTCTGCTGGTATAGAGGATTAGGGCTGTGAATTCCAGAAGAAGGAGAAAGGACACCAGACCATGAAAAAAAATACATCCATCATACATCAATTTACAATAAGTCTAGCTAAGAAGAGAGTTATGCTTCCATTTCCTCTCTTGCAATACTTCCATTGCACTTATATTACTGGTTTATAAACACGACATTTTAGGTTTGTTACAAGATTACTTACTGCTTCTATGGTAGATGCCAAAACAACAAATGTAACTGCCTTAATGGACAGGTGAAGAGTGTCAAAGTTTGAAGGCTAATGAAGAAATCATTGCCAAACCACAGAGTTTTTCTTCAAGCTAAATATTTTCTTTGCCTTTTTCTTTGTAAGTGATTCAAAGCCATGTTTACAAGCTTCATTTCCTTGTCCATGCTTTCTATTGAGTTTGATGATTTTGTCCTTCCACTTTATTCATTAGTGAATTCTGTTTACATGTTTAAAGACCATTATTCCAAAGCATTTTGATGTGATACTGCTCGAAGTTTACACTGGGTCTAGGTGAATCTCTCAACTTGTCTGCTTACACTCACTCACTTGTGTTCACCATCGGTATATTTTACTCCCATGATAAGCAGGAAAAGTTGAAGAACTTATTCCACCCTTGTCTGTTTCTAGGATGACTTAAACATTCTCCAAAGGTCACTTCTTGTTCGCTAACTGGGTTCACTCTTTCCAACTCATGAAAGCGATTTCTTACCTATTAGTATCTCAGTGTCCTCAAACTGTCAACAGATAAGAAGAAATCTACAGGATATTTCCCCACCCAGCATGGAGGATAAGGTCTCCATCAGCTTTCAGAGCACATAAAAATAACATTTTAATGACATGCTTTTACTCTTTCTCACAAGCTTTTAGGCCAGCTTCTACATGACATCCTCTATAAACCACTTGGTTTCTATTCCAAGAGGCAGCTAGCCTACATAAAATGGAGCTGGATGATGCAAGCCAAAATGGATTGGGAAAAAAAAAAAAGTCTTGACAATTTAACCATATAATTTTGAACATCGTTTACAGAAGTCCCTTCTAAAGTGAATATTTTCAAGTTGAAATAAGGCTCGTTTGCACTTTTCACTTTGAAAAGCGAGAGGAGCCTTGTTTTTTTGCTGAATCGCCTCCTAGAGCATAAGTTTTTAAAGGGATAAACCCATACTGGCAGCCACCTCTCTGCCTGCCCCTCTCTGCATTTCACTGGCATGGGTATGGGGGTGGGGGAGAGAGAGCAGAATTCCATGATCTCATCGCTCAGCTGTCTTAGTGTCCTAGGACTGCCGTAACAAATTAATACAAACGTAGTGACTTAAACAACAGACATTTATGCCTCACAGCTCAAGGGACCAGAAGTCTGATATCAAGGATTTGGCAGGTCTGTACGGAAGAGTCCTTCCTTGACTCTTCTAGCTTCGTTTGTGGCAAACATTGGTGCTCTTTGTCTCGCAGCTGTGTCACTCAAATCTCTGCCTGCTCCATCTTCATTTGGCCTTTTCTCCTGTGTCTGTGTTTCTGTCCAAATTTCCTCTCCTTATATGGACACTGGACATATTGGATCAAGGTACATATGTTCATGCAGTTTGGCCTCATCTTAATTAACTACATCTTCAGAGAACCTACCTCCAAACAAGGTCACATTCATGGGACTTGCACACCTCTTTTCAGGGGACACGATTTACCCCAGTACGGTTGGTTTTCTGTCAAGCAGAATTTGGAGTAGAAATTGCCTCCTCTGTAGCAGTATTGGTATGGATGTCTCTGGACCAAGTATCAGGCAGTAATGAATGGATGGCTTCCATTTCACCCAGAAATCCCATTACTGCTCAGAGCTTTTTCTTTGGGTTACTACCCCACTAGCTGGGCAGAACTTTCTCCAGACTATTTCTCAGACACATTTCAACCGTCCTGGAAAGATTTAAGTTGCTTCTCTAGCCTTCCACCTTTTATTTTAAAATATATGCTGTTCTTTTCTTTTTAAATGCCATTGAGGAAATCTGGAAGCCTTTCAGCAAATGCAATAGAGCAGGAGATTTCAAATGATTAGGCTAAGCATGAAAAAGCAAAACAAAAATATCACTCATATCCAGCTAGATGGCCAATAGCCTGTAGTGGGAGAGGATTTCACACGCAACATTCTTAAAAGCCTGTTTCTGCTCAAATAACGATACATCCCTGCTAGCTATTGGTGTACCCCTGGGATTTCCCAGCTATGCAAGTCCAAGAGTACTGAGTAGAGATTTCCTGTGTAGACATTTTTTTCCCCCAATCATCGCAGAGTGTCCAGGGTCAGAATTTCCCCTGATTATGAAGGCTCTGAAGCAGTGGGGTGTACAGCCACGTGACTCAGAGATTACTTTTACAATCCATATTAAACAAAGAATGATGAAATACATGGTGCTCCACAGTCTTGCTGAAAACAGCAAACACTGACGTTGAAGTCTGAGCTCTTAAGAGCTCCGTCTTATATAAGAAAGAGCTACACGCATCTCCAGACACACTGCCTTGGGCTAAAGAGTTGCATAAGAGGGTGAAATCCAAAGAGCAGAGTTACGATAAATGGCCTTATTATGGCTTTCCAAATGATATTGATTAGCTTCAGATGTAGGGCAGGTACTAGGCTCAACTCTTTCTAGCCATGACTGTATTCAGTCGTCCCAAAAGCTCCGAGAGGTGGGGGATCCTGTCCTCATTTCACCCAGGAGAAAGCTGATCTTGGGGAGGGCAAATAGCACATCCCACACCACCCAGCCAGGAAATAGCAGGATGGGGGTGGCGGACTGAGCCCAGCTGTCTGACTCAATTATCTCCCACTCTGTGGACAGTTAAAGCAGCTCCAAGAGTCCTCTCGACTCCCAGGAAGGAGAGAGGATTCGAGGGGCCCTGGGATGGTGCCAATGAGTTTCTCCCACAACAAGGGGCTGCAGGGACTTCTGAGCTGCGAATCTTTGCTATCTCCACGGTTTTAAGGGGATAAGAGCCTACCTTGTAAACCCGTGAAGATTTCCTTCTGTGCACAGAAGCCTAGGGGGTTCAATTTGAAAAGCAGACACTTAAAGCAACATTTTTTCCAGGTATGGCCTTTTAAGAGCTGCTACCCTGAGACGGATGCAGGGGCATTTGTACAGAGAAGATTTGTTGCAAAAGTAAATACTACCATTGGGTTTGTTTAAAAAAAAAAAAAATACAAACTGTTTCCCAACTCACAGATGTCTTTTATAGATCAAAGAACACAATGGGCAAAAGTTGATGATGAAGTAGATATTGTTAAAATTCTGGTACAAGGAGGTCCTGCTAAAGGGAAGAGCAGAGAAAGCAACTGCTAATAAAATCACTTTGTGCACCAGGCAACAAGCTTCTTGGAATCCATCAAATTAGGTAGCCTCTGGCTACTACCATAACTCGAACCTCTTGTGAATCACTCAGCTCAATACTATCCTTTTGCTCAACGCATGTTACTACGTAGCCACACGGACCCATGCTTCACTGGCTCGAGCCTTGTCACCCTCCACATGGTGGAATTTTTAGAGAGCAGGTGAATTTAATTTAACCAGCATGTTTTTAAAAACCTTCTATAGTCAAGGAGACATGTTGGCACTTCTAGGGATTCGAAAATTCATAAAATCTGGTTCCTACTCAAGGCACTAACCACCTGGAAAGCAGGCAGTGCTGGCAGGATAAACGTCAAAACAGAAGGACTAAATACATCAAAATATTGATTTTTTAAAAGTTACTGAAGTTATTGAGAATTGGTGATGCTTTTTCCCCATGCATTTGTTTTTACAAGTGATGGCCTGTGCCTTTTCTAATCTACACATTTATTAAAAGAATTAAAGCTCATTCATTCCTTTAGTCATTTATTTCATTGACTGCCTACTGTATACTAAGCTCTGTGCTAGTTTCCAGGTCTCCAGAAACTGCTTTGTAATAAGAGGGTAACAGAGTGACAACAAATGGCCACAATTGGCTATGGCTACTATTCTTGGGAAACACCACACAATGAAGATTTGAGGAGATTCCCAAGTAACACTGCTGGAAAGGGAAAGAGTGTACCAAAACAAGGACCTGGAGATGAGAGAAGCACGGAGAAAGGAAGAGATCTGCTAAGAGGTCTTGAGAGCCAGGTACCTCAGCAGATGTGAGACCCCTGGATGGGCTGTGAAGAGCATGGTTTGTCATGCATCACCTACGGAGAGGGTTAAACTGGTATCAAGGGTTACGGCAGCCCTCCAGATTTTATGGATGGGCTGGGGATGAAGAAAAGAAGGAATAGTTGGAGAAAGAAGCTGATGGAAGCTAATGCCAAGGCAGTGGAGAGAAGAAAACATTGGCCAGAAAGAGTATTAGGAGTTGAAATCCACTAGTCTTGGCGACTTAATTGGATAAGAGCCTGTAAAGGACAGGAAGATGGCAAGGATGGCTTGAGCTTATAGCTGACCAGGTGGATCATGCTCCATTAATGAAGACAAGGAGAACTTCTGCAGACAGTATTTTTTTTTTAATCAATAGGTTTCGGACATGCTGAGAAACAGGATACCTGAAAGCATTATTTGACGAACCCATAGAAATATGTGGGCACACGGTTCCTGAAAAGTAAGGTTATAGAAGAAGCGAGTCAACCCAGTGTCCATTGATGGCTCCCGTGGATGCCCACCTGGGCAGGTGCAGGAGGAGTTCCCAGATGCAGTGTTGCCTAGGTGAAACTAAGATGCCCAAACTCCATGCTTCAGAAGCAACTGGTCTTGGGCTCATTTCTTGCCGCCACTCAACAGCACCTGGCAGTGTATTGAGTTCTTGGCAGCTACCAAAAGGGCAGCTGGAAAGGTTCCTTTCCCGGGAAGTACTTCTTCTCTTCACTCTAGGGGTTCCCATCCTGTCTTGGACTGCGGGCTTTTGCTGGTGCACCATCTTCCTCCAATCTCCTAACATCTTTCCCAGATCTGACTCCTTCTGGAAGCCAGAGGACCTCTTTCTCCTCCCTCCCCACCGCTAGCCTAGGGACACACCGTCTTCTCCAGCCCTCCCTTCCTTGCGCCCTCCCCAGGTCATCCCCACGCGCCCTGGCTCCCCAAAGTTCCCAGTCCTGCCCTGCCCCCGAGGCTCCCCCAGCGGGTGGAGGGCTGCTCCACCTTTTTGGCAGTGGGATGCTGGCGGGGGAGGGAGGAGGGCTGCGGGGAACCTCAGGAGGGGTGGGAGGGCGTGGCCGCGGGTCTCACGTTGCAGTGCCTCCGGGAGCTCGCGGGGTGCCGGCGGGGCGCAGACGCCGCTGCCTGCACTCGGGCTCCCGGGCGCTGCCAGAGAAAACCCTGCCTCACAGGGAGGAGCGCAAACCTTGTGCCTTCCCTCTTCCCTGAAAGGAAAGAAAACGTTTCCAACGCTGCTGGGAGCGGACTTTCTGCAGCTCCGACCCTGCTTCTGCGTCTCCGCCGCGGGAACCCCGGGGTTTCTAAGGCGCGAAGAACGCTTCTCGCCAAAGCCTTGCGCCTGACTTCGGCCCCCGCACTTCTTGCAGCGCCTGTGGGAGAGAGATGCCCAGCCGGGGCGAGGCGCGATGAGGAGGCGAGAGGAGGGCTGAGCGCACTGCGGCCGCGGCCAGGGTCCCTTGGCTCGGCCCGGCGCCCATCTCCCCGGGGTGGGGCCGGGTGGGGGTGGGCCGAGGCGTGGACTCGGGGAAGCCTCCGTGGCGACGGCAATAAAAGGACGCCGGCTCGCTGTGTCTAGCTGGGAAGCCGCGCCGCCTCGCCCCTGGCCCCGGGAAGGCATGGCCCCCGAGGACCCCCGGCGGTGACTCGCTCGCCCGGCCCGGTGGATGCTCCGGGCATTCCGCCCCCGCTTGTCGCGGCTTCCCGAGGCCAGGTGAGAACCGACGGCGGCCCGTGCGCCCGGGAGCCACTGGCTCTGCCTCGGCAGGGGGCTGAGGGGGGGGGCGTTGGAGGCGCCCTAGGGAAAGACTAGGGGCGGGGGCGAGGGCAAAGAGGCACGCCGAACTGTTTCCAGGCACTGTTTTAAACAGCAGAAGTAAGATCCAGGAGAGAAGTTGATGGACTCTTGAGGGAGGGAGGCAGTAGGCTTTGAATGGGACTGATGGACTGTTGCAGACTCTTTCCCTCCCTCCCTCTTTTGCTCTTCCCTTCCCCAGGTCCATCCAGCCACCCGTCCTTCCCTCGCTCTCTCCAGCCACCCCCATCCATCCATCCCTCGATTCTAGGGAGCTGCCAATAGGATTCCCAAGTTGAGCCGCTTCTGTCTGCCCTTGACTTCCGAAGGGGGAAAGAACAGTTGCAACTCCCCCGCTCTCGGTTCTAAGTCTTTTCCTCCTCAGACTTTCCCTGGAGAGGGGGCTGCAGCCGCGCGGAAGCTGGGAAAGCCATCACGAGGAGAGACGGGGGCCTGGTGTCGGGCCACGGGCGGCGGGGACCGGCCGGGCAACCTGAGCCGCGTTGGGGGAGCGCGCCTCCTTCCCTGTGCCGCGGGTCCCGCGCGTTGGAGCGGACCTTGGAAGACGGCCAGGGGCGCGGGGCCCCTAGCAGGAGAGAAGCGAGCTGCTTCCCGGGGTTCGCGGGCCGTCCCTGGGAGTCCTTGCAGGCGCAGGCCAAGTGGCCTGGCCGGGGTGGCCTCGGGACTGGCTCTCCCCGACGCGCGTTCCCTTGGTCTCCGGGGAGGCCCGGAGTGGGAAGGAGGAGGGCGAGCGAAGCCCGGCTCCGGAGCAGCGGTGACGCCTCGGCCAGGTCCGCCCGTGGGCTCAGGGCCGGGAAGTCGCCCTGTGCCAAGGGTGAAGCGCGCAGGCAGGGGAGGGGAGGGCCGGGGCGAGGCGGGAAACTCCTTGCAAATCTGCAGGAGCCCTTTCGTTCCAGCGCTCGAGAGGTGGAGCGTGAACTTGCTTTTTGCAAAGCTGCCTGCGCCGTCAGCTCTTTGTGGCCAACTGAAAGAAGAGACGCAGGCTAGTTTAAGAAAATATGTATTTCGAGGTCGTTTAAAGGATGGAAAAGCTGTGGGTGTCGGATACTTTCCCTTCCCTGTCTGAGCGAGCATAGGGTTTGCCATCAGCAGCTAGCGCTTGCCCAGACCAGGGATGAAAGAACCGGCGTTAGTCTCTGTTGGGTTTGCTTTCCGTGCGTTTCGCTGTTTTTACTTAAAATCCATTCAAGAGAGAAAAAAGGTGACCAAGGCATGGCAAATGCATTAAAAAAAACAAAACAAAACAAAACAAAAAAAAACATTCTAATGGATTTAGCTAATGTAACCTGACATTTATTGAGCTTTTCCATCTTTTCAATCTGTTTCAACATATTTCCTCAAGCATTCCTTTAATGGTTATTTAATTATTTAATGGTAGATTGGACAGAAATCCCTCAAACTTGATTCCCAAATAAGCACTGGTGCTGTTTCACCACGATCCTTTGGCTCCTTGCAGGCGAAAGACGAGTTCAGTAAACAAATCCACAGCTAATGGAATGAATTTCTCTCTAGTGAATGCTTCTTCAAGCACTTTAAGAAGTTATAACTAAAACTTTGAGGAACCCCATTAAAGGAAGGAAATATTTTCTGATAATGACTTCCCTGGGAAGGTTTTAATTCAAATATACATACAATAAATACTGGCCCAGGCTTATCATTGAGAGAGAAACTAACTGGTTTTGTGATGTAATTGGAATCTAATCTCTTTCTCTATATATACATATTTGCATGCATTTGTGTGTGTGTTTTATTGTTCATATCTACAGCGTGAAGAGCACAACATAAATCTCCAAATAATAATATCAGAGTCAGGAGTTAAGGATACATCCTCTAGGAATGATTAAAGTGAATAAAGAAAGGTTTAAAAAAATGTTTCTGTTTCTTTACTGAAATATTTTAAGTGTCTCCAAAATTTATCGTTTGGAGCTGAAAAATGAAACACATAATTCATAGGAAAAGCTACTAAAAATCAGTCAGTGCTACCTGACAGTAACTGCCTCTTCTGTGTCCTTCTTCCACAGGTAAACAGGTCAACAAGATGCCCGCGCAGGCGCGCTGGGGGGTTCTCTCCGTGGTGCTGATTCTAGTCTGGCGATGTCCAGCAGCTACTCTCGGCTGCCCTCAGCCCTGTGCCTGCTACGTGCCTAGCGAAGTCCACTGCACGTTTCGCTCCTTGATTTCCGTTCCCGCTGGGATTTCTAAACATGTGGAAAGAATCAATCTGGGGTTTGTACCACGTTCTCACTCAACACTTCCAGTGTCCTTGCGTGTGTGCGTACATGTATGTGTATCCTTGTAACTTCATATGTCCATGCTATCTGTTGACCCGTCTAGTCTAATCTACCTCTATATAGGTACTGCCAGTCACAGTTTGTGACTTTACTAAATATAATCCTTTGGGCTCCTAATCTCCCGATTATATCCATTAGCTGCAACCACTATGGTTGGGTTTACTAACAAAGAATTATGGACAATTTAGTTTGACAAGAAATTCCCCTTGATAACACGTCTCTCTAATTTGTAGATATAAATGCAGAGGACACACACACACACGAGAAGATTATTTCAATGGAAACTTTAGAAAGTGTTTAAGAATAATAAAAAGAATAAGGAGAGCATCTGTGACCTTTGGTTAGTCATCTACATGATGGTATTGTTTTGGGGGAAATACTAGTTATATCAAGTTTTGCTCACTTAAAATAATAATATGTATTTTAAAAGGATATTTTATGGGGCATTCCAGAAGGAATTTTTACATTTTAATTAACTTTTTATGCATAACTGTTTTATATACATAAATCTTCATTGATATGAATTACAGGTGCTAATGTATAATCTCAAGTGTAAACAATCATTTGTACTTCTTCAACAAACTATATTAGCTATTGTCTAACATTACAAAGTCAACAAAATAATTTACAGTTTTATGAATATCTACCGTTGGAAGGTTTTAATAAATTGAAATACCCAAACTTTAGTCAATGAACAAATAATTGTAAGTATGACAAGACATTTGAGGGTGTAGATTTTATTTTAAAAAGCCTTGCACTTACTGGATATAATAAGGTCCAGTAGTAGAATAAGATAGAATGGAAAGTTAAGACAATAAGATGAATCCCCCCACCCCCACCCAAGGAAATTGACTACTAAATAGTTTTCTCAATAAAATCTTGGGAAGACTTACAATGTGAATGTCTGGAAATCTAACCACAAAGATGATAACTCAGTGGGGAAAACAATTTGGCTTTGCTGGAAGGGTTTCCGGTTTTACAATCTTACAGTTTATTAGGATACATAATTTGTCAAATGGGAGTGAGAGAATAGGAAGGAGCTCAAGCCAACTTGGAACTAGAGCTGCATGAGCTGTGCAATTGCCTTTATGGTAGTGGGGTGGGGGAATTGAGCTTTATCTATGAATTCTCTTCTTCATTTCACTTCTTCTCATGCAAAATGGTTACTTTCAGGGATTGTTCCTTACACAAACCATTTTTAACTCATTGTTCAACAAGAGAACAGATCAGGGACTTGCTGGGATTTACCAATTCATCCCTACATCCCAGCCCTTTGGCAGGGTACTCATTGGCAGTTCTGTCAAACAGCAGTTGGAGTGAAGTAGCATGACTATGTCCCAGGAGACATCTGTGCCTGTGTTGTGTGTTGAAGCAGGGGTGTCAGTTTGGAAATCGGTGCAGGGAAGTTATTGCTTGTACCCTGCCAAGAGGATGCTAATTGCATGACGGGTTTAGACTTGCAAAGAGCAAGGCTATAAATTGAAGAGTTGTTTGCATTTTTATTTAGTCTCTGGGATGTGTTTCTTCTTGCCCATCTTCAAACTCAAATTTTTTCTAAGCATGCAACCTTACTAACCTTCAAATTAGAATATAGTTTCTGGTGATTTCCCTTTTAAGCAATTAACAACAAACACAATGATTCAAGGTACCCAAAGGCTTCATCACTAGAATAAAAGAAAGATAACAAAAATGCATCCTTTTGGTACTACTGCCAATGTTAGATATACTGAGATATTGTAATAGTAAAGATTAAAAAACTTAAGGGAATGTTCCCTGCATCATATTAGTTCCATTTGGCTAACCTGGTAGACTGTGTTAATGAACCCACTTTTTATAATTCTTATAATATCACAATAGTATTTCTGAAAATCAGTCTCAAGGTAGATAATGAAGCTGGTATAATGTATTTTGATGAGGTGTGGGAGAGAAGCAAGAGGAATATCTGAAAAATAGAAATCAGAGCCTGATCTGTTTTCTAGCAGTTTGGAGAGATGATAAAACTCTCAAGGAATGAGACTTTGTTGGCAGAGTACTCATAAAATTTGCATTTGCACACAGCTGTTGTTAAGATCCTAAGTCAGCATTGAAAGAAAGAGCTGCTTTTTTCCTGTTTGTACAGTCTCAATGATTTTCCATAAATTACTTCCCAAATGTTTTTGAGTAAGCAGAAAATCATTCATCTAGCATCTGATTTAGAGATTTTTAATGAATTTTTGTCTTAATTAAAAGATTAATTTTGATGGCATCTTTATGGAACTTCCCAAATGCCCATTCCCATCTTTTCTATTTTAAATGCTACTTTGTAGTTAGTATCCATGTAGTTTTTTAACATATATCATCTGATATAAACATTTCGCTTAGTTTGATAGGTTGTTGGTTATTGGCAATCAACAAGCAACAAAGATAATCTGAACAGGAGGCTACCTGACTAGTAAATTGTTGAACTCCTTCCAAATTCATCTAAGTCCCTAGCCAGGCTCCCTTCTCATAGCAGCGTACTAATATCCGCCATGTCTCTGCCGAATTTTAGGAATGTACAGAGAGTTCCCATCCACACCCTCCAGTGCTGGGAAGGAAGACAATCCCTCCTCCACTTGATTCTCTGGGCTTTTGCCTGTCCCAGAGAATTCTTCCCATCCTTACCTCTAGTGCCAGCAAATTCCGCAGCTTTCTAATGCCTCTTAAAAAGGGATACCAGGAAGATGATATAGGAAGGCAAGTTCCTGAACGGATCTGCTCCCATCCTGGACCTTTGGGGGCCCCCTGACCAGGGGAATTTATTCAGACATGGAGGGAATTCAACCATTGCATTCTTCAGTGCTAGACCATCTTCCCTTCTCCACTTTTGTGGAATATAGGGGAGACTTTCCTTATAGTTGGACATCAGGTTGGATCTGAGGATATTGTTCACAAAGGCAGTAAAAATGCTTGAAAGTACACCACACCATTGTGCTCAAATAGGTCGAGGAACATCAAGCTCTTTATGACTCATTTTAGAGAATGAGACCTACCTCCTCCTTCTGGACCCTCCACTTCTCTTTACCTGCAGACTCTCCTTAGGTGATATCATCCTCTTCTTGGGCTTTATAGCATCACCCACTCAGCCTGATGTGCATCTTGAGTTTCCATCTCAATCTTGAGCTCCAGCCTTGTCTACCTCCACCCAGATTCTCACAAACATCTCAAACATAACACTACAAAACAAAGCTTTGGATTGTTTCCCCCAGACCTATCTTTCCCATCTCAATAAACACCACCAAAGTCCACCCATTTGCTCAAATCCAAGCAGAAGTCATTCTTTCCAATCTTGTCTTCATTCCCAAATCCACCAATCAGTAATGCCTGCTGGCTCTTCCTCTAAGCATGTCGGGAAACTTCCCACTTGCTTTCATCTCTGATGCCACAGATCAGCATCCTCCACTGGCATTCCTTTAACCATCTCTTTCCTGGCCTCCTGCTTTCTCTCTCACCCCACTCAGGTTGATTCTCCACGCCATGGTTGGAGTTGTCATTTCAGCACCTAATTCCCTTCATGTCACTTCATTCCTTAAAACCTCCCCAATGGCTTCTCATTGCATCTAGAATAAAGAAAATAAACACCCCTCAACCTATCCCTCAACGTTCTACATTACCTGGTCTCTGCCAAACCCCACCAATCTCACCTGGTGCCATTTTCCCTCTTCCTTGCTATGTTTCTGGACAAATCTCAGGATCAAAGAAATGGAAAATGGTTTAGATGTTGCTATCCATTGCCTTTTGTGTGCTTTCCAGTCTGGACAGATTTGTTGTAGAATCCTAAATGAAGGCAAGCAAGTGAGGTGGCACATCAGCATGTAGGCTCTCTAGGGTTAGAGCAGGGTTCCTCAAACTCAGCACTATTGACATTTGAAGCTGGATCATTCTTTGTTGTGGGGCCATCCTGTGCATTGTAGGATTAGCCTTCACCCACTCAATGCCAACAGCTGCCCCCTCCCAACTTGACAACCCAAAATGTTTCATGACATTTCTAGATGTCCCCTTGTAGGCACAATTGCCCTCCTTAGAGCACCTCTGGGCTCAATGATACAGACAGAGAAGAGAGAAGGACCCAAAATGTGAGCAAGCTGGGCAAGTTCAAGGAACAGAAAGATAATTCTAACCCTGAGCCTAACAGCAAAATAATTAAGAACATCAACCATCACCTGCCATGACCATTCTGCTAAAATTATATGGCCAAGCTCAAGTCGATGAGAATCAGTCATTGCAAATGAAAATGGGCATCTTGGAGCATAGCTTTCAGAAATAGAATGGACTTATCCCCATGACTGTAAAGCCTAGTGGCAGACTAAAATGCAACAAAAAATTGACACAGTACCAAAAAATATCCTGTAGCCAGACTTGGAATTGGAACTCCCAACTCCCCATCCAGGTGAGGTCAGCTACACTCTCTCTCCCTTCACTGGACTCTGTACACGAGTACTGAAGCAGTCATCGGGAAAAATGCACATTGTCCCTTCTTTGTTTTTTTAATATACTTGGGGAAGAGGGCGGTCACTACCACTAACCTCATGAAAGGAGACTCATAGCATTAAATTTCACATGTCTTTGAGACACGATCTTTTGGGACGTTATTACCCAGAAGTCTTCTGCCACATCAATTCATCTCTGTTCATGTTTAAATCATGATTCCATAAATTTGAACTCATGGAATGAGTAAAATTTAGTGGCAAGTAGGTATTTATAGCTTCTCCCTTATCAGCTGATGCTGTTTAAATGCACGGTGATGTGTTGACATCAGGAGATCTGGTTTTACCCTGAGTGATGATGAATGAGATCCAGTCCCTTCTGTGAATTCCCTCCTCCCTAAAATGTGGATGTTACTGTGGTTGTGATGGATTGAAGAAGCTGTCAGCCTTCACCTTGTTTCAACAGGCCCAAAGATTGCACTATGTAATGGAAAGAACATAATCTTGAATATTGGATGCAGTGTCATTCAACTCCCAACTTGCCCGCTATGTAGTCTTGGAAAAGAATCTCAGTTCCTGCTCCGTAAAACTAGTGGAACATGCCTGCCTGGCAGGGTTTAGGTGATAAAGTGCAAAACGTGGTCTGCAAAGGAGCAAGTTCAGTTCTGGCTGCTCTTATGGATTCCAGTCATAAATTACACAGGTGGTATCAGTTCTTTTTATGATTTACCTCTCACCACTGCTGAATAGGACCAAGCTCAGCTGGCAAGAAGAGCAGTAGGCAGAGGCCATTTAATCCAGAAGAGGGAATCTCATTACATGAGTAAAAATGACTAGCAAGACCTATAATTTGCCTTATACTACATTTTCCCCCGTGTGCCATTTTGAATCCATATAACGTTATCCTGATAAGGTGGAATGCATTGATTCCATCTGGATTTTTCTTTGTGTAAAATGATCTTTGTTTCAGTTTCCTAGCTGCTATAACAAATACCATACAGTGGGTTTTGGCTTAACAACAGGGATTTAGTGTCTCACAGTGTCCAAAGCTAGAAGGTTTGCCTCCTCCCAAACCTTCTATCTTGGTATCTTCTGGTTGGCAGGCACTCATTGGTGTCTTCCCTGGCTTCTCTATCACATGGCAATGCACAGGGTAGCATCTTCTCTTTTCTCTCTCGGATTCCATTGACTTCTAGCTTCTGGCTGCTGCCCATGGCTTCTCTCTCCATCTGACTTCCACTACACTTATAAAAGACTCCAGTAATCTGGAGCGAAGCCCAAACTGACTCAGCAGGACCACACCTTAATTAAAGTAACATCTGGAAGAGATCCAATTTATCATGTGTCCGTATCCACAGGCCCAGGGGTTGGGCTTTTTGTGGGGGACACGATTCAATCCCCAATAGCCTTATATAGTAAGGTAATTATTAAAGCAGTTCTTTGAGGAATTTAGGGGCATGACTTTGGTCTTGGAGAATATATTTCCAGCACTCAAGACTTTGTAGGTGAAAGGTGCTTTCTAAGGCTGGCTTGTAGGCAAATAAATACCTGACTGATTATTTCTATTGACTTTGAAGTTGGGTTCAGGTTTAGGTACCTACACATTTACAAGAGAATTGGCTCTGGCAAGCATCTGCTGCGTTTTGCTATGATCTGGTCACCTGCATCTTCTAGAAATCTACTTCCTTTTATTTAGGTGATAAGGAGAAACAATAAATAATAGCAGGCTAGATTTGTTATATCTCAGCAGAAACGTCAATGCAGGGTAACGACTCTCATTAAGTGTAGGATTTTCCATTCATAATAAAATTGGTTCTCCAGAGTTCGAATTTGAGGATTCCCATGTGCCATAACTAGCATAGCAATGATGAACTTCTACACTCATCAAGAAAGCACCATTATCAACATTTATGCAAAAAAGGAAAGCAAAATCCAGAATGTTTACAAGTGACTTTGATAATCCATCAGATATGGCAACTCATCCCTGTGAAATAGGATTGCCAACGTTTTCATGTGAATACTCAGCCCATCGTGTTCTCCTTCTTTTATGAGATGCAAGGCTATTTCCACTGCCATCTGCTCCTTTCCCACTCCTGGCAGCCATGTACCATTTATTACCCCTTCTTCAGAGAGGCATATCTAACAAGGAGGTAGATGTACCAGCTGCATGTAGCATCCCAAATCTTATTTAGTGGTCTGAAATAACCTCTCACTGCATTAGCATATTCCTTGCCAAAACGTCCAAAGAATATTCTTTAATAGATTGAAGATGAATAAAAATATATCATTTTCCTCTTCACCCCAGAAGCATATAAGGGCACAAGGAGATGGACATTCCTGGGGAATATCCCAATATGACCTCAGAATTACTACTTTGCCCACTTGCTCTTGGGAAGGCTGGGGAATCTTTTCCATATGGGATTGAACAATTCACCATTTCCTACTCTCACTTTATGACACTCTCTTATTGTTTTTAAAGGTTTAACAGTATACAGGCCCTCTCCGAAACGTCGTTTGTAGGACTGAGTAAGTTGGAGCTTCTCATGATTCATGGCAACAGCATCCCAAGCATTCCCGATGGGACTTTACGAGACCTAAGTTCTCTCCAGGTAAACTCAGGCATTTGCAAGCATCACTAATTGCTTTATTACTCTACAACCAGTAATAAAGAATGGAAACCATATACCACTTTCTGATGATCAAAAAAAAAAAAAAATGTCTGTTTTTCTACATGAAACACAAGCTTAATGCCATCATTTTCCTGCTCTTTGTTCTGGTTTCTGGTCTGGACTGTGACTTTTAAAACAGTGATCACTATTATTCTTTTCCCTTGTCCTTGTAGGTTTTCAAGTTCAGTTACAATAAGCTGAGCGTGATAACAGGGCAAACCCTCCAGGGACTATCAAACTTAATGAGACTCCACATTGACCACAACAAAATTGAGTTTATTCACCCTCAAGCTTTCAATGGCTTAACATCCCTAAGGCTACTCCATTTAGAAGGAAACTTGCTTCAACAGCTGCACCCCAGCACCTTCTCCACGTTCACATTTCTGGATTACTTCAGACTCTCTACCATCCGTCACCTCTATTTAGCTGAGAACATGATCAGAACTCTTCCTAATGGGATGCTTCAGAACATGCCACTTCTGGAGAATCTTTACCTGCATGGGAATCCATGGACTTGTGACTGTGAGATAAAATGGCTTCTTGAATGGGATGCAAAGTCCAGAGGTAAGAAGAGATGCGAGCAGACTCTTAGCTGCAAGCTCTTACTTCCCTTTGAGGAGTACATTCTTCAGTGCTGCTGTGTTGCTTTATTCATGCTGTACTGGGTGAAATCTGATGTAAGGCAGGAAACTGAGTTGTCAAGATGTATACACACCATAATTCAAATATATGCATCCCTTAGTAAAATTTCAAGAAATGATCGTTTATTCCTTATATACAGTTGCCAATAGTTGTCAGAGCATGGATACTTTGGACTGTTATGTTCAGTCATTGGCTACAGCTAGATTTGGGAAGTAGGGTATGGAAGGGTCTGTGCATCCATGTCTGTATTAGTCAGCCGAAGGGGTGCTGATGCAAAGTACCAGAACTCTGTTGGCTTTTATAAAGGGTATTTATTTGGGGTAGAAGCTTACAGTCACCAGGCCCTAAAGAGTCCAACTAAAGGTGCCATAAGAGGTACTTTCTCACCCGAAGTCATTGGCCGTGTGTTGGAGCAAGATGGTGGGCAATGTCTGTGAGGTTCAGCCTTCCTCCTTCCTCTTAAGGTTCTGTGGTCCCAGCTTCTTCTGATCTCAGCTGTAGGCTGGTATAAGGCTTTTCTCCCTCCCAGGGCTCAGTTCTCTCCAGGCTCAGCTGCTTAGGGCTCTGGTCTCTGTAGCTCCAAACTATCAGGTGAATGGCTCATCTCTCTTCCCAGGGCCACAGGATCGTGTCTAATGAACTGTCTCTCTTCCTTTGGGTTCTCCTTCCTGGGCTCCAGCATCAAAACTCAAACTCTCTCCTCTGTCATGTTGTTTTCTCCCTTGGTGGGCAGGGACTCAATGCCCTACTGACATGGCTGAATCAAAACCCTAATCTTAATTTAATCAAGTAAAAATGAAACCTCTGAATCTAATACACTCTAATATGCCCAGAGAGACAGACAAGTTTACAAACATCATCCAATTTCTATTTTTGGAATTCATAAACAATACCAATGCTACAATGTTGTATGAGGAAGTATTATGAGATGCTTGGAGAAGAGAAGCTGGGGAAGGGGGTGATGAGATTATTCTTTTATAAATGGGGAAAAATGTTCTTTGTCCATCCAGAGGACCAAAATCCACTGTGTAGAAGTTGCAAAAAGGTGGATATTAATTCAAAATTGGACAGACTTTTTTCTTTCTGTATCAGTCAGGGTTTTCCAAAGAAACAGAACCAATGGAATATTTGTGTGTGTGTGTTTCTATCTATCTATCTATCATCTATCTATCTATGTATCTATCTATTGAAATTTATTTTAAGGAATTGGCTCATGCAACTGTGGGAGCTGGTAAGTCTGAAATTTGTAGAGCAGGCCAGCAGTCTAGAAATTCAAATAGGAGTTGGTGTTGTGTAGTCTTGAGTTCAGAATCCAAAAAATTCAGGCTGGATTTTTATGCTGCTATCTTGAGGCAGAATCTCTTCTTCTCCAGGAAACCTTGGTTTTTGCTCAGAAGGCCTTCGACTGATTTGGATGAGGCCCACCCACATTACTGAGGGGCATCTCCTTTACTTCAGGTCCACAGATTGTAAATCACATCTACAAAAGACCTTCCTAGCAACACCTGGATGTGTATTTGACCAAACGGCTGGACACCATAGTCTGACCAAGTTGACACAAGAAATTAATCATCACACTTTCTTTCATCCTTATCCCCAAACCCTGCCTTGCAACTCACCATTGTGTATCATATTCTGGGTCTGTTTGCTCATCTCCATTCTCAGTGTTAGTGGTCTTCTCCAAGCCCCCTTTTGTCTTCTCTCTGGGAAGACAGTGGGTAATTCCAAGCAGGATTACTCACAGCTTTGCTTGCCTCACTTCAATTCACCTTCTACAGAGCAGCAGCCAGAGCTATCTTTAACCCAACGGTGCCACACCCCTGCACAAATCCTTCATGGGTCTCGCATTGCTCATGGACAAAGTGCACCCTCCTTCTCAGAGGTTCCTATGCAGTGTTTCCTCTACCTGCCCCAACCCCCAATAAGGCTAGTCTTTATGTTCCTTCTTTTCACCCAGCTCCAGTCACGCAACTCTCCTTTCTGTTCTTTGCACATTCAAACTGTTTTCCAACTCAAGGATATTGGATTTTTTTACCTTCTTGTGGGGAAATCTTTTCTTCTGATGGCACAAGGGCCCAGCTTCTCATCATTCAGATTCTCGTTGAAACATTGAAAAGTCACCTCCACTGAGATGCTTCCACTTCCCCAGGATCCTCCTGACCTTCTTCAGCCTATGCCCACCAAGACACTTTCCTTCACACCCACCTTCTCTCACAATTTAATCTGAGTTTCTCTAGTTGCCAGGAGAACTTCCTCCATGGATTGATTCAAGGACTCATGTATTTCCACCCTGTTTTAGCCTGCTAAGCTGCTGAAAGCAATGGAAAACAGAAATGGGTTGACTTTTACAATGGGAACTTATTGGCTTGCAAGCTTACAGTGCCAAGGCTGAGAAAAATGTCCAAATCAAGGCATCATCAGGTGATGCTTTCTCCCCAAAGACTACCTGCTGGTGATCCTGGACTCTTCTGTCACATGGCAATGCACATGGTGGCATGTACTGGTCTCTCCTTCTCAGGGCTTCCTTGCCTTCAGCTTCCTGCTGCTGTGGCTTTCTCCCCCTTCATTTGAATGTCATTCTTTTATAGAGGACTCCAGTAAGAGGATTAAGACCACCCTAGGTCCCATCTTACTGAAGTAACCTAATCAAAGTCCCTTAAGTGAAGTAACCTTATCAAAAGCTCCCACCTAAAATAGGTCCACACCCACAGGAATGGATTAACTTTAAGAACATGGTTTTCTGGGGTCCATCAAGCTTCAAACCATCACTCACCCTGTTGCTCCACCTTACATCATGGCATCAATGTTGCTTATTTCAGCCAATGGATGGGGAAAGATAGAGGCACACACCCTTCTTAACAGTCTTAACCAGGAAATACACATCACCTTCACTCATGTTCCATCAATAGGAGGTAGTCTTAGAGCACACCCTTGGCTTCAACGGCAGCCAAAAATGCAAATAGCCAGCCCCCAGCTGCAATGCTACACTTACAGAAGTGGGACTATGAACCAACCTTTGTTAAGCAGCTTATCCATAGTCTGGAGATGTGAGTGTGTGTGTGTATGTATTTGCATGTGTATGTGTGTATATGTGCATGTACGTGTGCATCCATGTTTGTGTGTCAGTTGAGGTGTGTGACACAATCATTTTGAGATGGTTACTCTGAAAGTCATGTAGAAAATCAAGTGTTGTATAAGGGGGAGAGCAAAAGTAAGCATAAAGAAACTCTAAGTCAAAGATGGTGATAGTTGGGTGTATCCACAGTGGGAAAGAAAAGAAGTGGGTGAATTCCAAGAAGATTGTCAAGGAGGATTCCATATTTTCCCTCTTCCCCAGCTGGAGAGATTGTGGCACCTTTTACTGAGATTTAAAATGGTATGAGAATTCTAGGAATGGGGCAGGGAGAGAACATAATTTGGGTTTGTAGATGTCAGTTTTAGGAGCTGTTGTGACACGCAAATAGAGATGTTAAGGGGCAACTGGGTGTGGATTGCAGACACTGTGTTTGTTCTGAACAGCCACATGTGGGAGTCATCATTGGCTAAAAGATGGTAATTGAAACCACAGACGTGTGTAAGACCATCCAGGATGAGGCAGAGAAGGAAGGAGAAGGGCGTATGGACCAAGTCAGGGAGTTCTCCTTCATTAAAGAGTTGAGCAGAAGAGGAGGAGAAGCCAGGGGAAAAGACTAGCAGTAGCCATAGAGGAAGGAGAAAATTCAGGAGAACTGGATGTCTAATTGTGTAGTGTATGCAAGACAAGTCTTTATTTTAAATACAAATGTTAACCAAACATTAGTACTTAATCATTCTTGAGTACTTATGGGACACTGATCAGTTAATAGGCACTGTGCTAGAATTATGATTATGGAAATATGCTTGGATCAGAAAGATGCAAACAAAAGCTTTTATCATGTGGTCATGTGACAGTGTGCACGGCATGTCATTCTTTGGTTCAGGAACTTATAGTGTGTTTGTTTATTCCCTTTAGGGATTCTGAAGTGTAAAAAGGACAAGGCTTATGAAGGTGGGCAGCTGTGTGCTATGTGTTCCAGCCCCAAGAAGTTGCTTGGACAAGAGATTCACAAGCTGAAAGACATTGCCTGTGTGAAGCCTTTCATAGGGTCTCCTCTGAGACACAACACAAGTAGGATTAGTGAGGAGGAGCAGGACCCAGAAGAGGAGGGTGAGACCCAGGTTGCTGTGGAGGGCTTCCAATCCCCCCTGTGGAACATCTCTTTGAACATGACCGACGAGCATGGGAACACTGTAAACTTGGTCTGTGGCATCAAGAAGCCCATGGATGTTTACAAAATTTACCTGAACCAAACAGATCCCCAGGAGATTGATATAAACGCAACAGTCACCTTGGACTTTGAGTGCCCAATGACTCGGGATAACTATGAGAAACTGTGGAAATTGATAGCGTATTATAGTGAAGTCCCAGTGACACTGCACCGAGAACTCATGCTTAGCAAAGACCCCAGAGTTAGCTACCAGTACAGGCAATATGCAGATGATGATGCTCTCTACTACACAGGCGTCAGAGCCCATATCCTTGCAGACCCAGAATGGATCATGCAGCCGTCCATTGACATCCAACTGAACCGGCGCCAGAGTATGGCAAAAAAGGTCCTGCTCTCCTATTACACACGGTATTCTCAAACGGTGTCCACCAAAGATATGAGGAGAGCTCGGAGCAGAAGCTGGGTCATGATTGAGCCAAGTGAACCCATGCAAAGAACTCAGACTGTCCTGGAAGGGGGACACTGTCAGCTGAGCTGCAACGTGAAGGCTTCCCAGAGTCCAACCATCCTCTGGGTGCTTCCAGATGGTTCTGTTTTGAAAGCACCAATGGATGAGAAAAACAGCAGGTTCTCCATCCTCAGTGGTGGCCAGCTGAGAATCAACTCAGTGGAGCATGGCGACTCGGGTTTGTACCAATGTGTTGCCCAGGTGAAGGATGAAATGGATCGAATGGTGTACAGGGTCCTTGTGCAGACGCCCGTCACTCAGCCACCTGATAGACACATGGCGGTGATTGACAAGAACCCTGGTGAGACAGTGTTGTTGCCTTGCACTGCACTGGCAATACCTGAAGCCCAAGTTAGCTGGATTCTTCCAAACAAAAGAATAATTAATGATTTGACTAATGCATCACATGTATACATGTTTGAAAATGGGACCCTTTACATCCCCAAGGTCCAAGTCGGTGACAGTGGTTACTACAGATGTGTGGCTGTCAATCAACAAGGGACAGACCATTTTACTGTGGGAGTCACAGTGAAGAAGAAAACATCCAGCAGATCATCAAAAAGAGGCAGACGCCCAGATGCAAAGGCTTTCTCCAGACTAAGAGAAGATGTCGTGGAGGATGAAGGGGGCTCAGGCATAGAAGATGAATATAACACTTTGAGGAAAGCTTCACATCCAAAGGACCAAGAAATGCTGATTAAAACAAAGGACGATGCCAGCATTGGAGGTAAAAAGCACAAGAAGGGTCGAAGAAAATTGAAACTCTGGAAGAACTCTGAGAAAGAACCAGAGACTAACATTGCAGAAGGTCGCAGAGTGTTTGAGTCCAGACGAAGGATAAACATGACAAACAAACAGATAAATCCACAGCACTGGGCAGATATTTTAGCCAGAGTACGTGGGAAAAATCTCCCAAAGGGCACAGAACTACCCCAGATCCTGGAAACCACAACTCCTTCATCTGCAAGTTTAGAAGTTACACCCTTTTCACCTGCCATTCCTCTACCCTCAATGCCTCCTGCACAGGTAGCAACCAGTGCAGAAGAATCCTCAGCAGACATGCCTCTATTCAGTGAGGAAGAGCAGGTTTCAAGTACTAGTACTATTTCCTCAACTAAGACCACACAAGAACAAGGCCACAATGGAGTGATTTTTGCTGCACCCAAAGTAACAATCACGCAACTGGATGAAGTTATTGATCATGAGTTCTCTGAGATAACCGAGGATACAACTCCCACGGAAGCTGATTTGAAGTGGTCTGCAGACACGACTTTGACATCTTTGCCTTATGAATATTCTCCTACACTACAGACCCTGGACATACTCTATGAAGAGCCCACCAATGAAGAGATAGCAACACAAGGATTGTCTACAGCAGTAGATGTTGAATCTGTGTCACAGCTACCATCAAATGAGAGTGAGCCTCCATTAGATGCCTCGTCTTTGGCTGAGTCTGAGATGCAACCAGGTGAGGATAAAATGAAAGAGCTGACCTCCACACACTTCACCCCAAGCTCCACTGTGTGGGCTGCAGAGCTTGAGACATCTGAGTCAGTTGAAGGTCCAACATTAGGGGAGCCAAATGATCCAGCCCAAACACATCTACAAGGACAAATGGACCACACCCAACCTATGAAAGGGAATTTAAGCTCTGAAGGCAACTCATCAATTAAAAAGAGCATGCAGGAGAACTCTCAGATACCATGGGAAGGAGATACTATAGAGAGGGATCTCACCAGCTCCAGAAGTCCTGAGAGTGAGGGGGCAGACATTGAAGCTGGTACCCTCCCAGCCTCTTCCCTGGGAGTGCTGATCAGATTTGCTTCATATAAACAGCTTGAGGAAACCACACTGGGCATGCCATTACACAAGGATATTACCACTATAGCAGCAAGGATGACGCCAACCCAAAAGGCTGCCTCACCACCTGCTGGGACAACTCACCCTTCTCGAAGGAGGGCCAATGGCAGGAGGAGATTAAGACCTCACAGATTTCGCCAACGACATAAACAAACTCTGCCAACTACTTTTGCCCCAACTGAGACTTTTTCTGCTCAACCAACTCAAGCACCTGAACTGAAGACCCAAAACAAAGTGGAGAGTTTACTTGTTCCTACATCATGGGTTAATAACACCATTGATATCCCAAGACGGGTGGACATGGACAAGCATCCAGGATCCAAAGGAAACTCACGAAGGAAACACTTGAAGAAGTCAAGCAAACATCGATATACCACTTCCACAGAGAGATCAAGAGCTGCTGTGTCCAAGCCCACAGTCTCCTCAACAAATAAGCATAAAAATGTTATTACTCCCACTTCAGAAACTCTCCTTTCACTTATAACTGTTCCTCTGAAAACTGGGGACCCACAAGAGATAACTAGAATAGAAGATTATGTGACAGCTACTACAAAAATACATTTATCTCAATATAACATACAAGAGACAACTGCAGTCACACATAAACCTGTATTAGATGAAAAAGAAATTAAGAAGGAGTATGGTGTCACAAATGCCAATGACTATAAAACTAGCACTTTAGTCCCTGGTGAGTCTGTTATTGATGTTGTATCACATCCTGTGGGAGACTTTAAGGAAGAAGCCCCTTCTTCAGAGTTTCCAAGCACTCTGAGCTGGAATCCTCCAAGGGCAGTCTCACCTGAGAGGCTGCCAACAGATGAACCTGCTACCAATTCTTGGGAAACCACAGAAACCACAGATCTACCCTTTTTGAAAGAGTTGGAGAATCTGGATTTTCCTTCTGAGTTTTCACCTTCCATTGCAATCTCTACGCTATCTCAACAGGAAGAAGCTGCTGCTTCAGCTACTCTCTCAAACATAAAAGTAGAATCCTCTTCAAGTCAGGTAAAAACTACCACTGGTGATGAATATCGATATAAAACCACCTTGGCTACTACCCCTTCTGAAATCAGACCACAGAATCACATCTCTACTTCTACACCACTGGAACAAACATCATCCCCATTCTCATCCACAACTCTTGTGTCTTTGGCACGAACCTCCACAAAACCTACACCTCTTCCTCCCAGCAAATCTCATACAGAGTCCAAAGAAAACATTTCATTTATTTATATGAGAATCCCAGAAACCAAACCGCCCCCAATGAAAAATGAGGGAACTGGGCATATATGGAAGTCAAGTGAGTTATCCACCCCCTCTTCCAACCTGGACAAAATTATTGTATCTCAAAAGCAGGAGTTACAAAAGGAAACATTTGATGAGAAGACCCAAAACAGTCTACCGCAAGAGCCAGGTACACATCACCAGGATGGGGGAGCACAAGTGTTCCACCAGCCAGCTAGAGTTCCTGCCAAAACTATCACCCCAATGGGGCCAGCGATACCACTGCCTGTGGCCACACAACGTTCCTTTGGATATTTTATGACTTCCCAGCCACCTTATCACTTGACCAACAAACCAGAAATAACTGCATCTCCTTCAAGGGTTTTGCCAGAGAACAAGCACTTTGTGACTACAAATTTGACTACCACCACCACACCTCCTGTTTCATTGCATAGACCCAAACCCAGCATGCCTAGTAAATTTGGTGACCAAGGAACCAACAGATTCAATACCAAAGTGTTTGGAAATAATAACATTCCCGATCAAAGAAACCCAATTGGAAAGTTACCAAGTTCAAGAATTCCTCAATATTCCAATGGCAGAGTCCCTTTCCTCTTCAACAGGACCTTTGCATTCCCACAGTTAGGAGTCACGCTGAAGCCACCGATACCCACAACTCCTGTCTCAGTGACAAGAGAGAGAAAACTTAACCCCGGTCCCTATAATAGAATACATTCCCAAAGCATCATCCACGTGGACTTTGGTCCACCAGCCCCTCCATTACCTCAGCCTCCCAAGACCAACATGCTACCCTCAACTCATTTACAGAATATTCCCCCAGTCTATTCCACCAGCAGCTCTATCCCTTTTGTGACATCTGTTGGCCAGTCTTCCAAAAACTTCCATCAGAGCAACTCAAAACTCTTAACAATTGGAGGACCACCTGCATCCAAATTCTGGATATTTGGGGAAAAGCCCCAAATTATCACCAAACCCCCACAGGTTGTATCTGTCACTGCAGAAACAGATGTGGCCTTTCCATGCGAGGCAGCTGGGAAACCCATGCCTTTCGTTACCTGGACAAAGGTTTCCACAGGTAGGGTGTTTAAGCATCTACTTTTAACCAGGACTCCTATAGGGGAGGGTTACTCAAGTTTGGGACTCTAGGCAAAATGTAGAGACTTTGGGGATGGGAAAAGATGTTGGAGAAATTAGATCTAGGACCATTTTCTTTACAGACACATGGAGTATGGAACTAGGATGGATGGGAGATTTTAATGGAGCCATGGAAATTTAGAACAGATCCTTTGGATAAGGAGCAACCTAAAATTTGGAATATTTCCATAGGGAGTCCCTTGTTTTCTCCATTGGGCCCAATACGAAAGCCATCTACCACCCATTGTAGGGATAGCGTGATGATGAAGAGTAGTCTGCAAATTTCCCTTGTCCTTCTACTGACTTGCCAAGGCAAACCGAGCTGTCTAAGCTAGGCAGGTGCACTTTAATTTGAACCTAGAGATGTGGTCTATACGTTGAATTCCAAGCAGCCCAAAGAGCACTTTGCATCATAAATTAACCAACTGCTTTGTCTGAAAAGCAAAACAATTTCTAGGTAATACCAGAGACTAAAAGCTGGTATTTTTAACTCATGAAAGCCTCCCACTTTCCTTTTCCCTTTCTTTCTCTCTCAGCATGGCTGCATCCTTCAGCCCTGGATTCCTATCACAGGATTTTTGCTTTGGTTTGGTCTCCATGTGGATAATATAGAATAGATTTATGCTGACAGCACTTGGGAGAGCTGTACATTCTTCACTCAGTTTTATCTCACCAGTGATCCAAGTGTTCCAAAGGTTAGCAGAAGCTCTAATTCTGGAGCTATCATCTACTCCTTTGATCATCTTGGTGTGTAAAGTTGTATGCTTTCAAAATTATTTAATGACAGATTTTGCTTAAAGTAGGAAAAGGAGGATCACTGGGATTTTCATTTTAAAAGGGTTATGCCTTTGCAGTAACCCATTCCTCTCCTGAGAAATCCCATTTGTGCTAATCCTTAGGTCTTACATGCCTCCTGTTATTTCAAAGGAACCCTGCATCACGCCCCCTCACCAGAAATCCTCAGAGACAGATGTCTAGGTGGATTCTTCTTGAACATCTCCCAGAGTCAGCTCCTACTGCTGGCTGCTCCTTTGTGTGCCAGCTCTAGTTTTTATGATGTTCCTTGTCATTTATGCCCCGGTGACACACTCACACCCACCCATTGCTTATAGTTCGGTAGCATGGAGCTGTACGATGCCTGTTTTACTGAGCCTTTAGTTGATCATTCATTACGATAACTGCCCCAGCATGACAGCTTGAGGCTTCCCCTCTGCTCCAAAGCAAATGAAATGGATAAGCCATCTTGTAACCTCTGAGTCATAAAATGCCTCCTCTATGAGGTGGGTTTCCATCGGTCAGAGGCAGCAGGTGTCTGAGCCCTTCTGTCTGTTGTCAATTGCTAGTTCAACTCACACACAAAGCAGACCCCCTGCCCACCTAGCCTGATATTGGAAGGAGAACATCTGCTGACATAATCAGAGTAGCATTCCATACTGGACTCTCCCACCCATGGTGGAGGTGAACAAGCAGTACCTTGGCCAGAGGCATGGGTCAGTCGTAGGGACTGAGGACTGGTCAGAGCTTCCAGGGTCCATGCAAAGGCAGAACCCTTGGTCTCAGAGAAGGTTTTTAGCAAACGAAGCAAAGGAGCTGGGGAGAACTAAAACAATGGCCCGGAAAGCATGGGACAGAAGGGAGTACTCAAACTTGGGGGACCCCATAGCTCCCTCAAATGTGCCAGAGGCCTCGGGGTGGGATAGAGGAAACATGGGGGAGGGGAGAACAGGAGTATGCACCCCCTCCACCTCTTGGAATGGAAAGTCACAGGCTGTCTCAGCAAGGCTGGGGAGAGAAGGACCAGATAAAACTCTATCTCCCTGACAATTTAGGAGGCTGGCTGGTCGAGAACAGACTATGGTGGAGGTTGGGGCTTCCGTGGAGCTAGCCCCGGGGGCTCGAGAGGACAGAGGCAGCCAGGGGCTGAGTGGGTTATCTCCAGCAAAAGAAGCCAACTTTCCATCCTCCTGGCTTCTCTATCAAACTCATGACAGCTGCCCTTTGCTTGAAACTGGCATATTCCCAATGCCAAAAACTAGTGTGAAATTCCACGAAAGAGGTGAAGCAGGACTTTCTGTCTTCCACATTCCGGCTTTTGCCGCTTTGTACATAAAGAGGGGGATTTGGCTCATCAATCAAGAAGACACAAATGGTAATTCCTGGAGAGGCCCCGGTGAATGTGGAATCTGATTTTCTTTCCTTTTTATGTCCAGGGGCCCTCATGACGCCAAATACAAAGATACAGAGGTTTGAAGTTCTGAAGAACGGGACCTTGCTCATCCGAAATGTCCAAGTTCAAGATCGAGGACAGTACCTGTGCACGGCGAAGAATCTGCATGGGGTGGACCAGACAGCAGTCCTGTTATCAGTGACGGTGCAGCAGCCCCAAATCCTCGCTTCCCTTTATCAGGATGTCACTGTTTACCTGGGAGACACGATAGCCATGGAGTGTCTGGCCAAGGGTACCCCAGCCCCCCAGATTTCCTGGATTTTCCCCGACAGGACGGTGTGGAAGGACGTGTCCCCAGGGGAAGGCAGGGTCACGCTGCACAAAAACAGGACCCTGTCCATCAAGGACGCGTCCTTCTCCGACAGGGGCGTCTACAAGTGCGTGGCGAGCAACGCGGCCGGCGCGGATAGCCTGGCCATCCGCCTGCATGTGGCCGCGCTGCCTCCGGTCATCCAGCAGGAGCGGCGGGAGAACATCTCGCTGCCGCCCGGGCTCAGCATCCACATCCACTGCAGCGCCAAGGCCGCGCCCCTGCCCAGCGTGCGCTGGGTGCTCTGGGACGGCACGCAGGTCCTGCCCTCGCAGTTCCTCCGCGGGAATCTGTTCGTCTTCCCCAACGGAACGCTCTACATCCGCAACCTCGCGCCCAAGGACAGCGGCCGCTACGAGTGCGTGGCCGCCAACCTGGTGGGCTCGGCGCGCAGGACCGTGCAGCTGACGGTGCAGCGGGCGGCCGCCCACGCGCGCATCACCGGCACCTCGCCGCAGCGCACGGACGTCAGGTACGGCGGGCTCCTGCGCCTGGACTGCAGCGCGGCGGGGGACCCTTGGCCGCGCATCCTCTGGAGGCTGCCCTCCAAGCGCATGATGGACTCGCTCTTCAGGTACCCTGACCCCGACCCTGGCCCTGACCTTAACATTAAACCTGACCCTGACCCTAACACTAACCCTCCAAGCGCATGATGGACGCACTCTTCAGGTACCCTAAACCTGACCCTGACCCTG
>JAKSZT010054573.1:5642177-5680883 GCA_026826555.1 Tolypeutes matacus
CCCACACTGACCCTAAACCTAACCCTGACCCTAACATTAAACCTGACCCTGACCCTGACATTGACCCTAAACCTAACCCTAACCCTCACCCTAACTCTGACCCTGACCCAGACCCTAACCCTGACCCTAACCCTGGCTCTAAACCTGACCCTAACCCTAACCCTCACTCTGACCCTGGCCCTGACCCTAACCCTAGTACTAACCCTCTCACCCTGACCCTGACCCTAACCCTAAACTTGATCTTGACCCTGACCCTGACATTGACCCTGACCCTAACCCTGATCCTAACCTTATCCTTCAAATAGTTTACTGGGTTGTCTTCAGTAGTTCTATCAACAAGTCAGGTGGCGCTCAAGACTAGGTAGACTCTGTTTTATCCTTTCCCCTTTGATCTAAGAAATGCCATTGGAATAAAACAGTGTTTAGTAAATTTTCAGGAATTGGAAAATTAAGGATCCTCAAATGTCACCATAATAATCTGTGTGTCCTAGAGGTTTTCAGTCTGGATCCATTTGAAGCCAGAACCTCCCAAATCTTTTCACACTGTGAAAAGACTTCCAGATGGCTTGAGGACACACTGGTATTTGTAAGCGTATCACATCCATTCTGAAGACCTAGCATCCTTCCCCATGCCGTTGCCCCTTTAACTGAAAACCTTCCATAAATATTAACCGAGGGCTCTGGGTTTAGGGCCAGCTTTTATCATTTCCAGTGGAGCCCGCACTCCCCTGCTGGGGACAATCCTAGGATACCTTCTCATGTGGTGATCCAGAAGAGAACATATCTCCTTGTTCAGGGCAAAAACACACAAACTGTGTGTGCAAGAGGGCAATTTTTTTTTTCACACAGTAAAAATCTTGTGGCTGTAAACCAAGATCTAGAACAAATTCTATGCCCTCTCCCTCCCCTCACTCCCCAAAGATAAGAAACCAAATAACCATTTTAATAATTATATTTCAACTGTATTTTATCCAAAAATGATAATATTAGATGAAACAATTTAGGTTACCTTCTATGTCCCTTATCAAATTTCAAAACAATGCATAGAACTTCCAGATCTTATTCAAAAATTACATTCACATTAGAATGAAAGTGTGAAAACAATGTCAAGGCATTATTATAGCACCAGGATAAATTTTAAAAATGCATTTTGATTATGAAAAAGTCATATTCTAATCAAGTCCTTCAGTGCCCGGATATAAGGGTTTCTGGTCCCCGAGGGGTCACTTGGTAAATTCAGGAGTCAATTTTGCTTGTTACAAGTGGTGAAGAGAGTGCTTCTGGCATCTAGTGGGTGGACACCAGGAATGCTGTTAAACATCCTACAATGCTCAGAATATTTCCCCCCATCAACAAAGAATTGTTCAACCCCAATGTCAATAGTCCTGAGGCAGAGAAACCCTTAATTTCATGGTTTCATGTATTTATTCAGTTATTCAAAAATGTTTCATAAGTAACACCTACTGAGGGCACAGTTCTAGCTGCTGGGATATGGCAGTAAAAATGAGAAACAAGGGTCCTTGGTGAATGGTTAAGTATAATATATGGAGACATATAATGATTTTACCAGGGGTGATTCTTCTTCCCAGTAGACACATGGTGATATCTGGAGACAATTTTAGTTGTCGAAACTGGGGGAACAGTGCTAGTGGAATCTAGTGGGTGGAGGCTAGGGATTCTGGTCAACATCTTACAATGAACAGGATGGTCCCCATCACAAAGAATCACATTCTCTCCCAAATATCAGTAGTGCCCAGGTAACAAAACTCTGAACTAGATCCAGAAGACCCAACTTCTCCTTAACAAGTATTTCAAAAAATAGAGGAAGGAGACAATGATTGAGAAAATGTAGTCAACAAATTGTCAGTGTGCTGTGGGTGGGAAACCTGGCTTAATGATGCTTCAGCTGCCAACCCTTGAAACCAACCTCCCAGACTCTTTATCATGCAGGCAAACAGTTAAAGTGTTTCCCAAGCATGCATTTTAACTTTAGACACCTAGATTATGTCTATAGGACCTTGAATAATCAATCCAGAATGCCTCGTGTTCAATTTACCCCTCTCACTTCTGTACGCCTGCTGCCATTTTGAGAACTGTTTCCAGTAGACGTTGGCTTGGCTTATGGGGTGTTGAATGCACCAGAGGAAAAGAATGTGCTTCCATGGTGGATGTTAGCCAACCCATTAGTATCTCCACATAAATCATAAATTCTTCCATTATGATCTCTGTAGCTTCATTCTTACTAAATTATGACCAACTAAATGATTAATAAAATATAATTAAACAACCTATGAGAGTTTTATAAAAGGGTGAGCTCTTCATCCCACTATACATTGAGGCTATATAAAGACAAAGACTTTGGAGCACTGCCTCTTGAAACCTAATTCTGAGTGATGTCCAAGCGTGTATGCTTTTCAGAGCTGCTGAGTTTATTCTGATTACAAGCAGATTTAGGAATCACTGCTGTAGAAGGTTCCCAATGTTTATAGACACATGCTACTGCAGTAAATTTTGGATTTAAAACCCAAGGCACATTAAAATATCTTTGCCTGATCTACAATTATTGGATTCTCTAGTGAGTTATTTTGTCCCTATTCTCATGCATGGCCAATAAAACGGTTTATTTTGTCATTGTCAGTTGTTGCTTTTATTAATATGTTGGATTAAATCATAGGTACTCTTTCCCCCTTAGATCTACAACAACACAGTTTTTAAAATGCCATCTGAATAACACAGTGTTTAGGAAATATTTGGGTATTAGAAATCAAGGATCTTCGAATACCACCATTATAATTTGTGTGTGATAGAAATTTTCAATCTGGACATTTTTGAAGTCAGAACCTTCCAAATCTTTGCACAATGTAACCCAAAACATTAGTTACAAATGGCTCAGGACACACCAGTATTTATAAAAATGTCACCTACTTGCTGAAGATTTTCCTATCATTCTTTCCATATTTCCCTTTAACTGAAAACTTTTCATAAAATTAACTCAGAGGGCCCTGGGCTGAGGTTTGAACTCTATCATTTCAAGTGGGGAATGGAAAGCTACTATGGGGGTTTTGCCTGATTAGTGTCATTTAGCTTGAGTTAGAGTTTAGGGAAGAAGCCAACTTCTGAGGAATCCAATTTTAGCACTGAAAATCTGGACATAAGCCAATACTATAGCTACTTTCACGTCTTTTGCCTTAAAATAAGATACAGTATTGCTAAAAATTTGTCATGAGTAAAAATGTTATTTAAATTAATTTTCTATAAGAAGAAGTTAACCTCTGCATGAGGTTAACTCGGATTCATCCTCTCCATGATTGTGGTATTTTGCCTGATATTACCATTATAAAGTTGAATGCACATTGTCACATTAAATGATCAATGCACATACTCTCTCACTACCAGTGCTGAACGACTTTGACTGCATTTCAAATCCTTAATTCCACTGCTAGACCCAGCCAAAAGTTGGACTCCACCAGGGAGTTCTTATTTGTAGTAAATCATTTTAGCATTTGGGCATGATTCCCTCCAAGCTGAAAAATCCACTTGACGTTCAGCAGTAGCAGTAGCGTCTGCTGATACTTCTGAGAACCATATGTTTTCATTTTGTTCCAGGGACCTACAGGCAGAGAGAGTGTTTGGGAGACTGACATCTTATTCCTTTTATTTTTCTCCATTAGCTTCGATCCCAGAATCAAGGTGTTTGCCAACGGTACCCTGGTGGTGAAGTCGGTCACAGACAAAGATGCGGGAGATTATCTCTGTGTTGCCCGGAATAAGATTGGGGATGACTATGTCGTGCTGAAGGTGAATGTGGTGATGAAACCAGCCAAGATCGAACACAAGGAGGAGAATGACCACAGAGTCTTCTATGGGGGTGACCTGAAAGTGGACTGCGTGGCTTCAGGGTTGCCCAACCCTGAAATCTCCTGGAGCCTCCCAGATGGAAGTCTGGTCAACCCTTTCATGCAGTCAGATGACAGCGGTGGGCGGACCAAACGGTATGTGGTTTTCAACAATGGCACACTCTACTTTAATGAAGTGGGGATGAGAGAAGAAGGAGACTACACCTGCTTTGCTGAAAACCAGGTTGGGAAAGACGAAATGAGAGTACGTGTCAAGGTGGTGACAGAGCCGATGGCCATCCAGAACAAGGCGTACTCTGTTGTCCAAGTGCCCTATGGAGATGTGGTCACTGTGGCATGTGAAGCCAAGGGGGAGCCCACGCCAAAGGTCACTTGGCTTTCTCCCACCAACAGGCTGATTCCCACCTCTTCTGACAAGTACCAAGTCTACCAGGATGGTACGCTCCTGATACAAAAGGCCCAGAGGTCGGACAGTGGCAACTACACCTGCGTGGTCAAAAACAGTGCGGGGGAGGACAGAAAAATTGTCTGGATCCACGTCAACGTCCAGGCACCCAAGATCAATGGACATCCCAATGCTATCACCACGGTGCGAGAGATAGCCGCTGGAGGGAGTCGGAAACTCATTGACTGCAGAGCAGAAGGCATCCCAATGCCAAGAGTGTTATGGGCTTTTCCAGAAGGCGTGGTTCTGCCAGCTCCGTACTATGGAAATCGGATTACTGTCCATCGCAATGGCACGCTGGACATCAGAAGCCTGAAAAAGAGTGACTCGGTGCAGCTGGTGTGCATTGGGCGAAACGAGGGAGGTGAAGCCAGGCTCATTGTGCAACTCACTGTCTTGGATCCGGTGGAGAAACCTGTCTTCCATGACCCGGTCAGTGAAAAGATCACTGCCATGGCGGGACATACGATCAGTCTCAACTGCTCAGCCTCGGGGACCCCGGTACCCACCCTATCGTGGATCCTTCCCAATGGCACGGAGCTCCAGAGTGGCAAGCAACTGCAGAGATTCTACCATAAGAAAGATGGCATGCTGCACATCAGCAGCCTGTCCTCTGCAGACGCAGGGGCTTACCGGTGCGTGGCACGCAACTCCGCCGGCTACTCAGAGAGGCTGGTGTCTCTGAAAGTAGGGCTGAAGCCTGAAATGAGCAACAGGTATAATAATCTGGTGAGCATCATCAACGGCGAGACGTTGGAGCTCCACTGTGTCGTTCCCGGTGGTCGGCAGGCACGTTTCTCTTGGACGCTCCCCAACGGCATGGTTTTAGAGGGCCCCCAGGCTGTCGAACGCTTTTCCCTTTTGGACAACGGCACCCTCACCGTACGTGAGGCTTCGGTGTTTGATAGGGGCACCTACACATGCAAACTGGAGACAGACTATGGTCCTTCTATAACAAGCATCCCTGTAATCGTGATAGCATATCCTCCACGCATCACGAGCGAGCCGATGCCGGTTGTTTACACCAGGTCTGGTACCACGGTGAAAATGAATTGCATGGTGATGGGCATTCCTAAAGCAGACATAACGTGGGAGCTGCCGGACAAATCACATCTGACTGCCGGAGCTCAGGCGCGACTCTACGGAAACAAATTCCTTCACCCGCAGGGATCATTAACTCTTCAGCACGTCTCGCCAAGAGATGCTGGCTTCTACAAGTGCACAGCAAAAAACATCCTGGGCAGTGACTCAAAAACAACTTACATCCATGTCTTCTGAAATACCTGCTGGAGAATGTGCACTCCAGAGTCACTGCTTAGGAAGTGAGAACAAAGTGTCATTTGTGAAGGAAAGCCAGGACTGGGAATCAGCGCTCTAAACTGATTTGTCAAGGGTCACGGAGAGCCCTATGGGTGGGTTTCGAGTTACAGTTGACCTTGACCTTTGTGTCTTGACAAAAAAGGAAGTGCTTGAGACATAATAGCAAGGGGTCTGCCTCTCTGGGAACTTCTTTTCACGTTTACAGGATGTAATATGCTCTCATTTGGCATTTCACGGTACCTAAGACTCAAACTGCAATTTCTCTTTAACAAATGCTACTCCACTGCCTTGATGAGTATAATCAGGGTATCTAAGAAGCATTCACGGAAAATATACTATTGAGATTAAAAGTGCCTTGCAACCACATGGAAATTGCTTCATCTAGTTAACTCACTGCAGTTTTAACACGCTAGAATGCCCTAGAATGAGTACTAATCTTACAGTTATTCCCTCTGTCACTTCAAAACTCCAGTTTATCGCACAAAGGTTTAGAACCAGAGCGGTTAATTTTTAATGCACGTTTTCCTACATCATGCCTACCACTTTAAATGAAAGAACTCTCTCCCTGGGACTCACTTTTTAATATAGTATTATATATATATATATATATTTTTTTTTTTTCTTTCTAATCAGACTATGAGACTAGAAAGGGAAAGACATACTCTCTGTCTCATTAAAAGTAATAAATTATTGGTCTTTACAAGACTTGGATACATTACTGCAGGCATGGAAATACATTTATTTTTTTTATTTCCTCCCCACCAACTTCTAATTTAGTAACCACTATTATATTACCTTTCCCAGAAGGAGGGGAGGCTGAGATGATCGATTTGCTTGTGTATGAAATTTCTCTTGGGAACTGTGGTGGGGGTAGAGGACAGGAGGGGAAGTAGAAAGCTTAAGCTTGACCATGCAGGAATGGAATCCAGAATCTCCTGGACCAGCCTGCAACCTTTCTCTGCAGCACCCAAGCTGGTCATCTGGTCTACTACAGTCCTCTGTGGCAGCCACCTCCCCCTGCCACAGCTCACTCTGTTGTCACAAATGGTAGAAGACCAGTTATTTCTATGATGGCTTTACTGTATTTTTAAGGTCAATAGACTGTACATTTGATAATAAAATATTATTTTCCAAATAATACAGTAGTGATGACAAGGATTTTTAAAGTGCAAAAGAACTTCCAATGAAACTGGGTTTAATTCAGAGTGCTTGAAAAACTGATTTTCTTCACCACATTTCAATGATTCCATTATCTACAATTTTTAAAAATAGATAATGAAACTGAGTCAAAGATAGTAGCTTGGGAAACGGATGTGGCTCAAGAGGTTCGGCGTCCGTCTACCATATGGAGAGACTGGGGTTCGATCCCCGGTACCTCCCAGTAAAAAAAAAAAAAAGATAGTAGCTCAAGTGGCAAACTTAACAGGAAGGCAGGGTCTTTACCTCAGTCCAAGTATAGTGACAATTCCACCATTAAGCAAGGCAATTTGAAACATTGGAAAGTATGGCCACAGGAAACCCTTTAGGAAATTTTCTTTGGCAAAGAGACATTTGAGAGTACACGTACTAGCTTTCTTCAATTATGCAAAACTTCCGTTCTTTTACTTCCCCTGAAAGACAAAAAGCAAAGTTAAGATAAATATTTGGGGAGAATATGATTGTCAGCATTGCAAGAAATACAGCATCCATCATGAAAGAAAGCAGACACTGAAACAAAAAGAATGCTTGCTTTTTCTTGACTCTGTGGGAAGCACAGAGGCTCTTTCATTCATTGATTCATTTGTTTGTTTAACAATGTCTGCACAGTCCTCACTATGTTTTGGGTACCAGGAGAGGTCCTTGGAGTACAAAGATATATTTTAAACAAGTCCTGCTTGGGGAGCTCTAGCTCGATATGAAAGACCTACACCAGGCTTTCTTAGCCAAGGCACTGTTATCATTTGGTGCTGGATGGCTCTTTGTCATTGGGGGCTGTCCTGGGCATTATAGGTTGTTGACCAGCATCCCTGGACTCTACCCACTAGATGCTAATAGCAACTTCTCCTCCAGGTGTGACAAGAAAAAATGTCTTCAGACATCATCATGTGCTCATCAGGAGGCAGAATTACCCCCAGTTGAGAACATTGCCATAGATTGACAAAAAGACACAGATATAGAGGTAGATAGGTAGGTAGGTAGATAAATCAGTGGGTAGATGAAAGATAGATGAATGGATAGATAGATAGTAGATAGATGATGAATGACAGATTGATAGATATAGAGAGATGATGTTAGGGATGAATGAAGAGACAGATTAGATAGATGAGATAGATGAATAGATGAATAGATGATAGACAAACAGATAGCAGATAGAGTCTCTCATGCTAATGCAAAGTTCTTCAAACTCTGTACTATTGACAATTGGGACAGTATAATTCTCTGTGGTGGGGGCTGTTCTGTACATAGTAGGATGTTGAGCAGCATCCTTGGACTCTACCACTAGAGCCATTACCGCCTACCCTTCCTAGTTGTGACAACCAGAAGTGCCAAGTGTCTCCTGGGGGGTAGAATGGTCACTGGTTGGGCATCACTGTACAGCGTGATTAAGTGCATGAAGGACTTATATAAATATGCTCATTCAAACTGCCTTCCTCGATGCACAACTGGGGAAACTGAGACTCAGGAAGGTAACGTGAACTCAGTATAGAGAGATCCTCTGCTACACGTGCCTCAGTGCAATCTTACCTGGAAAAAACCTGGTGAAACGTTGCATTGAGTCATTGTTCTGTGCTCATACATGGTGGTGAACGGAGAACACACTTTCGTGCATGGACTCAAGTTTTTGCACACTTGTCTTGACCTGCTGTAGCCATAGTAGGATGCAGGTGAGCACACGGTCTGCAATCAAAGTCTTCAAAAAGAACGTCAAATAAATATAGGTGTAAGGTTAATACAAGGCTGGGATGTTGAGTAGCATTAAAGGTGTTTCAGAGTGCCTTGGGGTTCCAGGGGACTCAAAAACTATATTTGAGTGGCAGGTTAAAGGCCGTTTATGACCAAAATGGTATCTTTGCTGGGCCATAAAGAGTGAACAGCTGGGCAGAGAGAGATGGGTAGGAGGGAGGGTCGGTAGTCCTGGCCAAATAAAAAATCTTTAAAAAAAAGCAACATCACAAGCAAGGAGACACAGTGTCTAGCAACAGATAAAAGTGGTAGGTATATTTGGTTTAGAGTCTAAAATGTGTTTCATTTTTGGTTGAAAATGCAAAAATATTTAAAATTCTCTAATAAGGGAAGTCATGATCAGAGATAAGCCCTAAGTAGTTTGTGACTAGTTAAACTCAAAGACATTTAAAAAGATTGCCCAGAATAGAGGGACATGTGGGATTTGAACCAACTATTCATTGGAATCACAGATAGTTCTAGCATGATTAGTAAACAAATTTCCTAACTAAAAGGTATATATCTTTTTCCAAATGGCTAACGTCCAACATTTGGCATATGTGCTTGTTAATTTGTGTAGACAAGCAAAATCCTTGGCTAGAAGTCAATTGTTTCTATTTGATTGCCCCAATGTCCTCATTGGAAGACAAAACCAAGATCATAACCAAAACCAGGTTATTCTCTTTAAACTCCCCCTCTTACCCATCTCTCTCTGCCCAGCTGTCCACTCTTCATGGCCCAGAAAAGTAGCTCTAATCCCAGCTGGATGTTGGATGTGGTATGTGAGATCTCAGTGGGCTACTGATTGAGCCTGCAAGACGCCAATCCCTGCGATAGCTTTTCCTGCACTTTTGTCATGTAAGACCTAAGCTTTCTGCACGTGGCAACACCAGAATATATTCAAAATGAAACTACACCTGAAAGACATGGAGCATTCCCCAGTGACACATTCCCCATTGACGAGCAGGAGCTGATCCTCTGAAGGGACAGCCCAAGGGTCAATTTTGCCTCTCCTTGAGAGGTTGGCTCTTCAGCCTCCTTGAAAATAGAGCTGTCTTCACTTTGGTTGTGTAAGTACAATCCAAGTCATGGTTCTCCATCTTGGCAATCACCTGGAGAGATTTAAAAACCCCAGTGCCTATGTGTGTTAGCTGCCTGAGGCTGCTGTGACCAATTATTACAAACTGGGTGGCTTAAAACAACAGAAATTTACTGTCTCGCAGTTCTGGAGGCCAGAAGTCTGAAATATTTGTAGGGCTATGCTCATCTCCAAAACTCTATGGGAGAATCCTTTCTGGCCTCTTCCAGCTTCTGGTGGCTCTAGGCATTCCTTGGCTCCCAGCAACATTACTTCAATTTCTGCCTCCATCTTCACCTGGCCTTCTCCTATGTCTCGTGTCTCTCCTCTTTTGTCTCTTATAAGGACACTTATCATTGGATTTAAAGCTCACCAGATAACCCAGGAGGATCTCATCTCAATTTCCTTAGCTTAATAACATCTTCAAAGAACCTGTGTTAGGATTCTCCAAGGAAATGGATCTGGCAGGAGAGGTAGATGATAGACAGACAGATTAGATATATTTATGTATGTATGGAATAGATAGATAGACAGATAGATAGATAGATTATGTAAATCTTGTGAGATTTATTATAGGAATTGGCTCACATGATTGTGGAGATTGGCAAACTGTGAACTGGAAATTCCATTGAAGATTTCCATGAATTCCCCAGAAGCTGGTTGGTTGAAGTAGAGACGGAAATTCTCTCTTCTGTCTGCTGAAGTCATCGGTTCTCCCTTTAAAACCTTCAGCTGATTGGATGAGATTTTTCTTATTGCTAAAGGCAATCTCCTTCGTTGATTATAGGTATAATTAGTCACAAATGCAATCCATTGACTAATGATTTAGATCCATGAAATGCCCTCACAGTAACCATCAGGCCAGTGCTTGCTTGACCAAACAACTGGATGACCTAGTCAAGTTGACACATGAAATTAACTATCACAGACCCCTTCTGTAAATAAGGTCCCCAAACCAGGCTATTCTCTTTAAACTCACCCTCTTACCCATCTGAGCTCTGAGGATTAAGATGTGGATCTATCTTTATGAGACATCACCATTTAATCCACTATCTTATAATCTCTAAATCTGAACCTCTCAACACAAGTCCTGGATGATTACAATCTGCAGCAAAGTTGAGATGGGGACAGGGCACCTATAGCTTTGAGATTCACTCTCAGGTAGTTTGATTATCTGCACCTTGATCCACTCTGTGTTTACTATTTAATGCTCTGTGAGGCAATCTAATGTACAATTTCCACCAGATTGCAGGGAATCTCCCCATATACTCCTCAGAGCTGTGGCAAGCTGTTCAATCTCTTCATGCTTCTGCTTCCTGGCCTGTGAGAAGGAGGAAATTTATTCCACATCTACTTCATCGGGCTGCTGTCAGGGTAGAAAATAAGATGCTTAGAATGGAGCCTGCCCTGTTGCAATGACTCAGTATGAGTTGGCTATTTCTGTACTTATTCCTATTATTTTACCAGCTGTTTGAATAAGGATGGTTTCCAAAACCCTTTCACAGACTTGATTCCACTTAAGGTTCACAAATCCTCTTGGGGCAGTCAAATCTGGAAGAGATCTTGGACATGATATGGTCCAATCCTCCATGACCCAACTTTGTGACTTGCTCATCCTAAGCCACGCAGCAGAACCAGAATCAAAACCAGAACCAACTTGCATGCTATCATCTGCCATACCTTGCACTAGAAGCTGGAAGAGGCAAGGAAAGATTCATCTCTATGGGTTTCAGAGAGAACTTAGCTTGCCGACATCTTGATTTCAGACTTCTGACCTCCAGAACTGAGAAAGAATACATTTCTGTTGTTTTTAACTCACCCAGTTTGTTGTACCTTGTTATGGTAACCCTAGGAAACTAATGCACACACTGATACCCACACAAATCCACCACAGCATATTAAAAAAGCAAAGGTGCCTCATTCTGACCTAATTCTGTGAATGTGTATGAAAGCCATGGATCCAAAATGCAAATATGTATGATGCTTTCTAAGCATTTCCTGAATGAGGGAACTTTGGACACCAGGTGTAAATTCAACACATTCCTTACCCCAGCAAAACTGTTAACTATTGACTCTCTTTATACTTAATATCTTCATTCCTACTTACTTCTTTTTATCCCATAATCCTATTCTGGATCTACCCTCTTCTCTCTTGACTCATGATTCCCAGTGATTCTGATATCAAATGATTTTTAGTGTTATGTTTCTAAGCCTACCTCTTTCCCAAGTTCAGCCCCCCTTTTTTCCCCAGCAACTTGTAGCTCAACTCCCTCTTTCTAAGTGTAGCAGTTTGGTATTATTTATGAATTCCAAAAAGAGATATTGATTATGTTTGTAAACTGGTCTTTTCCTCTGGGCATGATACCCTTTGGTTGATTTAAATTCAAAGGCTTTATATTTACTTGATTAAATCAAGATTAGGGCTTTGATTCGGCCACTTCACTAGGGCAACTTAGTTTGAGTCCCCACCCCCTTGGTGGGCTATATAGATGGATAGTCAATCAAGAACACAGAAGCAGATACGTGAGAAGAGAGAGAGTGAGCTCCACAGACATGGAAGAGGACTTTGAGCCTGCAGTCCCAGGGAGAGATGAGCCATTCACCTGACAGTTTACAGCTGACCTCATGAAGAGAACAGAGGAGCTGAGCCCAGAAAGAAACCATACCTCCAGCCTACAGCTGAGATCAGAAGAAGCTGTGCCCATGGAGCCTTAAGAGAGGAAGGCTGAACCCATGCAGACATCGCCCGCCATCTTGCTTCAACACGTGACGACAGACTTTGGTGAGAAAGTACCCCTCATGGTACCTTGAGTTGGACTCTTTAGGGCCTTGTAACTGTAAGCTTTTACTCCAAATAAATATTCTTTATAAAAGCCAACAGATTTCTCGTACTTTGTATCAGCACCCCTTTGGCTGACTAATACACTAAGAAAGAACTCACTAGATTTTCAACTCTTTTCCAAACTATGTTCACCATCTGAGGTATATTAGATTATTGTACCCAATGGGCTGCTCCTCCAATCAATAGAATTATACATGGGCATCTGGCATTCTTTGAACAATGAAGTATGAGTGGACATGATGCAATCTATATCCAAACAGAAGTTTTAGGGCATTCCTCAAACTTCTAGCTCCTGTCTTCAACCGTGATAGGAGCATTTCCTAGAGCTCCTCCTTTAGCCTGAGTTCCAGAATACGACCTACATGGAGATGCAACTCTAGCAGATCTCAACTGAGCCATGGCTCCTCTGCAGCCTTTAACAGGAGCATATTTGTTGCAAATTTATTTTGAAACTGATAACTTTCTGCTGTTACTGCAGCAGAAACCGACCCAAATGTCCTCTTTCTTCCAAATTTGCTTTTCTTCCTCTTTACAGTTCTGTTAACATTGACACCAGCTTCTCAGGCTCCCAAGATCAAATGTAGGATGCATTTTTGATGCCTACTCTCCCTTGCATTGCTCTCAATCATTTGCCAACTATGTCAAAATATTTTTTGTAAAGTTGACCTTATCTATCCATTTCTCCCTATTCCCAGTCTACCACTGCCCTGATTCTGAAGTCAAATTCTAGACCTCAACTGCATTTTTGCCATTGCTTCTTATGGGAATTTTCTCATTAAAACACCAAGAGCACAATGCAGTTAAGCTAGACTTCCAATCATGCCACTGTCCTACTCAAAATCCTCATGTTGGCACCCAAATTTACAGAACCAAGTCCACAACTTTGGGTAGTAAAACAAGGGTATCTACTACCTTCCAAGAGTTTGCTTTCATTATTTACGCCACATATTTAAGCAAAGGGGATTCTTATTGTCACCCAAACATGTATGACTCTCTACTCTCTCAAAGACTCTGCTCACCAGTTTCCATGCCTGCACTGTCCTTTATAAACTCAGAAGTGAGATGTCTGGTGAGTGGATTGTTTAGATTGTCCTTTATGAGCTCAGAGGTCAGGTGTGGTGATCAGTCTGGACTTTCCTTTATGAATGCAAAGTTGACTTGTATGGACAGACTTTTGGAACAGAAGGTTTGTGCCTGGATTCCTGCTTCCATATGAGATGGGACAAGCCACGAACACTTGGGATCTTTCTTTCATCTTCTATGATGATTAAACCAGGTGACTTTAGAATGCATTTGTGACTCAGTTACCACCAAATTTTAACCAACTTGTGGATTAAATGAGAGGACTTGATCTATGGACCCACTTTGTCTATGTATTCTAGCTTTTGAACTTCTCATGAATAAGTCTAGGATGCCCCTGTCCTATCAATCATACCTGCTCCCACCCCACCCAACCCTTACTATTCAATGTACGTCTTTGTCCCCATGAAGTACCTCCCTAAGTTTGCCTTTCCACCAGTCTGGGCAGCTTGAGGCCACCTCCACCATCACTAGGTAGGCTGGGAACCCTGTCCCCACCATGCCCAGGCTGCTTCTGTTCACTTCCTTAGGCCAGTGTATGAGTTTCCACTTGCTACTGTAGCAAATTGCCACAGATTTAGTAGATTAAAACAGCACACATTTATTATCGTATAGTTCTCTAAGTCAGAAGTCTCAACTGGGTCTCACAGGGCTAAAATCAAGGTGTTGACAGTGCTGGTTCCTTCTGGAAACTCTAAGGAGAAATGTATTCCCTTGCTTTTTCCAGCTTCTAGAAGACGGTCACATTTCTTGGCTTATGACCCTTTCCATATTCAAAGCCAAAAATTGCTTCATTCCAATTCACTCCTGTGCCTCTGTCGCCCCATCCTTCTCTGACTCAGACCCTCTTTCTTCCCCCTTATAGGGACTCTTATAAGGTGCCCACCCAGATAATCCAGGAGGATCTCCCCATCTCAAGATCCTTAATTTAATCACTTTAGTGAATCCCCTTTTGCCATAAATGGCAGCGTTGTCAGAGGTTCAGAAAATTAGGACCTGGTCATCTTTAGGGAGAAGGACTACTTTATTCTGTCTACCACAATAGCTATTAACCCAAAATTTTATAAATCTTTGCCTTCGCTATTCTAAATAATGACAAATGGTGGAAACGAAAGCTTGTCATCATATCATCACATCATCATGATGACCCCACAGTGGTTTCCTCAGCAGTGTCAAGAAGAAGAAAAACCCCTTCCTTGATGTTTTGGCAGATGGGAAAGCTCACACTGCAGGGGTACCAGGATTTCTAAATTATCCAGAATTCCATGAAGCAGAATTCATGGCCCTCTACCTGCTTTCTCCCTCATATAGCTGGGTAACTACGTAGGAGCGATTCAAGTGTCCAGCAGATATCTGTCATCTAGTCTTTCCACTGGATTGGGAAGATCATCATGGAAACATTCTAACTTTTGGTGAATTTTCTCTTACAGGTTCAGCCATTCTTCTCTGTGTCTGGGTGTTTTCTTTTAAGTTGCTCCTGCTTCCCATCTCCCAGGTTGTTAGACATGCTATGAATGTGGACACAATTTACTTTTTGTTTAATGTTTTTTAAGGAAATTCCCTCAAATAAAAGTACCATGTAAATTAGTGAATGCAAAGTTATTTTGGTGGACTTTTCATCCACCAAAATCTCAGGACAATCTGTATCTCAAATCTAGCCCCAGCAGAGCTCTGAAATGCATGTGTTACAATACTAAGTTAATGGTAAAAGCCCATTTTGATTAAAATTATTGTCATTATCACCATCACCACCGTCATAATCACCCTTGTCATCACCATCATTGTCATCGCCATCATAATCACCATCACCATCACCACCATCACCATCACCATCACCATCACCATCAACAACATCTGTATCACCTGCAAAGGCCACACTTCTCTCTTCTCCCACCCTTTGCCTGTCACTAAGATTCTGCCATACCTTCAGGTCATGCAGACCTAGACTGGACATCAAGGTCTGTAGATTTTAGCAAAGGATCCCCTATGAAAATGGAGCTTCATCATTCTGAAACACTGTTAATAACCTGGAGAAGAAAAGAGATCAGCATCAAAAGATGTAAACACATGTGCAAAGAATCATGGAAACAATTAGTTGAGAACCATCAGTTATTAATAAATTTGTCTAAGAAACTGTGAATCTGTTTTCTTTCTTTTAAAAAAATATTGTACAGATTATTATTATTAATTTTCTATTCCTTTTTTCAGGAAGCCAGGTATGGGAAGGGTTTTCCAGGAGTGACAACATCAAGTGTTTGAGACTCTGGGACTCATTCGTTTGTTCATTTTATTTGTCCTGTATTTTTATACCTTCACAAATTTATATCTGACTTGTTTTTCTGATGTCTTTTAAAATATTTCCCCTCCTTCTTTACTCTCACTGGCTCTTGGGCTCTCCAGAACTACATTTGATCTTTGTCTACATCACCCAAATGCCTTTGAACACCCCATTCTCATTCATAAAGCCAACCTTTACTTAAACAACCCAGTTGAAAGAATTTAGGTCCCATACCACAGAACTATGGAAAACCCAGTACTCACTTTGTTTTTTCAGAGATGTTTCAGTGGGGAAATGTTCTTGTATACCCCTGGTTTCAGTTTATCTTCTCTTGTTCCAATCTCCTGCTCCTGGCAAAACTATTCATCACCTCCACCTGTCAAGGTATGGCCCTGGGAGGCTTCTGTACCAGTAACTAGATAACTTTGTTCCAATCCTGGATGCAACTCCTCTCCTTCATTTCCAAAGATCAACACTTATGGTAAAAATTGACAATTCATCAAGTGTTAACTGCCTTGAGGAATTTCCATATATTACTCATTTAATTCTCATATGCACCCCCATAATGTCAGTTGGTGACAATATCGCCAGGCTTATTTTTCAGATTTGGAATTTGCGACATAATGAGGTCCAGTAGCTTGCCAGAGGTCATTCAATTCTAAGTTGGTGGTGATGGGATTCAAACCTATGAAGCCTGGACGCTAGCTTCCACTCTCCTAACCTCTCCTCAACCTTGTCTCATTAGCACAAAACTCTTGTGTCCAAAATATTGAGTTCAGGACAGTCACAGGTTAAATATCAGGAAGGACTAGGGAATGGTAAAAATTTCCAGTTTCTCTGCTAATATTGGAAGTAATGGAAATTCCAAGCCCCAATGAATTTCCTAATTTGTGGTTCTCAGACTTGGCTGCATATTGATATCATCCAGGAAATTTAAGAAATGCAATTGCCTGGAATCCACTCCCCCACCCCTGCCCCTAACGATTCTGATTTAATTAGTCTATGGACATTGGGAATTTTACAAAATGTCCAAGTGATTCTAATATTCAGTCAAGGCTCAGAACTGATATTCTAACTTTCCTCTCTATAGCCTTCAGTCTACCTCCCCAACTCTTCATAGAAATTTTAGCTCTAATCGTACTCAAAGACCTAACCTGTTTTCTCATAGTAATATACCCTCCAATTGCAAATACTTTGCCAAGTCGAGCCATCTAAATTCCCTCTTTGTCCTAAACTCTCTCATGTAAACCAGCTGTGCCTCTTCACACACACAAAAAAAACCATGCCAATGATATTTTGTTTTTCTCCCCCTAAAAACCCTTCTTCCAAAATGGAATTCTTCAGTCCTGTTTTTAATACCATTTTCTCTCTAAAAGAAAATGAGCCCCAGAACGTAATTGTTATTTCGGCCATAAGATTCAAGGACTCCTTTTTTGAGCCTACTATTGAATCACTTTTAAAGCAGTTTGCTGAATCCTTTTCTTTACAAAATACTCACCCAAATTTTATACTCCATTTACCAAACTGCCTGGCAGAATAAAGCCCAAACAATGGAAATGTCATGCTCTGGCAGTTTTCAGAGCCCATTTGCCCCAGCAAAATGAGCTCAACCAAACAAAAAACTCCATTTGTAAAAAGTTTTCCATCCATAAAAGAGAATGCCACAATCTTGAATCCAGCTCTTTTCACACATCTTAATGTTATTTATATTTATACATATGATGTTATTTCATATTTTAAAATCTTTTTTTTTTTCTCTTTGGAAGCTTTGGAATAACAGAGGGAGAAGTGAACAGACAGAATTCCAAGTGTAGATTTGGATAATCCAAAAGGTTGTACCTAATAGGGAAAACATAACCTGGGGAAAAATTTCCCCCTAGGAAAAAAACAAATAAAAAAAAACACCTTGGTTATCTTTAATTTGGCCACATGATTCACATTTCAGTACGTGAGCAAACATTTTAAAAGAACAATTCTGATACAGTTTAAATCTGTCTCCCAGTTATTGGAGCTCTTGGTTCCTTCATCTGCCGAGCTGTGGATGCTCATGGAACTTGCCTGTGTCATGACCTGTGTTCACCGAGCCCCATATTTCAGAATTGATTCCGGGATGTGGCTTCCCAGGTGAGGACTGCATTTCCCAGGCTCCCTTGCATCGAGCTAAAGTCATGTGACTAATTCCCACCAATCATGTGGGTCCCTTCTTTGTCCAGCTGATTGAGAAGCAGGGATGCTTGTTTCACTCTCCTTTCCCCACCCTCCACCCCCACCCCTGAATTCAGAGATTATGAGGCACTAGAGGATGGTGGAATCACATGATGGGAAGAGCCCAGATCACCTCAGATCCGGAACACCTGAAATGGGCTGCCACATGAGTTCTTTTTGGGCTCCTATCCCCCATTCTTCTTTACCTTCACTGCTGCTAGAGCCCTTGAAAGTAAAAATCAGTGCCTGTTGTGTTAATCCTCTGCTAGTCTGAGGCTTATCTCAGCCATAGCATATGCCCACACAATCCATAGATCCACTGTGATGTGTAAATGCAAGTGAGGGGCGTCCCGTGGGCATGGGAAGTGATAAATAAATCCAAGCTGTTATTATTGGCTTCTTGATGGAATGACAGCATAACTCGAATTGGTACCATGCATTGTAATTTCACGTATACTGTCATTTTAACCGTACAACAGCACTCCAAGCTAAGTATTATTTCTATATCCTATATTAACTAGGGCTGATGGGATTCCATGGGTGCCCTAACTTCTGGAGTAAGACTCTCCAGCTCAGGCAAGTGTTCCTGACATATTTCATTTGGATTTTTAAATGGCGTACGTTAAAATTTTCTACAAGGCACAATGTATACATTCTTTATAATTTAAGAGGTAGTAAAAGTAAACCATATTTCAATTTTTTTAAAAAAGCCATAAAGAAGTTTGGGAATAGTGATGCATTGCTAGTGAAAACTCAGTTCAGTTTTCCGTTATGAAAAGGAAATGTGGACCATGCTACTTTTGGAAGGAAAAAGGTAAGAGCATTTTCTACAAATGTCAAGCAACATGAATTTGCACACAATAATAAAACAGAAAGAAACGAAGGTATTCCATGTATAATGTGAAAGTCCACATGGTCCCTTTTCCTTATTTTATATGTTATGTAAGATTTTGTGCAAACGTATCAAAATAATTTAGGAATACATTCTCTGGAGCTGGATGAAGACTAGGAATTTATAGTTTTCCTCAGGTTTTGGCTCTTAATAATTATAAAAATAGAGTATATGTAAAAGCTTTTTTTTTTCCTTGCTAAATGATGGTAAGAGGCAGAGGGTCGTTTCAAATAGTTAAAAAGAAGAAATAAAAAGTGATCTTTCAAGGACCAGATCAGAATCCACTGAACTCTTCCATTCATTGACTGATGTTTTATTTTCTTATTGTTGATTTTGGAAAGTGACACTTTTGTCAAGCCAGGATTTAACTAACAGAAAGAAAATAATGACTGAGAGCCTTTTCCTACAGAAATCACTCTTTTTATTACATTGCAAAATGGGGAAAAATAATCTGTCTTGACATCCTCTCCGCAGAAACCAGATAGCATGCCAAGGGCCACCCACCAGGGATATTGGAGAGGAGCCCCTAAAATGAGGATTCAGCCAAGCAGGAAAGGGAGATGGTTTCCAATGTCTTAACACCCACATATTATACCAAGTTTTTTGCATTTGTGTTATAAAATGACATGATATAGAAATAAAGAAAAAACATGAATAAATAAAAATTATTTGCAATCACATGACTCTGAACATGCTAGCATTTTGGTAAGTGTGTGTGCAAACATATGCATAATTATGTGAATTATATATAATTTGGGTTTTCTTTACAAAGTCTATATTTTTTTTAAATATCAATATGTGATTTGCACATTCCGATGTCATTACTACTCTAATACCCACTTGTATGGATGTGTCAGATTGTCTTTAAGCCTATTTTGAAGAGCCTCTAGATTATTTCACATTTTGGCCTTCTCTGTAAAGAATCTTCCTATTTATAAATCTCTGGAATTCTGAGATGAAGAAATACTACAGTGAAGGATGTGACAGTATTTAAGGCACTTGCAAAATATTTGCAAAATGCCCTCCAAAATGTTTTTCCAATTTATGTGACTACCATACTGGTGTATGAGAATTCTGTTTCCCACGTTTTCCACCTAAGAATTTTAACAGTTCCAAATCTGATACCTAGAAATGTCTATGTCTTTTCTGTTTCATCTTTCATTTTTATTACAAGCCAACCACATGTGTTTTTCTGTTTTGTTTTGTTTTTTACATTTACTGGCCATTCTTTGAAAGGTTTTTATTTATTAGCCTGTTTCTACATTTATACTGAGCTGTTCAGTGTTTGCTTTTTGAGTAAGAATGATTTATATAAAAAGGCATTAACACATCCTAAATATAACAAATACATTTTAAGGCATTAACAGTTGTACTAAATATAACAAATACTTTTTTTTACAGTCATAATTTTTCTTTTTATTTTATTTACTGAGCTGCAGTTCTTAGAAGTACAGAAATTTGTTTGTAGCCGAATCTCTCAATCTTTCCTTTTTTTTTTTTTTTAACCATTTTCTTATGTTTAGAAAACCCTTCCTTATCAAGAAATTGGATATTCACCTACATTCTTTTGTAATATTTTTTCAGTTTTTAATGTTTAAATCTTAAACTACTTGGAACTTACTTGAGTGTGTGGTATGAGATGAAGATCTAATTTTATTTTAACTGAATATTAAACCATTTGCTCCATGCATTAGGTAATTATTTCCCCAGTGATCAGAAACCCCACAAATGTTATATACTCACGAGGGCTTCTGGTCTATAATCCACTGTAGGCTGTTTCATAATATATTTTAATAGAACATTGCAAGATTTAAAAATTTTTCCAAATTGTCATTCATATACTTACCCATTATTGCCTTGATTTACTACATTTTTAACAAATCATATTGAAGTTTTAATTGGAATTTTAAAATAAATTAATTTTGCAATATATTATATTTTGTAATATTGTTTAATATGACATCTTCCCATGTTTTCAAGCATTTTTGTCTATCTGCCAAAAGTGCTGTGATGTTTCCTTCGTAAAGGTCTTCAACACTTTTATTAAAGTGTTTTATTAAAGACCTAATCATAGAGATCTTTTTTATCAACATCATTTTTAGCTGAGGCACTTGATCGATGATACACTCCACGGCTCTTTTATTCTACTGGCTATACGTTCCAAAGTAGTCTTGGCAACATTTCTGACTCTCATGGAAAGAAATTGTCTCTGGAGCAGCATTTCCCAAAAGGTGCTTAAAACCCTGGTTCTGGCAGATATTTTTAAAAGAAATGAGGGCTTCTCTAGTCAAGGAAATCTTCACCAGGCAGCCTAAAGCAAACGTTCATCACATTGAAGAACCCTTTATTTCTACATTTCTGCAGCCTCTTTTGCTGTGAGCTGGAGCCAGCTCCTCTTGGCTCTTGGGAGTCAACTGTTGAACATCCAAGAATTTTGTGACCCAGTTGTTCAACCGTTGGTAGCTTGAAATCAACCACAGTAGGAGAATTTACACCATGGAAATTAGCAAACTCTATAAATCAGGTGTTTTGCTTTTTTTTTTTTTTTTTAAGGAACACTTTGCTAGCTCTCCACTCATTATAGAGATTATTTCATTCATTCATTCATTCAATCGATACATATTTTTGAGCATGTTCCATGTGCCAAACATTGTGAAAAGAGCATAACAACAACTTCAAGAATGGAAGCAAATATTACACAGATAATTACACAAATCATCAAATAATGACAATCTCAGTTGTGATAAGTCCTAGGAAAAAAGAACAAGATGCTATCAGAGCTTGCAAAAGAGATACGTAGCCTGTATTAGTCAGCCAAAGGGGTACCGTTGCAAAGTACAGAAATCTGTTGGCTTTTATAAAGGGTATTTATTTGGGGTAGAAGATTACAGTCACAAGGCCCTAAAGAGTCCAACTCAAGGCTGCTTTCTCACCAAAGTCAGTTGCCATGTGTTGAAGCAAGATGGCGGGCGATCTCTGCACAAGTTCAACCTTCCCCTCTGGGCTTCATCTCTCTCAGATGCAAGCTGGCATAGAATTTGTCTCTCAGGGCTTCCTCTCTCTCTCTTGGCATAGGGCTCATTTTTTGGGGAGGGGAGCCTTTTGTATAATTCTTGGTTCTCTTCCTAAAGTCAGCTGTAAACTATCAGGCGAATGGCTCAGCTCTCCCTGGGACTTTATCTGTTTCAGTCCTCTCCCTTCTGTCACTCAGCAGGATCAAAATGACAAAGTCCTCTCCTCTTTCATTTGTCTTCTTGAGTGAGTGTCCATTTATATCACCCCACCAAGGGGGCAGGGACTCAACCTGAGTCACACCCTACTGACGTGATCAAATCAAAGCCCTAATCTTAGCAGGTAATTTAATGAATGCCCTCTCAACTGAATCCAGTATAATCAAAGGGTATCACACTCAGAAGAATAGCTTAGTTTACAAGCATAATCTTTCTCTTTTGGGGATTCATAAAATAATCTCAAACTACCACATAGCCCAATCTGCGGGTTCTGAGAAAATGGCCGCAAGGAAACAATGCATAAGCTTCCCTTGTCATCCAAGGACTCACAATCTACGCCATAAATAAAGAGTTGTTTCTCAATATGAGTAACTGGCAGTGAATACAGAGAAGCTTCATGGTTTACAACAGCTTACCTCGATAAATAGAACCCACTCTCATAGGCATATTCCATCTTCACAATGGAATAATAAAGATTCACTCATATGAGGGGATCTCAGATAAAAAGACAGGGCAGAGCATTTGTAGGAGGATCTACAGAAGATACTCAGAACCAAACATCTCTTCTAAAATGTTCTCATTGCCAAGCTCTTCCAGGTTCACTGTCTCACCAGTAAATCTACCACCAATTCTGGTCTTTTTGGTTTCCAGATAATTAATTCTCTATGTGAAGCAGAATGTTCCATGGAAAAGACAACTAATGAATTTCACATGGTTTGAAAAGAAATATAATAAAAGCATAACTTGAAATAATTCATATTCTCTAACTTCCCACACAAATTCTGCACATGTGTGCCTGTTTAGCTTCTTGGAAATTATTTTTATCTGCATCTGTGCCTTGTATTTGTGAGCAGACCAAGGTAGCAATAGGTTTTACTCTATCAAGTATTGTTTCTGTTGGCTTTATATAACAGAAATGCCATTTTTACTGCATTTGCTATTAAAATAACCCAGGAAATATCCTGCCAACATTTTTATGATTCTGGCTCTCTTTAATTGAGATCTCACCTTTATTTTTAGCTGCATAGTCCCAAGGATGGTCAATCTTGCCTGGAGTTCTTAATATAGAGACATAGGGTAATTCAATGTTGTTATTTATCCATCAGTTTCATTCTTTGACATCTTCCACGATATTTAGCCAATACCTGCTATTGTAACCAATTCACAGTCTGGTGGGAAACAGACTGTTTGAAACTCTAGACTATTTACTATAACATCAATGGAGGGAACTGAGGGAGCTCACAAGAGGGAGTAAAATTAGATAAAGGAAGGGTTCTTGGAAGAATGGTCATCAGTTCATGCTTATGACTTGGGCAAACACAGGTGTCAAGGAAGCATCGGGTCAGAGCATCAACTTAGCAAGACCAGGGATGTGGCATCGTGGAGAGTGTGTGGGAAAGACCAAGGGCTTCAGCTGAGCTGCATGTCGCATCAGTACAGGGTAAAAAAGAGATCTGGAGATGCACATTGTTCTGTGTGGTGAAATGTGCTCCTGTTTGGATGAGTTCGATAGTCTATACGAAGGTACTAGGTTTTCCATAACCACACGCCATGGAGTCCATGACCAAGAATGGATTTTAAGATAATGAATAGGTAGATGGCAAGTTGGATTCGTTCCAATGGCAAAAAGAATGAATTGATTGGTAATGGTTAATAGGACAACATAAAAAAATAACTTAGCTTCTAAATTATTAGTTAGGAGACTTAATGTAGGCTTGAATTAAACTAATATGAGAGAAAATAGAAAGGAGGAAAGATATTTGATAAAAGAGAGAGAGATTCTCTAGGATTTGGCCATCTGCATGTAAAAGAGGAAAGAGGGAAAACTTTTGAACGTGAATTGCTAAGGGAAAAGTGTCTAATTCAATACAATTGGAGAGGTTGAAAAGTGAAGCGTGTTTTTCTAGATGGTGAATTGAAAGAATCAGGGAAATAGAAACAACTATTAGAGACATCATTCGATATCAATAGGTTCACAAAGATTATGTAAAACTATATTTTATGTTGGCTTTTAAACTTTTAGCTTTTTAAACTGTCACATTTATTAGGATGATCTAAGCAAAAAATATATAAGAAAGAGGATAGGCATATCAGGGCAAAAACAAAAACATAACTTTTTTTTTTCCCCACAGAGAGAATATGGAATTACAGGGTGATAGATAGAAGAAAGTACTCTGAGAATTTTTATTTGTACTCAAAGATCACATCATCCTAACCCCAAGCATGTACCGTTTAAGGCTAGGTAAAAAAAGTTTATTAGCCCTCCTATAAAACCTCCATTACTTGGCCAAAGTTGAGGCAATAAAACTCCAAATGAGAAAATCCACAGTTTGTGCAATAGACCCCTAAAATCTGCTCAGGCAAAGTCCCAAGAGCCTGCCAAGCCACGTCCACATCCTTGAATATCAAGGACCCACAGTGATATGTTTCACACCTGGTCTTCCACTGGCTTGGGGTCATCACAGCCCACCACAAATGTGCCTGGAAACCTCCCACCTCCAGTGTTTGCAAGAAAGAGTTGGAGAGGTCTGAAGACAAACTCAAGAGGCAGATTTCACTGTCTGCCCATGAGAGTGACTCAAACCGTCTCTGGCTATTGTGCATCACAGAACCTTGCAAGAGGAAAATGAGGGGGAAGGGGGAAAAAAATCATATGTTTCTTTTGCCAAACTAAGAGCAGTGGGCGAGGGAGTGACGACTCTGTGTGTACAGTTTGAATCATCATAAATCATCTGTGGTCCATGAGACGAATGGAATTCTCATAAGTCTAAAAGTCTAATTGATCTTGATATAATCGTCACGCCAATGAAGCAAGCATCGACTTCCATCCCATTTGCCAGTGTAAACAAAGCAAGACTTGGTGAACGCCTCCAGTGCTGGGGTGGGGTGCGTGAAGTCTTTGCCTTTCTACCAAAAGCTCACTAACGCTCTTTCCACATACCTATGGAATGAATCACCGTGGAGCTAAACTGGCAGTAAACACAACACACTAGCAAAGTAAGGGGATGGTTGAATTATCCTTGTATGCACTTGCAGTCTGTTTGACTTTTATATTTTTGTGATGGTAACCATGGTTGCATAAAGTAAGTATAAGGCAGACCAAGAAGTACTGCCATACATTTTTGGAAAATCCTGCGTTATAATTTTCTTATTTTAGGATGATGATAGAATGATGTGTAATCATGCAGTCCACATATATTCCAAGGGTATAGCGACATTTAAATAAAAAACAGTCAACAGCCTATCTCCTTGTCTGCATGCCAGTTTTCCACAGAAGGGCTCAGCACTTCTTCCATTGCTGAAAATGAATTTTTGCAAGATCCTGAAGGAGTCCTGTGCATGCCAAGTTTCCTGATGCAACACCCTGGGGGACATGTACCAATTCTGGGTGTATTCTCATGGCCCAGTCTTCTGAAGAGGGTAATTCCATTTTAATGGACCAAATCAGGCTCCTCCAGGAGACAGCTTCTTTGAAAGCATTCACACCAACTTTTGTAAACTTTAAACACAGGTTGCCATAATTTTAACACATCGTTTTGTGCAGATAAGAGTGGTGATTTTCTCGTGCAATACTAACAAGATCTATTCATGAGCCCACTCCCCAGTTGTTGGATATCTAGTCTCCACCTCAGAATCCATCTTTTCAGTGCATCTCTCTGAATGATAAATTTCAGGTTCTTTCCAATTTGTTAATATACTCTTCCCTCCCTCCCATCTTCTCTCTCTCTCTCTTTCCCTCCCTTCTTTCCATAAACGTTTGCACCAAGCAACTTGGTGATCAGTCCCTGAACTAGGTTCTGTGGATACATAAAAACATAATGCATCATGCAGTGATGGACCTGCCATGTGGCTTTGAGTAACTGATTGTCTAGATTCATTCTTGGAAGGGAGCTTCCCTTGAAACTGCTTTTCCAAACCTTTATCTGCTCTATAGTCTTCATGGGAAGAGTTTCTGCCCTTCTCACATAATCTAGAGTCTGCAACCTCAACCACCAACACGCATGACCCAAAACACCTACAACTAGATGAATCTTCAAAGCCCTGATTATCTGTGCAGAAAGGTCCAAAGATGTGAAGCCTGCAGGATTGTTTCATTAGCGACAGTTGAGTTGTCTCAGCGGGAATCCCATTTGGCCTTGTTCAGTCTCAACCAGTGATTTTCAAAGTGAGGTCCCTGGGCCAGTAGCAGTAGCAGCACCTGGTTGCTTGCTATGTTTAACAAGTCCTACAGGGAACTCATGCACACTCAAAATTGAGAAACCTTGATTTAGATTCCACATGTTCCCCCCAAATTTCATTGAGTTCATGACCAAAATTAGTGAGGAAGACTCCCTCACACTTGGTCCCAGTCTACCATTTTCCATTGTTTGGACAGAGCCTTCCTAGGCTTCAGCTCACTAAATGGATAGAAATATGAAGGGGACAGCCAGTGTATGATGACACTATAAAGGTCTCAAGAATTACGATGTTGCAAACTGAATCCAGCATCAACTTGCAATCCAACTTTACGATTTGAGATGCAGAGATCAAACATTCCCAGCCTTTAAGAAGATCTAAGCAAATGGAAAGAAGGGGATCAGGACATGGCCAGAGAAAGATCCGAGTATATGAAGAAGAAGGGGTGGCAGACAAGACTGCTTGTGTTTAAATCCTGCCTTGACCCTTTCTAGCTGTCTGCATAGAGGATTTAGGAAACCATATGCCTATGCCTCCATTCAACAAATTCCAAGTAATGAGATGCATCTGTGTTTTATAAAAGCATGCCCCATTACCAAAATAAAATCCACTGAAGATGAAGGCGCCCATGCAAATAATGTCAAAGACTGTATCTGAGAGCCTCACTGCAAAATGGAGAAAAAACAGGCAAGTGTCTTTACAAACAACATGCATTTCAAGAGATAAATGCTTATGCCAGTGGCACTAGATCTCCACAGGACGTTTATGGGTTCACTCTCCATGGACACATGGAAATCATGGAAATAAGCACAGCTGCTCCCTAGAGCTGCCATCTAATATTACCACAAACTTGGCGGCATAAAAGAACAGAAATATTTTCCCCCAAAGTTCTGGAGGCCAGAAGTCCAAAATCAAGGCATGAGTAGGTCTGTGGTCCCTCTGAAGGTTCTAAGAGAGGCTCCTTCCTGCCTTTTCCATCTTCCGGTGGCTCCAGACATTCCTTAGCTTGTGGCCAATTGTTCCAATTTTCAAATGGCTTCCTCCACTGTATGTGTCACTGTGTCTTCAAATCTCCCTCTCCTTATAGAGACGCTAGTCATTGAAATTAAGACCCATCCTAAAACAGTGTAACTCCATCTTAGCTTGTTTCCAAACAAGGTCACATTTATATGTACTCAGGGTTAGGGCTTGGCTATATCTTTTGGAGGGGACACAGTTCAACCACAACAATCTCCATAAATGTCTGGCATGCATTTTAAAACCCTAGGGTTCGGGAAGCAGATGTGGCTCAAGCAACTGAGCTCCCGCCTACCACATGGGAGGTCTATGGTTTGGTTACTGGTGCCTTCTAAAGAAGACAGCGAGCTGGCGCATGGGCAGGCACGGCAGGATGACACAACAAGATGACACAAGAGACACAAGAAGAAAAACATAATGAGAGACACAGCAAAGCAGGGAGCAGAGGTTCCCAGTGCCTCCTAAAGAAGACAAGCAAGACAGCAATGCGACAGGCAGGCACGGCAAGGTGACAAACAAGATGATGCAACAAGAAACACAAGAAGAAAAACATAATGAAAGACACAACAAAGCAGGGAGAGGAGGTAGCTTAAGCAATTAGGTGCCTCCCTCCCACATCAGAGGTGCCGGGTTCAGTTCCTGGTGCCTCCTAAAGAAACAAGGAAGACAACAGACACAGCAAGTGCAAACAATGAGGGGTTGGGGAGAAATAAATAAATACATAAAATATATCTTAAAAAACAAACCAACCAACCCTAGGGTTCTCACCCACTAACTGTGGGCAGCACCCAACAATCCATGTGTCAGTAAAAACTTCCACACAAATTGCCAAAATCCCACATCGGGAGAACTGCTGACTCCTTAGAAAAATGGTCACCCACAGTTACACTCATTAATTTGAGTAATTCGGACTCACAACCAAGTATATTCAGATGACGGGTCGTTGAGCAAAGTCATGTTCTGTGATGAGCAAGAACAAGGTGTTTAGGGGTCGACCAGAAAGCCAGTGAATAAATACATGTATTCTTAATTGAACTGAATCTTCATGTAAGTTTTGACTTGGTTGGGACAGTTATACAATATTTTTACGAGCAACCACATACCACACAATGTTTGGACTGTGACAACATTCTTGTTTTCCTCCAGTCAAGATTAAATTGATCACATATACTCACAGCTCGCCAACTCCTTCCACGAGTGAAAACTGTCACACCTTTGACTTTCTGCTCTAAGTTGGGGAATCTCCTCTGGAGCCAGAGATTTTCATTTCTTCGGAAATCCTTTAAGCAGTTGCCTACAAAGGAAGGGGGTCTTAAATGGCTGACCAACGTCAGAGCCATATTGTTTTGCTCCGGACCCCTCCTGAAGCAAGGGGATGGAGGCAACGAGTGAAATGCGTAGGCAAGGGGGCGGCTGACACCATTGCATGGCTACATATTGCCGAGAACTTGGTAACAATAGGAGGGCAGACTGGTACCCAGCTCCCCAATACAAGTTCATAGGCGCTGGCCAGCTCCTTTGCAAAGGGGTATATCTGTGGGCAGAGAAAGAATATGGAGAAGAACAAGAAGGACACGTGGGGTCGCCACTGTGCAAAAAGAAACCCCAACACTGGCATTGAGGTCATGAAAAGGAGTTCTATGATACTCCTTCCTGATCCCGTGCTCCTGAAAGCTCTAGAATCATGTAATCAGAGTATGTGTTGCCAAATTTCTACATGTCTCAGGATCACCTGGAAAATCCAGGTAAGACACCAATGTCTCAGTCCTCCTCAAAAGTACCAAGCTCATCCCACACAAGGAAAGTCTAAGGAACTGTCACAGCCAAGAAAAGCCAACATGAATGCTGGATGGGGTCCTGGGACAGGAAAAGAGCAGGAAGGGGAAACTGAGGAAATGTGAATAATGCATGCACTGTAGTTAATGATAATGAATCCGTGTTTGTTCCTCCTTTTTTCTAGTTGATTTTACTTTTATTAGAGAAGTCATGAGCTTACAAAACAGTCATGCATAATTTGCAGAATTCCCATATATCTTCCACCAACACCTTACATTGTTGTGGAACATTTGTTACAGATTATGAAAGGCATGTTGATTCCTTAATTGTAAGCAGTGCCCCCTAACATGGGATGTTAACAACAGGAAAAACAAGGAATACAGAACTCTCTGTACTTTCTGTAAATATCACACTATTCTAAAATAAAAACTTTGCTTAATAAAAAACACCAATTGCCACCCTTTCTCTTTCCTCTTCCCCGGCAAAGTTTCATGTTCTACAGATCTGGAGATGGGGACAAGAATTTGTATTTCCAACAAGTTCCCAGAGATGCTACTGGCCCAGGCACCCCACTTTGAGAACCACTGAGCTTGAAGCCAGCAGTCAACATCTGGGAAGCTCAATGGCTCACCAGTCAGGCATTCAGCAGCAGCACATGGAAGAGAACAAAAGGAAACCACTTCTTGCATTCTATGCAAGAACTAAAGTTATCCACTTCAAATTGCAGTTACTGATGCCACCCCTTTTTCTGTCCTAATTTGAGGGTCAGGACCAGGATAGAATTCCCCAACTCTGACACGTGGAAGGACTGGGTACATGACAACTGGGTCCTTATGTCCACCTATCCCAATTGATGCTTTCCCTTGCTGGGCACAGATTTTACTTGTGCTTCAAATTGGTTACGAAGCTGTGGGTGGAAAGCTTGGAGCCAGTCGGACAGCACTTTGTGAATCTGCCTCTAATGTGCATCTAGGTCTTGCTGGGTCTTTAATGACACCGGATGAGGACTAATTTCCTCCCTAAATCACTTGTTTTGATGAAGCAACTCAGTCAGTCCATGGGACCAAATGACCTAGCCAGTAGGCACCCCCCATACTATAGGGGAGCCGTTCTGAATTCCACTTGAGAATGCACCATCCCACTCCCCTCCAGGCAGACCCCCAATGCCACTTGACAATACGATGTCCCTAAAATTCTTATCAAGACAATTCGGTAGCAGCCCATCTTACCCAAGGTTTTAACACTTGGCATCTTGGTGGGGTGAAAATCTTCTGGAAGAAGAAAGCCAGAATTTGGCTCAGTACCTGGGAAAGAAAGCTGTAGCATCTTACAAATGGGACTGTTTTCTTGGGTACACCTTGGTATAAAAAATTTTCCAACTTGCGATTGCATTTCCTGGTCTCAAAGGGTTGCAGAGTTCTCAGCCTTACCCCATTCTTCAGTGGCCCTTGCTGCTTGGCTTTGTGTCAAGTGTGGATCATGGGGTCAAAATGCAATAGCAACTATTTGCAAAGTATGGGGATAGGATAGGAGTAGAGAAACTGATTTCCTACAAAAGTGATCTTTGGGGAAAGCCATAGATCATTCCACTTTTTTTTTTTTTCCAGCTACTAAGGACTCCCTCTTTTCTAGGGAGGTACAGTACATGTGTGTCAGGGTTTGTGCATGCATGGTAAGGATTTATAATCCTAAAATGTTATTCTGAGTTCTCATAGCTCCTCCACTTCCTGCCCACACATATTGCCATTAATTGTGGAAAATGTGCCTGTAGCCGAAACACTTACCAGCAGTCCTGCAGAACCATAAAAAACTCTTATAAACACTCAATCTTCACCTCCCATCCACAGGGTCTCCTTTTTTTATTTAAGTAGTAGGGTGAGCCCCGTGATTCACTGACTTTGCAAGTTCCCACATGTGAAGTCACTCTGTGAGATTTATTTGCCGCATCCAATTTAACCTCTTCTTCCACTCAAAATATAAACACCAGCCTGCTTTAAAAAGATGGTCGAGATGGCAGGCTTCAACATGCAAGATGCTAACAGGTGAGTTCAAAGACCGATTCTATTTAAGCAGACTTTGGGTGGTGCAATGGCTGGGAGATGGCCTGTGGATGCTGCAGACCATGGGACACCCCCTGCAAATGAAAATCCCTGCAGACACCAGCTCGTAATCACATATGGGGAAGGACCCATCAACAAGTATAGAAAGTCCAGATTCCATCTATTCAATGCTGTCTTTTGTCCCACCATCAGGGGTCATTTGAAAACAATGGAATAGCCAAGCTTTGCACGCCTTTAACTTCAAGCCAGCTGGAAGAACTCAACGCTCCACTAGCTTCAAAGAGGGACAATGAATTAAAGACGCTGCCCCAAAGAAGGGATTGCAAGGAGAAGCAAATCTACCAACATGAGGAACGTCTGTGGAGAAAACTCTTATCATTGTCAGCCTCCCATGCCCTCCAACCAGTCCAGGCAGGCAGCATAGTCTTGCTATTGGATGTGAAATTTATCTTGGGGTTTTACAGTCTTACTCAAGCAGGCTTTAATAAACAAGCACAATTTCCCTTTGAACACCAACCATCCAATTACAAATAGCCTCACACTGGGTTCCAGCAATAAATCCACTTGTGTGTCCTCTTACCAGCATTGCCTAAAGACCTGGTTCAAAGGCATTTGCCTTGGAAAGGTATTGGCCTCTCATGGACTGAGGGAAGTTTTGCAAGAAACAGCTCATGTGTACCTTCTTTATTATTAAGACTTAACCATGGTAATATTTGTGATCACAAAGCCACAGGCTTTCTGCCTTTCCACATGTTTATTTGGCAGGAAATAAGCCCTCTTAACTGATTATTCAATTTTTCTATAAATCTAAAACTTCTCTAAAAGTAAAATATTTTTAAAAAGAAAGAGCTATGTCCTAAAGACTGCAAAGTGTTTGGACACTTTCAGATGAAGCAAGGAAGACGGAGGGACGAGTTGAACCCTCCACACCTTGCCGGAAGCTCAGAATATAAATGCTCTGATATTCTGAGTGAAAACAATAAGTCTTTGTTCTTTTAAAACTTTTCTGGCTGCAGTTGTCAGGGCTCCAAACCTGCCAAAGTCAAGATTCATTTCACGTCTGTAAAATTCCCTCCCAGAAAACACACTGCATTGGGAGGAATATTTAAAGTTGGCTTTGGCAAAATGGTTAAGTAAGTAAAGTAGCTTCTCAATCCTTCTTGGCTCTTTCTTTCTTCCTCTTCTCCTTGCTCCTCTCCATCGTCTTCTGGGAAATGCTAAACTAAGCATGGAGCTTCCTCACGTGGCAGGGTCCAAGTCAAGACTCTCTGCCTAGGTATCCTCACCATGCCCAGAGGTTATACATCCACATGCAATTGACAACAGCTCTAGTTCTCCAGGAATCAGAATCACTGATGATGGATCTAGTTCTCCAGGAATCAGAGTCATTGATAACAGCTCTAGTTCTCCAGGAATCGGGGCCATTGACTTCTGCCATGGTGTTAGATGGCTACTGGCATGACTTTAGGGGAGGATTCTGAATCTTGTCACAGGTAAAGTTTCAGGTAGCTGCAAGAGAATTAGCTGTTCAATTTGCTAATATTTATTGATCATATGCTATGTTTCAGATGAGCTACTGGGCTCTGAGGATGAGGGCTACGTCCCTGCCATTGTGAAACTTACATTTTTTATTGCAGGAGACAGTAAATAAAGATCAAGAAAATTAAAGATATTGTGGGAGTTATGAAAGAAATAAATGGGTTATCAGGAAGAGTATCTTGGGGTGCCAATTAGGTAGGGTCTCACTGGGTGGCTTTCTAAGGTGACAGTGTTTGAGCTGCTGCCTAAAGGCTAAGAATGAAAGAGTCCATCATGACAATAGCTGATTGAAATGCTTCTGGGTTGAGGATCTGCAAGGGCACAAACCCAGAATTTCAGAAGCATTGAACTGTTGACAGATCAGAAATCAGGAATCGTATGTGGCTGAAAATGTGAGCAGAAGCCAGAAAATGCAGAGCCCATTGGGCATGCCAAGTAGGTTGAGTTTCATTCATGTGCAGAGAGAGGCCAAGGAATAATGCAGTATACCATTGGGATGACAGCTCTGGAATTCGAGAGATGCATTAGGACTGAAGAGAAATTAAAAGCTGATCATTGAAAAGTGAGTTGAGTCAGACACTTGTACATGAGTAGTCACAGCAGCATTATTCCCAATTGCCAAAATATAGAAACAACCCAAGAGTTCATCAATGGAGAAAATGGATAAACAAAAGGTGGTACATCTGTACATGGAATATTATTCAGCCATAAAATGAATCAAGTTCTGATTCATGCTACAGCATGGATGGGCCTCAAAAGCATTATGCTGAGTGAAAAAAGCCAGGCACAAAAGGACACATTTTCTAGAATTCCTTTTATAGGACATGTCCAGAATTGGCAAATCCATAGAAACAGAAAGAAGATTGGTATTTGCCAGGCGATGGGAGAGACAAAGTGGGGAATGAGTGACAATGGGTGTCAGGTCTCCCTTTGGAGAGATGGAAATATTCTGGAAATAGATGGAGGTGATGGTTGTACAACACTGAATATTCTAAGTGCCACTGAATTTATGTGACTTTTGCCAACATTAAAAATATATAACTTCATATGTACTTAACAATATTTGGCAATTTTGATGAAGAATTTTGGCTTAGAAAAAAAAAGTTAATCACAAATAGATTTTCTGATTGATGCCAACCTCATGGAGAGCAATGAAATGAGGAGAGAAAGAAAAAGGTTTCAGAGGAGTCCATCCAAACATTTTGAGCCTCAGTGTGCAAATTTAAAGACAACTTGTCTTACAAAAGCTAACTCATTTAATTCTCATGATCTGGCACTACGTGCATTGCTATTCCTATTTTAAAAAGACAAAGCTGAAGTAAGAGATATTAAATAATTTGTCCAAGGACACACTGCCTTACAACAGGTAGAGCTGGGATTTGCTCAGATCTGTCCAAATCCAAAGCCCAGCCCCCTTCCCCCTTCCCCCTTCCCCTTTCCCCCTTCCCCTTTCTCCCTTCCCACTTACTTTACTAAGGAGAACAGATAACTGGGAAAGGCAGCCACAAAAACCTGATGCAGAGAAGAAGCCAGGTACGAAATGGGAGCAGTTATGGGCTGGTATCTTTTACACAAATCAACAACAGACAGCTTTCCAAGATGGCAGAATTTTCAACACTGTCCCATTCCACCAAAAGACAAGATCATCAGAGGGCTCAAAAGATTCCATTAGGTTGACGGCTTTTTGTCTACAGTAATTTCTGCTGAGTTAGGAGAGGAGAAGCAGACTTTAAAAGCCTGCCAGGGAAGAAGAGAAGAAAACGCTGTAGATTTTGTGGAAGGTAGTTCATTCGTTTGGTTTGTTTACCTTTTACAAAATGGAAGATGCATGCTTATAGCGTTAGATTCAAAGTAGGTGGATGGAGGATGCAGAAGAGAGAGGAGATTTGGGGAAATAAGGTTCAGAAAAGTAGGAAATGTAATGCAAACATTTACCCCAAGACCTGAGAAGGGACACACAGGATTCCAAAGGGATGCCTGTTAGGGAAGAGAGAGGAAACCTTCCTTCCAGCAGGGACCCCTCGGAGCTGAGCAGACCCTAGGTGAGATTCTTCAAATGCTTGGCATCATTTCATCCTCACAACAGAGGGCATGCTTGGGTCAAGATCCCCATATCCCAGTGAACTGAAGATTGCTGACAGGAAGGAGGGATTTTAACGCCTGGGGTCTGTGACTCTCACTAAAACTGAACTCAGGTGACTTTGGTAACGGACCTTTAAGGAGCCTGACTCAACATTTGCCCCAATCACCAGGGAAATAGAATATTTACTAGGTACCACTCAAAACCTACACGCCTGCAGAAGGTCCATAGAGGAGCTATAATCTTGGCAATTACAAACCTTGTGGCGACTGGCAAAGAGCTATTTATGTGAAATGGGCTCTCCCTGACTTTTCAGAGCATAGCATGCCGACAGCTACAGAATCCACCAAATTAAAAGGCGACTCTGCTGTTTTCCTTTGCCTCATCTCAAAGATATCGTCCCTATGTTGCCTCCTTTATGTATGCATAATTTTGGTGAACATGCAAATAGAAAAATTACAAATCCAGATATGGAAGATTTCTAGCAGATGATACGAAACATGAAAGAGAGAGAGGGTTGGCTTGAGAATTTCAGTTTCTGGTTGTGAGCGTACAGGCAAAACAGAGCATGAGGACAACTGACGACCTGACCTTGTCCCAAGCTGTGTAATTTAGCAAAGTCATCCCATGTTTCGACATCAAGTTCCTAACGGTGGAGGGAGGGATGGCTTGTCATCAGGTCTTAACTTTTGGAGGTTGATAAACCTCTTTGAGAATCTAATGAAATCTATAAGCCTTCTCCCCAGAAAAAAAATGCACAAACACACACACATTTTCCATAAAACTTAAGAGTAGTCACAAATCTTCTAAAGTTTACGACCATCATCTCCAAAGCATATCCCCACTCACATTTACTGTGATTCAGTAACATAATAGGATATATATATTTTTTCACTTTATTTATTTATTTCTCCCTCCACACCTCATTGTTTTGCGCTCACTGTCTGCTCCCTGTTTGTCTTCTTTATTTAGGAGGCACCAGGAACCGAACCCAGGACCTCCCACGTGGGAGAGTGGCACCCAATCACTTGAGCCACTTCCTGCTTGTTGTGTCTCTCATTGTGTCTCTTCGTGTGTCATCTTTCTGCATCATCTTGTTGCGTCATCTCATTGCATCATCTCACTGTGTCATCTTGTGGCATCAGCTCACTACACCAGCCCACGCATCAGCTGCCGTCTTGCTCGTCTTCTTTAGGAGGCAGCAGAACCGAACCTGGGTCCTCCCATGTGGTAGGCAGGTGCCCAACAGTTTGAGCTACATCTGCTCCCTGCTTATTGTGTCTCTCATTGTGTTTCCTCAGTGTGTCTCTTCATTGTGTCTCTTCGTGTGTCATCTTTCTGCGTCATCATGTTGTATCATCTCATTCCATCTCACTGCATCATCTTGTTGCAAAAGCTCACCATGCCAGCCCAATGCTTCAGCTCACTGTCTTGCTCATCTTTTTTAGGAGGCACCGGAAACCGAACCCGGGACTTCCCATGTGGTAGGTGGGAGCTCAACTGTTTGAGCCAGCTCCATCTCCCATATAATATGATATGGAAACCTTTCCTTGTTGGTAAAGGACGAATACCGAAATCCTTAACTTGAGGACATTCCCCGCCCACCCACCCCCAGCCCTAGTTTATCCCTTTACACTCACCCTAAACTGTCCCCTCCCCACCTTCTCAGTTCCTAGACACGTTGAACTTCTCGCTGTGCCCTGAATAATCCGTATACCCTCCCAACTCCAGGTCTTCAATCTTTCCTCTGCCTGGATAGTCTTGCCTAATTTCTCCATCTCATAAATGCCAAGTCATTCTCCGACATCATCTCTTCCAAGAACCTCTTGTAAAGACCACCATGCTAGTTTTCCCTTGATCTCTTCCCCTCTCTATCTTCCCTTCTACATGGTGAGCTACACACAAAAAATTCAACTTTCCATTTCCCAACACTTAGCAAAGTTCTCTTAGCACACTTGTGCTAAGAGATGATGGCGACATCAGCTCTGGGCATATTTATTTCCTTCTGCCCTTGGGTCAGGGACAAAGAACAAGACACAGATGTGGTTCTCAAAGGGTCTGAAAGCTTGGAAAGTACCCAGAACGGGGCATGAGCAGCGGGAGAAGTATGCACCTCATATTACGGAAACACGTCCGTTTTTATACTATAATCAAAGTAGACAAAACCTTTGGGAACATAAAAAGTGGTATATGCAAGTGCAAGGTTAAAGCAGTAAAAAAAAATGCCCCTTCATAAAACAGAGCCCATGAAAATTTATGTAAGACATCTGAATCTGAGCAAGCAAGTACCAGAAGGAACTGTGAATGCAACCAAGTTTATTTTATTTTAGCCTCGGAGGGTGGGTAGGATACGATTGCCAGCGAATGACTAAGTTAATCCGGGAATTTATATCCGCAGCAATGCAGAGAGGGCAATGAAATGTGGCAATTTCATGGTTTGCTAATTTGTCCTTGCTGGACATGATTTCTCAGAGGACCTCTGTAAGTAAGATGGTCTTCACTGGCGAGCTAAAAATGATTGCTTTCAAAGTTGGCGATGGGTAATGACAGATAGGTTTCTTTACCCGTGGTCATTTTATATCAGACATGAGCACAACCATTTCAAAACAATCAAAATCTGCAGCTTCCTATGGTTCCCATGGGACCATGCCCTCAAAGTGATTTTTTTTCTGCCCTAATGTACAGTGTTTGCATTCATTGAACAGTAGATTTCATACCAGCTTTAGAAAATTAAAGACAGACTTAAAATTCTACTTCGTGCAGCCACATGTTTTGAATGAATCGAACGGGCATTTAAACTGAAGTCTATTTACAAATGTGAATTTACAAATCTGCATTCTCATACCAACATTGTTAACCAGTGTAATTAGATAAAAAAATTAAATATGTAATTAAGTAAATAAAAGGCATCCGGTTGGGAAGGAAGAAATAAAAATATCTTTATTAACGAAATAACTCTCCATGGAGAAACCCTAAGAAATCTACAAAAAAGCTACTAGAACTAATAAGTGAGTGTAGCTAGGTTGCAGGATACAGAGTCAATAAACAAAAATAAATTGTATTTCTATATACTAACAAAAACAGTAGGAAAATGATTTACAATACTCTGAAGAAATAGGAAACGGTTAGGGATAAATTTGACAAAAGATATGCAAAGTCTGTATGCTGAAAACTACAAAATCATGGATAAAGGAAACTTATAAGATCAAAATAAATGGAGAGATAAATCATGTTCATCAATTGGAAGACCAAATGTGATTAAGACAGCAATTTTCTCTAGTGGATCTATAGATTCAACTCATTCTTTTTTTTTAAACAATTTATTGAAGTATATGATTCATCCATGAACATACATAAACTATAAGTGCTCAGCAAATATCATGATCTTACAAAACAAGCATGCATGACATCACACAGGGCTCCCACACATCAGCCCCCCACAAACACCCTGCATTGCTGTGAAACATTTGTTAACAAATCATGAAAGAGCCTCGTCCAAGTATTACCACCAACCACAGCCCGAATCTTCCTCTCCTAGACATTTTTTAAAGGAGTTATTTATTTATTGACTTTTGTTCATTTTCACCTGGTCCCTCTCCCCGTTTTCGCTGTTTCCGTGTCCATTCACTGGACAACTCTCTGTGTCCGTCTCCTGCCCTCTCTTCTCATCCTTCTCCTCCTGTCTTCACTGGGATCCGATCCTCGGAACCTCCGACGTGGGAGAGAGGGTCCTACTGCCTGTGCCACCTCAGTTCCTGGTTTTACGGTGAGTCTCATCTTGGCTCTCCCTTGTGTCACTCTCCTGTTATGACATCATCTTGCTGCGTGGTTTGTGGGGCCTGGAGAATCACCCACACATGGCGCCTGGAGAATCACCCACACAGGGGCCTGGAGAATCACCCACACAGG
>JAKSZT010054573.1:5681284-5714349 GCA_026826555.1 Tolypeutes matacus
ACAGGGGGCCTGGAGACTCACCCACACAGGGGCCTGGAGAATCACCCACACAGGGGGCCTGGAGACTCACCCACACAGGGGGCCTGGAGACTCACCCACACAGGGGCCTGGAGAATCACCCACACAGGGGCCTGGAGAATCCCCCAGACAGGGGGCCTGGAGAATCACCCACACAGGGGCCTGGAGAATCACCCACACAAGGGCCTGGAGAATCACCCACACAGGGGCCTGGAGACTCACCCACACAGGGGCCTGGAGGCTCACCCACTCGTGGGGCCTGGTCAACTCACTCTTAATGACCATTCCAGCTGAACTATTTTGTATTATTGGCAAGCTGCTTCTAAAATGGAAATGAAAGGATTCAGAAGAGTGAATTTTGAAAATGAAAAACAAAGTTGTAGGACTTAGAGATTTCCAAAATTTTGCAAAAAGATACAGTAATCCAGGGAGGGTCATAATGGCATAAGATAGACATTTAGGGCAATGGACCACAGTCGTGCATTTACGGACAATTGATTTTCAACAAGGATGCTAATGAAACTCAATGGGAATTGAAAGTAGAACCTTTTCAACAAATAGATGAAAAATTGGTTATCTGTAAATGAAAAAATAAATTGTTTTTAACCCTTACCTTGCATCAACTACAAAATGAACCCAAAAATAACTCATAGGCATAAATGTAAAACATTTAAAAAGAAAATATATAGAGGAAAACTTAGGAGAAAGTATTAGTAACCCTGGGCTTGTCAAATATTTCTTAATTACAATGCAAAGAGGACAAACTAAAAAAGAAGAAAATTGATCATTTGGACTTGGTCAAAATTTAAGATTTTGCTCCTCAAAACACACTGTTTCAAAACTGAAAAGCCAAACTAGAGACTAGTGGACCAAAGAATGTCAATAAATGTTTATACTGCCTTTATTTGTAAGAGTCCAAAATTGGAACTAATCCAAATGTACATCAGCAGGTGAGTGAATAAACAAATTGCTGTGCACTTATTGAATGAAATTCTACTCAACAATAAAAGCAATAAGCTATTAATAAATGCCTCAAAATAATTCTTCAGAGTCAAAGTGGCCAGAGAAAAAGAATACATACTGTATTTCTCTATTTACGTAAAATTCTAGAAAATTTATCTATAGTGACAAAGTGCTTCTGAGGTTGCTTTCTTATAGGAGCTGGAAAAGGAGAAGGTGAAGAAATGACAAGAAGGCTTTGGGATGTGATGGAAATGCTTATTATTCTTATTGTCATGCTGTTTGTGGGTATATACATATGACAAAACTCATCAAATTGTACACCTTAAATATACGCAGTTTATTATATGATAATTATATCTCAATAAGGTTTAGAAAGTCAAAGCAATTCAACTGGACTCTTGGCTGGGTTCCCCAATGGAAGGGCTTTCCTTCTGGGATCCAAGTCCTCAAAACCCATGGAGACAAGTTGCAGGAGAAGCCAAAATAGGGGTACATCTTGGGGACCCTTCACCATGCAATACTGGTCATCGACTCAAAGGTTATCATCCTGAAGAACGGAAACCTATCCTTGTAACTGTGACCTCTGAGCTCATACTTCAGCTTTCAACGTCTGGTTGATGCTTTTGTGATTTGATCGGTTCATCTTCATGTCCTCATTGACATGCCATGTTTGTCCTAAGGGGGGGCCATTGACTAATCTTGTTCCACTGGATCAAATTCCGTAGGGTCTTGGATGATGGTGCCAGCTGAGGTCCTGTAGAGAGAAAAGGTAAACCCAGAACCAGAACCAGGACCAGCTTTAGGAGTGTCCAACCCGTGTGCTAGCACAGAACCCCAATGTTTGAAGGTCTCCATAGTTGCTTTACTGCTCTGCTATTGCAGAATCCCTAATTTTAAAACAAGGAATCCTGGCTTTTCATTTTGCACTGCCCCACCCCCTAATTGTATAACCATTCCTGCCCAGAACACTTGTTAATTCCAGTCAAGATGAATCACAGCCCTGGGTTCGTGATGGAAGGGGGCCAATGTACTCAAGAAACCAACAAGTGGCTCGGCACTGCTCTCAGCTGCTGCTGGCTTGGAATTTGGCAGTGGCAGTAGCTGGCTCAGCCTTGGTGAAGGAGTCCACACAACTGGACTCATGCTGTTGGGTCAGGCTTAGCCCCCTCCCTGGTTCCATGGCTTCTTGGTTAATGTATGCACTTAGTGGTGTCAATCTCGAGTAGTCATGACGTCAACTTGGTTATTAAGTTCCTCCTCTTGAAATGTTTGAGTGATCCGGTTTATCCATATCCTCAGCAGCATTTCTTGTTCACACATTTTTTTTTTTAATTTAGGCTTTCTGATAGGTGTGTAGTGAGATTTTATTCTGATTTTATTTGCATTTCCCCAATGGCTAATGATGTTGAACACCTTTTCATGAGGTCGTTTGCCATATCTATAGCATCATCAGTGAAATTTCTGTTCATATCTTTTGACTATTTTATAACTGGTTGTCTGGGCTTTGTTTGTTTATTTACTGTTGAATTTTAGGAAATCTATATATAGTCTAGATACTAGTCCTTTGTCAGGTATGTGGTTTGCAAATATTTTCTTCCAGTCTATAGGGTGTCTTTCATTCTGTGAACAAAATATTTTTTGGAACAAAAGTTTTTAACTTTTATGAAATCCAAGTTTTCAAAATTTCCTTTTATGGATTATGCTTTTTTGTAGTGAGTCTAAGAACTCTTTGACTAGTTCTAGTTTCTGAAGATTTTCTTCTATGATTTTTTCTAAGAGTTTTATGATTCTACATTTTTTTTTTAATTTACATTTAAGTCCATGATTCATTTTGAATTAGTTTTTTTGTTTGTTTGTTTGTTTGTTTGTTTAATTTATTTTTATTGTGGGTAAAAATCAAAATTCTCACAATACATACAAACATTTACAAAATGATATATAAATATATATGCATATATGTGTATTTGCTTACAAAAATGTTATTTACATATATATATACATATATTTTAAGAGGTGCTTAGATTACCCAAAATATTACACGGAACCCACTGGGATTCCCATGTTGCCCACCTCCCACACCTCCCACCACATCCCACACAAACATCTCCCACAAGTGTGGCCCACCACCCTCAATGAACTTACACATCCTGGGGCCTTGCCACCAACCATAGACCACAGTTCACACCGTAGACCACACTCTCTCCCTCTCAGTTCTGAGTGGTGTGTGCTGATTTAAAATGGCCGACATCCGTTGCCACAACAGTACTCAGGACAACCTCCAATTCCCAAAGAAGCCCCTGTATTTCAACTGCTCTTCCCCTCCCTACCCCAAAAGTGTCAAGTGGCCACTGGCTCCATCTCATTGTTATAATTTCTTGCATTGCTAGAATCACCATATGTGAACAAGAGAATACCATCAAGTCCACTCTAGTCCATAGTTCTTCCCCCAATCCTGAGGGGACTGGGATGGTGCTGTCCACTCCAACTCCAAGTGAGAGAGGGCTTATATCCCATGGATATGGTGGGTGGGATGATCCTGCCTGCAGATGCAGGCCCTCTCCATTCCCTGGGATGGCCATTGCCCATCGTTGTCTCCTCACCAGGTGACTTGGATGAGTCCATTGAGCTGTAGGGTAGGAGTTGCAGCTCCACCAAATTTCATGCACACCTGGCACATAGGTAGGTGGGAGGCTCCAGTCTCTGGAAGTATACCTAAAAACTCCAGCATCGCATATAGGTTTGAATAGAAGGGACTGGTGAACCATGTGCAGGGAGGACTTATTTGAGTCTAATTCTGTCACTCTCAGGAGCACAGATTCCAAAATAGAACCCACTGATAAGGCATCAGTCTCTGGGGCTATCCCCCTTTAGTTTTTGTACAAGTCATGATATTTGGGTCAAGGTTTTGTTTTTTGTTTTGCTTAAGGATGTCCATTCTTTATAAAGGCAATCTTTCCTCCATTAATTGCTTTTGCATCTTTGTTAAAAATCAGTTACTACATATCTTTGTGAGCATCTCTTTCTGGGTTCTCTATTCTAGTCTTTCAATCTATGTCCCATTAAAACTCAGTCTTCCCCAAGAGTTATGCCCCATGCTGAGAGGAAGTTGTATATATGCTGCATTTGGCTTAGAGAGAAGCCACATTTGAGCAACAAGGAGACTTTCAGGAGGTAAATCTTAGGCAATATATGATACTAAGCTAAGTTTCAAGTTCACAAAAACAAAGTCCATAAGTATAAACATCAATATCAAATGCCTGGCATAATGGTCTGTCCTCCTTTGCTAGGCACTGCCCATGTACTTGGGGGATCCTTGACTCTCTATTAGAGAATGTAGCAGGGCTTATTACCAATAATTTCCAAGGGATTGTTACCAAACACAAACTAGTGATGCATTTGGAAAAAGACCTTGACCAAAAGGGGAAAATATTAAATACAAATGAGTTTTTATGGCTAAGAGATTCCAAAGTGAGTTGGGAGTTCATTCCAGAGATTATATTTATGAACATCTCAGCCAGATCTCATTGACTGCCACAGTAAACAGTGCCTGAAACACAGAGGCTCCTGATGGCTCTAGAGACTAGTTCTTTATTCTAGTCTTTGCAGACAATCTCAGGAATTTGGCACCCTGCCAGTGGTCCTTACTTTGGAATATTTGCTCCCCCATGTAACAGAGTTACACTAATTTATAATTTCCCTACTCATGGCTCCTCTGAACTCCTTATTTGAACTATAATTAACACTATACTCATTAAATATATGTCCCGGAGACTTAGGCCTTCGGTCTGTTCACCTGCTGCTTGAGCCCTGAATCTGAGCAGAGTTACCACACCTAATCTCCAGTTCATTGGACTCACCCAGGACAACTAACAAAAGGATGATGATGGACAATGCCCATCCTAAACAACAGAGAGTATCTATAACTGCAAGCAAGACATCCATCTGCCCCATGAGATAGAATCCCCTTCTCAATCAGAAATAGAGTGGGCATCACCATCCCAGAATCCTCAAGATTGAGGAATGAACAAACAAAAGGGGGAAATACAATTATGGACTAAAGTAGACCTACTATTCTAACAATGGAAGAACTTGTAATATTAATATAAAGACAGTGGCTACCAGAGGTTTTCTGAGGGGAGGGAGAGGGAAGAATAGGTGTAACATGGGGCATTTTGGGGACATCGGAATTGTTCTGCATGACATTACTATGACAGATATAGGCCATCATACATTTTGTGAAAACCTATAAAATTGTGTGGTGCAAAGTGTAAACTTCAATTTAAACTATAGACCATTGTGTGTTCATTCATTGTAACAAATGTACTACACTAATGAAAGATGTTGTTAGTGGGGAAAAGTGTGGGAGGGGGAGGGGTAGAGTATATGGGAGCTCCCTATATTTTCGATGTAACATTTATGTAATCTAAAGCTTCTTTCAAAATTAAAAAAAAAACTCAGTCTTGATTACTGTACCTATATAATTAGTCTTGGAATTAGGTAGACTAATTTGTCTTCTTCTTTCTTTAAGATTATTTTTAGATATTTTAGTTCCTTTGCATTTCCACATAAATTTTACAATAATCTTGTTGATATTTACAAAAAATCTTGCTAGGATTTTGATAAGAACTGTTTTAAAACTTTATCAATTTGGGGATAATTGACATTATTACTATATTGAGTCTTCTGATCCATAAACATGGTATATTTGTACATTTATTTGGACCTTTGTTATTTCTTTTATCAATGTTTTGTAGTTTTTGGCATGTACGTTTTCTTAGTTTGTCAGGGTTGCTATAACAAATACCATAGACAGGCTGGCTTTGAACAGCAGGAATTTATTGTCTCACAGTTTGCAAGGCTAAATGTCAAATATCACAATGTCATGAAGATCATGCTTTCTCTGAAGCTTCTGGTAGTGGTTCAGTCTCTATTTTGCTCACATGATGATCTCTCCCTCCTTCTCCTATTGCTGCTTCTGTGCCCAATTTCTTCTGCTTGTAAGGCTTCAGCCCTATTTTACCAAGGCCCACCCTCATTCAGTTTGAGCACACCTCAACTAATAATAACTTGAAAAAGCCAGTTTCCAAAGAGGTCCAGACCCACAGGACCAGAGGTTAAGACTTGAATATGTATCTTACAGGGAACATGATTCAATTCCCAACACAAGTCCTATACATGTTATTAGATTTACAGCTATGTATTTGTTTTTATCTGAGCAACTGTAAATTATTTTTTAATTTTGATGACCACATGTTCATTGTTAGTAGGTAGAAGTACAATTGATATTTGTGATCTTGCTGAATTCACTTATTAGTTAAAGGAAGTTTTGTTATTTTGTTTTTGGTATATTCCTTGGGATAGTCTATGTAGATAAATCATGCCATTTGTGAATAGTGACAGTATCATTTCTTTCTTTCTTTCCGATCTGTATTCTTTTTATTTTCTTGTCTTGCCTTATTGCTGTGGCCAGTACTTCCAGTACTATGTTGAATAACATTGGTGAGAGAGGATATTCTTGCCTTATATATTTGAAATGCTTATGTGATTTTTCTTATTGAGCTTGTTAATATGTTGGATACATTGATAGATTTTCCAATATCGAACCAACTTTGCATCCCTAGAATAACTTCCATGTGATCATGGTGTACAATTCTTTTTATATAATTTAGATTATCAAGAATATTGGTCCTCACTTCCACTGTCTTGGAGCTTGCAACATCTCATGGAGCATAAGAGTTTGAACAAGCATTTAATTTTATTTTCTATGCACCAGAGATGATTGGTGTGTCTATTTTAGGTAATTCTTAGGGCAGTTAGGAATATTTCTTCAACTGTTAAGTTAAAGAAAGAGGTTATACCAAGTTCATCATGTTCGAGGCCAGAATAATGGAAATAATGATTTTTATATTAAAGTGTATAGACTTAGACCGACTGAAGGAATACGTTTCACTGCTCTGACAGAACCCTACATTTCTCCTTCCTCTATGCTTTTCCCAACAGTCTATGTCTTTGTCCTAGCAATCACCATATTCTTCTGTACTATAGCTTAATGAGTAGTTTTGTCTGTTTCTTAGACTGCAAACAAATCCCTATATCTCCCCTTGAGGACCACAACTATAGCATCTTCATTTTGTGATTCTTTGTGGAGTTTCACCCGTGAGCAAGACTGGCCCTTTTAACACAGAATTGTGTGGGTTTGAGGTTGGGGTTGGAGAATGTACACTGCTAGCAGGAAGAACATACCTGTATTTATACTGACAGATATTGAATTCAAAGGACAAAACATTTCTTTCTTAAAACGTATTAAAGTGTTTTTGCACATTTTGAGTGTCAAATGTTAATTTTAAAATAAACAGCATATTGTTTAAAAAGCCCCCCCAACACGATAATAGTAGACATGTGTTGCTGCGTACATTTGCTTTAAAGTCACTTGCACTATAGCTCACCAACATGTGAAAGTCCCTCCTCCTGGTTGAATAAGAAGCAGGAAAAGCAACCACTCTATATCAGAATAAAGACGTTGTTGATCATTGTAGATCAAATTGTGGGTGAGACCAAGCTTAAAGAGCCACGTGGGTCTCGTGTACTTATCCATATAGGCATTCCATTTAAAGGACTACAAGAGACATCATTTTTTAAAAAGCATATTTCTTTCTTTTAACCTAGCGGTTGAAATCAATGGAACACCATGCATGATAATATGATTTTAAAATATGTGCTCTGTATTAGTCAGCCAAAGGGGTGCTAACGTGAAATACCAAAAATGGGTTGGTCTTTATAAAGGGTATTTATTTGGGGTAGGAGTCCACAGATACCAGGCTATAAAGCGTTAAGTTTCTTCTCACCAAAGTCCATTGCCACGTGTTGGAGCAAGACAGCTGCCGACGTCTGCCAGGGTTCAGGCTTCTTGGGTTCCTCTCTTCCCAGGGCTGCGTTTCTCTCTGGGCTCAGCTCCTCTGGTTCCTCCATGAGGTCAGCTGTAGACTATCAGGCGAAGGGCTCACTTCTCTTCTTCTGGGGCCTTTTCTCCAACATCAAAACTGCTTCTCAAAAACTGCTTCAACTCTGTTCTTTGCCTTGCCTTTTATATTAGATTCCCCACCTATCAAGGGGTGGGGCTCAACGCCCTACTGACGTGGCCCAGTCAACGCCCTAATCATAACTTAATCATGCCCAGATTAACAGATCAGTTTACAAGCATGGTCCAGTTATATTTTTGGAATTCATATTTACATCAAACTGACCAACTGTAACATGCTCCAAGACGGGCAATTCTTCAATATGTTACCAAGCATTGTATGGACAGCAAACAATGGGTAAAGCCATGTTGGGGCATGGAGCCAACACGGGCTCGTTCAGTTCTCACAATCACCACTGGGGCTGAACTATTTTTATCTCTGTTCAGCAGCTGAGGAAACTCAGAGGTTAAATAACCAGCCCAGAGTCATGCAGGCAGGAAATGGGCCGTGAGATTCTAACCCAGACGGCTTGTCTCTAAAATCTCTTGCCAGCATCCTGGACTCTCTAGGAGTTGCTTAAAAATGTCTTTTCTTGGTGTTTGCATAGAATTCATAGTCACATTCTTCTTCCTACTTTATTAGATACATGTACAACTTGCAATGAAATATTTTCAAACAATTGTGATGAATTGAATCATGTTCCCACAAACAGAGTTCAAGTACTCACCCCCGTGGTCTTGTGGATGTGAATGTAGATTTATAAATAGGATCATTGAAGATCCTATTAGCTAAGATAAGCCAAACCTTAATACAATATAACTGGAGTCTTAATAATCAGAGGAAACTTGGACACACAGAGTAGAAGACAGACAGCCATGTAATAGAGGCAGAGGTTGACTTAAGGTTTGCCAGCAAAACACCACTAAACTCTGTAGACTTCAGAGAAAGCACCTCTCACTTTGGACTTCTGGTCTCCAGAACTGTGAGTCAATAAATTCCTGTTGTTGAAGCTAACCAGTCTTTGGTATTGGCTGGCAAACTAAGACACCAATCTTACATAATTTTGCCTTTACAATATCAAATTTACATCAACCCAACAAATATGTATATGGACTATGTGGCAACGTATGTTGACACCTATAGAAGTGTAGACATTTCCATAGTCAGTTGTGTAGACCATAGCATGTTGGGGAGATGGGACCATCTCTAGACCGAGGTGCACAGGCACCTAACAAAGGAAAATTGGCAAGTGCAGCAGAATCAGTGAATACAGCATGCAGAGAACAAAGAAGGGGACGTTTTAGTGCCGTTGGAGGCACTTGGGAAGGTTTCAAGAAAAAAAACTATCTTTTGAGCTGGGGCCTTTGAGGATGTGAGCTGGGCCTTCAAGTCTGGCACTTAGAGATGGGGTCAGAGAGGCAGAGGAGACTGCGGTCACAGAGAAGAAGAGGAGATGGAAGTGCAAATTGAAAGAACAAAGAGAAAAAGCAGAAGTGAGTCTAGGGGAGAAAGGAGGCTGGAGAAGCAGACAGAAGTTAATCTGTTCATAACTAAAAATCTTTGGTATTTTTTCTAACCTGGAATCAATTCCTAGTGCAGTGACTTTGTGACTTGGCCAACTTCTCCAAATTCCTCTAAGTCTCATCTTTAAAAAGTGCAAACAATATCAGCATATATTCACAGAGTAAAATTAAAAAGTAGTGTAAAATGCTTAGCTCAGTAGCTGTCACATAACAAGCTCTTACTAAAATAACAAAATAACAAAAGTTAACGGTGGCAATGGTAGCACAATACTTTGAATTTAACACTTGAAAGTGGTGAAAATAGGGAAACTTGAGTTGTGTATACGGTACTAAAATAGAAAGGTAAACAAAGAAAGAAAAATATCTAAGGACACGGGATTAACCGATGTCCTAAAGAGTTAGTGATGGTAATGATAAAAGTTTACAAACTGAGCTTGATGGATGTTCTTTAGTTACTTTCTGTGTGATCCTACTTTTTATTTCTACTGGAATAAGAACCTAGTGCATCTGCTCATCTCTGCATTGCCACTGCCTAGTGCAATGCTGGAGTCAGAGAAGGCATTTGATAAACATTGCTTCATAATTAAATCATTTACCTGCATGCACTATTAAAAAAGTCCAAGCCAACTCCATTACTTAATACAATATAAGGACAATGCTAAAGGTGTCTCATTTTTTAAGGAAGTGGGACATAAAAAAATAAAATGAAAGACTTTTCTGTACTAAAACATGGCTGAATATAATGAAAACCAGTTGCCATTATGGGAAAATGAATGATAATTTATGCCCCAACAATATGTCTTTTGGTGCTTTTGGAAGGCAATCTTCCAATAAATGTTGACATTGACCAGATGTCTTCTGAACACTAGAATGAATGACAAGTGCTCAAGCTGAACATCTCCTGCATGAGTTTCCCAGGACTGCTATGACAAGTTACAACAAACAGGATTTCTTAAAACATCAGAAGTTTATTCTCTCACAGTCCTGGAGATCAAAAGTCTGACCTCAAGGTGTGGGTAGATCCATGCTCCCTCTGGAGGCTCTAGAAGAGGCTCCCTCCTGCCTCTCCCAGCTCCTGGTGGGCCCAGGCATTCCTTGGCTTATAGCTACATCAGTCCAATCTCTGTCCTGGGTGTCTTCACACACTTCTGGTATCTTCTCCTTTGTATGCCTCTTATAAAGACCCTTGTCATTGGATTTAGAGATGGTCAAATAATCCAGGACAAGCTCCTGTTTCAGTATCTTTAACTCAATCACATCTGCAAAGAACCTATTTCCAAATAAGTTCATGCTCACAGAGTCTGGACCTCAGGATGCAGTCATGTCTTTTGGGATTACCAGTCAGCCCACTGCAGCCCCTCTGCAGAGAGCCCAGAATTAGAGTAAAGCAGTGATAACATTTCTGGTTGGACACAGGAATAGAAAGAACAGTTACCCGATACCTGGTGAAGTGAAGCAAAAATAGAACGAAGCTTCCCTATTAAGTAACTTGGGAATATTAGGTTGTGGGGAATTACAAATTCTTATTCTAGTATGTGCCTATAATTTAGTTAAAATGGCATTAACTCTGGGAAAGCTCATACAATGACTGTATGCCACAGCAAAATGGAATGGGGGAGTTAAAAATTTGCATTACATTTACACTCTATGAAAAACACAAGTGAGGTTTTTATCATCTGTTTCAGCATTGTGGATGACACATACGGAGCATAAATCACATCATTTTTTCAAAGATATTAAATTGGAAAACCCAGCTATCACACACTGAAGACAAGTGGGAATGTTCTGGAAGTAAGAGATAAATTCTGGACTTGTACTCAGCTGAGAAAACTGCATTTATAAATTAGCATATGTTTACTGGTTTCACGTGTTCCATTTCTGGGCAAAGAATGTGTTTACATGTTTGGTTGATGTGGAATAAGAGGGAATGCCAAAGTTGTGACTCTATAGGTGATGTTATACCCCGATGAGTTTGATTTGTATGATACCAAATACATTTACTTATTCGTTCATTCATTGAATAGATGTTTATGGAGCATCTCAAATGTGCTTGAGTCATGCTCAGTACTACTCAGAGGCATAGACAAATAGGTCCTTCAAGCCCCATAGGACCCTCAAGTCTTGACATTGTGTTCCCCCAAAGTTACTTCTCTTCTGTCTCCCACCAAATGGATGAGGATTGAATCATTAGTGAAAGGTGAGGATTGATCACTTTCCCAAGACCCGTGCACAAACCAATACATCTTCTGAGGGAATGTAGAGAGGAAAAGGGCCCAGGGGCAGGTTTATGAATTGTGTTTCCTCAAAAGACATATTCAAGTCCTAACCCTTGGTCCTGTGAATGGGACCTTATTTGGAACTGGGGTCATGAAAGATGGAATTAGCCTAGTTAAAATGAGTTCATACTGGAGTGATGTGGACGCTAAATCCAATATGGCTGACCCTCTAAGAAGGTGAGAAGAGACAGACAAGAGCGATATATTCCACGTGAATATAGAGGCAGAGATTGGAGAGATGCCTCTGCAAACCATCTAAGGATGGCTGGCAAACACCAGAAAGTAGAAGAGGCAAGGAAGGCTTCTCCCCTACAGGAATCAGGGGGAACAGGGCTCTGCCAACACCTCAAATTTAGACTTCTAGTCTCCTGAACTGTGAGACAATAACTGATGTTTAAGCCACCACCCAGCTGTGATGCTTTGTACAACAGACCCAAGAAATGAAGATGCTGGGCTGTGGGAAATCCTTGGCTGCACAGTGTCCAGATTTTCTAAAATTTCTGTCTTCCCAACCTCAGGAAAAATTAGTTTTCTTTATAGTAAAAGGGCAAATGTCTGCTTCTTTCCAGGTCTGAAATTTAGATCCGTGTTCATTGCTTTGAACTATGTTGTACTCTGAGTGTGAATTTGGTGCTACAGATACTCCACAGTTTACATTAGAGTGCACTCTTTGCTTTGTACAGTTTTATTTGTTCTTTAAATTTTTTCGTTCTGGTGACAGGTTTACAACTTAAAATTTCCCATCATATCCATTGTCAATTATACAACTCAGTGGAACTCATTACATTCCCCCTGCTGAGGCACCATCAATACCACCTATTATCAAAACTTTCCCATCACTCCAAAGAGAAACTGTGCACCAAGGAAGCATGAGCTGCCCATTCCCTAGTCCCTCACTGGCCCCTGGAAACTTATATTCTGGTCTCTGACTTTGTTCTTTGTGCTTGGTTTTAAAAGAAGAGTTTTTTGTTGGGGGCGGGGCCGGGGGAACCCACAACAGAGTCTGTGATGATATAATTGGCCGTGACAACTTTGAAAATACTCTATGGTGAAATAACAGTATTTTAGAACTCCCAGTGTGAGGAAATGAAAGCAAGTATGAAGCATGTCTTGGGAGAACAAAACAAGAGAGCAGCCGGTAGGGCTCAATTCTGTAGAACTGATGGAGCTTTAAACACAGGGGAATCCCATCCCACCCATCCATCAAAACACAGAGCAAATTTTCTCTATTAGGAAGAAGATTTTGGCCCATATCAAAGGTTTACACATTTTCATGAAAGCCTGACAGAGTCCCCTGATACACTTAGATCTTATTTATTAGTGTCCTCCCCTCTCCCCCTCGAAATCCTTGAATTTCTCTTAAGGGGGTTGGAATCCTTGCATGAAATCACAAGGATGAATCAAGCAATTTCTATAATTAAGCAGCTACCTTACAATTATCGCCCGTTGTCAGATAATAGCTAAGCTCAAGAAGCAAGTGTGCATCTTGCAAGAATGAAGATAATTATTGCTCTAAGTTGGGACTCAGTAAACTTTTTAAAGCACCAGATAGTAAATATTTCTGCTTTCTGGGTCATCCAGTCTTGTTACAATGACTCAACTCTACTGTAGCATGCGAGCAACCATAGACGACGATAATGAATAAATGGGCCTCGTGGCTGTGTTCCAATGAAACTTCATTTACTAAAACAAGATGCTGGATTTGGCTCATGGGCAGTAGTTTGCCAACCGCTGCTCCAAGCAATTCTAAGGCATAAATAAAGGCTAGGACTTCTTTATAACGGATGCTAACATAGCTAACATTTCTTGTGTGCCAACTTTGTGTCTGGTCATGCTTTGACTGATTTGCATGAATTAACTCTTTTTAAGCCTTGCAAGTTCATGAAGGAGCTCAATTACGAATCCATTTACAGGTGAGGAACTGAGTCAGAACAAGATTAAATTACTCATCCAAAGCCACATGTTGATGGGACTAGGAATCAAACCCAGACAGTCAAAATGAAGAGTCCCTGAGCCTAAAACTGGGTGCTATCCACCTTTCCTGGGAGAGGATATTCCTTGAACATGGTTTTTTTTCCTAGCAAGCTGGAGACTGAGCCACATGCCACCTATATACCAAGGAAACACTGGGTGGAAGAAGCAATAGACTAATGATTTACAGACCATCGATAAGTCCTCTTTGGTTTCCATGGTGTCACATCAATCCCTGAAAACGGACCTGGATTACAATGGAAGAATCATGTTCTTTTCTGTGGAAAAGCAATTCTAGCTGAATAAAAAACTACACCCAATAAAACCAGACAGAATCAAGCTGCTAATCCTGGTCCTTTCCATTCTTCCAATTCTCTTAATTTTAATTCTTCCAATTCAAATATCTATTCATTTCAGCACAGTTTCCATAAAGCAACTCACTTGTCTTCATTTTTTATCTCCCAACACTGTTTCCAAAGACTGTGCTCAGAAGTGTTAAAACAGATAAAGTTAAACATATTAAAACATGCAAACAAAATTGTATGTCAAAAGACACTTTTAGACTTGTGGAACATGCCTCCTCTGACCTTGCTCATGAGACACCAGAAAACATCCAAGACTGCTCCTCATACTGGAATCACAATTCCTTATCATGGCCCTGGAAGGGAAGCGGTCTAAAGAGAGCCCAAGCTGAGCAGAAGCAAGCATGTTGTAATAATTTTTAAAGTTTTGGCTTCCTTATTTTACATAGGAAATGAAGGAGCAGGGGCGATAACGATTTTGGCAATCTTTGCTGAATTTTTTCTGTGACACAGGATGCAGCATTAACCCCACCGGCAAAGAGCTTAATTATTGGTTTTTCTTTAGAACCAGAATTCTATGAATTAACCAGTGCCTTGTATCTTCCCTCTGGGGGAGCCTGAAGTCTGCTTTCCCACACAACGTTCTTGCGGGAGGGAAATCTGTGTCATGCACGGCTCTCTCAGAGGTCCTGAGCAAAATGATGGAGTTTCCAGAGCCCAGGATCTGAGAATGCTAATGTGGTACCGTGGAGGGGAAAACGGATGATAGTTTGGGGTTGTGGTGTCAGCAGCAATTCAAGGACGGCATCTACTATTGTGTGAAAGTCTCAGATTCCATGGAGACATGGTAATAATTTACATCATGGGTTAAGGGATTTTGGGCAAATTGTTTCAAATCGAAGAATTGGAGTTTGTTTTTAATTGGTTTCTAAACACAATGGGGAAATCAGATTTTGCAGTTCCAATCATCTATTATCCCATGGTTCTAAGAACTGGAGTCTCACCCCCGCAACCTTCATGGACTTGGCACAAACAGAGTCTACACTGAGGTCACCAGCCCAGACTCGGCCAACACCAGTTGCCATGATGAAAGGAGCCAGTTGTGATGACTTGAAGCTGTAAGGATGCCAGAAAAGTATGTTCTTAAAGTTTATCCATTGCTGCGAGTATGGATCCATTGTAAGTAGGCTCTTTTGGTGAATATGATCTTAAGATGGGACTCACCTCATTCAGCATGGGTCTTAATCCTCTTACTGGAGTTTTTTATAAGAGAATGAAATTCGGAGAAGAGAGAGAGAAAGCCACAGAAGCAAGAAGTTGAAAGCAACAAAATCCAGATGAGAAAAGAGAGACCAGCAGACACTGCCATGTGACTTGCCATGTGACAGAGAAGTCCAAGATTGCCAGCTGGTCTTTGGGAAGAAAGCATCACCTTGATGATGGCTTGATTTAGATGTTTTTCTCAGCCTCAAAACTATGAATTTGTAAACTAAGAAGTTCCTGCTGTTAAAAGCCAACCTGGTTTACGGTATCTGCTTGAGCAGCTCTAGCGAATGAGAATGCCAGTGTTATAAGGGAATTCAAAGGCAATTTGAAATCTGGACCCAGAGACTAAACACAAGAGACAACCATCTTCTCACATGCTCGTCCATGTTTGGCTGGATGAACGAAGGATTTCAAACCCTCAACAGAGGAAACATCTGGATGAACAAACAGAATTCCAGAATTAGATCACCTCAAGTCAGCAAAGGCTGGGGCACAAAGTCTTGGGTGGGTCCATGATTCAATAATTCCCAAAAAACATTCAGAGACTCTGTTAAAGAATGTCTCATTCTCCTTTGAGTGAAACATTTTATGCAGTTAAGTTTGCAGATATTTGTTTGTCTTCATTTTGACTGCCAAACTGTTTTGAGAGGTTATCTAAATAATCAGTGCTGATCAAATAAAATATTGTGTTTCTCTCCTTTCCAACTGGCTTCAGCTCTTTTTTTAAATATATCAAAGCCCTGATGTTTTAGTATCATGAATGATTCATACTGTGTGCTTGGTGTCATCAGGGATTAATTAGCCCATTCATTTGTTCATTCATTCATTCAACAGCTACTGACCCAGGCTCATCTTTCTGGGCAATAGGACACAATAGAGAGAAACACAGTATGTCCTTGGACTCATGAAGTTTACTAACCAGTTGAAGAGATCATTCTTTAAGAAATCTATAGAAACTAATATTTTAAATTTCTTATAAGTTCGTTCTATGAAGGACAATAATTGAGTTCTATGGAAAAGAAAAGCTCAGAGGTAGATACCATTGGACTGGTAAGAAAAAAAACAAAGAATAGAATGAAGGGGGTGGTGGAGCTGGCTCATACAATGGCTTCCAAGGTAGACAAAGGACATGAAGTTTCTCCTCATATCCTCACACCATTTATAAAATGTAACTTAGCATTTAAGTAACATTTAGCATGTAAGTTAAAGCCAAAGTTGATTTTCTTCAATTCTGGGGCTTTTGTACATTCTACCCTCTGGAAAAAAAAAAATGCTTGCATCTTTTGGCATAGTAATCTGTACAGAATCTAGCTCGGACATTGCCATTTCAAAGACAAATGCAACCCCCAACCCAAGGTGGAGAAGACACGTTTGGTCTGAAAAGAATGGTTGTGCATTTCCCTTTATAAGAGATTGACTTCTCAGAGTTCTGCTTTGCTCTTTGCTTCTTCTTTCAATCAGCTCTGTAACAGCCTCCCATGGAGTTATAAGTGGTCCTAAAAAAAGTTTAGGGGGATTCTGAGCATTTGTATTTTAGGAGGTAGTGCAATATGAATGGAGACCTAAAATATTCCCTTTCCTGGCGTCAATCTCCTTACTAACACCCTGGTCATTCAGGAAAAATGAAAAAATAAAAATGAAAAATAAGTCAGGAAAACAAAAGCTCTCAGCATCTACCATCTCAATCCTGTATTTTGTAGCAACTTTCCAACTTCTCCCTCTCTCTCTCTCTCTCTCTCTCTCTCTCTCTCTCTCTCTCTCTCTTTCTCTCTCCCCCAGATCATATGCATCCTTCACAGCAGAGATGTTGTAACTCTCCCATGCCCCACTATCCAATGGACCCTTCCACATAGAGGATGGTGCCCTCACTCTCTGCACTTCATGTCCTGTGAACCTGTCCTGGTTCACCATCTCAGAATGGATCCAGATCTTCTCTTCTAGTTGAAATGGTTTATTTAACCTTAGAGTCCCAGTTAGTGTAAACTCCTCCTTGAAATATTTCCCAATCTCCCTAAATAGGATTCACTCTCTCCTTTCTTTCTACTCTCATCATGTTTGTTTATGACCACTCTTACTGCGTTCACCATAGTCTTTGATTACTTTGTTACATATATGCATCTTTCCAACTTTGTTCTGAGATACCCAAGAATACATTCCCTTTCTTCTCCTCTTTGTAACTTCAGCTCTTCCTTTTAGTGTTTGGTTTGAATATATGTATTTTTCCATACCTATATTTTGGTATATATAGTTTATTTAGGCAATGGGGCAATAAGATTTGGTCAGAAATATTAGCAGCTGGACTGGAAAGATCATTTCACTGAGGTATTAACCCAAAATAAACATGACTTCACTTCCATGAACAGCAAAATGAAGCAACACAATAGCTAAATTTAGCACAATGCAGAGAGGAAAATGTTCTGTAATTCCATGAACTCAGGCACTAGCAGACACCCATGGTTCACATTTTCGGTGGTCAAGATATCCTTCTCCAAATGTTGTCCTCATCATGTCTTAGAGTGGTGAGCTAGCCCTCTCTACTCACAGAAACCTGCCAGTCCATACCTCCCTTCACTTGTTTCTATCAACTGAAAGCACGTGAAGGTCTGAGGGCAGATTGTAGACACAGCTTTAACACAAGTGAAAGGGTCCAAACTTCAACCTTGGCTATAACCTCAACCATTACCATGTGCTGCTTTATGATGAGTCAAACACCGGGGATTCTAACCATAATTTCACTTCATGCATATTTATTGTCAGTAATGGACTAGGTACTGAATGATGTCAGGGAAGGGGATCTCATCCCAAATTTTCTTTTCTAGGTGAGAAACCTGAGAATGATTTAGTACAAACCACAAAGTTATTCTCATCATCAGAAATAGGATCAGAATCCAGGTCTAATAACACAGTTCAGAGCTGATACTGTTTTTTTCCATAGACTACTGTTTCGATGAATTCCAAAGTACCTGGGAATTTGTCATTTCTAATAAACCTTAAAATTCTGCTCAGGAATGATTTGCAGCCACAGAGAATCAAAACAGAGTCAAATTATATTAAAGATTCTATGGGATACCCCCATCTTCCATAGCTCTTCATGGAATGAAATGATGTTTTATACAAGTTGCCCTTATGAAATGAAAATTGACACAGCCTTGTCATTTATAATTGGATTCTCAACTCTTTATGGTTATTGGATTTTCATCAGCTATGTCTTAAGTTATTCTTCATCTGCATCTGCCAGATGCTCTTTCTAGAAGTGGAATCAAGAAACTGCGGTCTGGATTAGGGGAATAGCCTTGGGCTTGGAAGAGAGCCACACTACACAAAATTAACCTTTTCTTCCAGATACAAACAATCCAAATGAACTTCATTTATTTTTTCAGGGCATTTCCTTTTCTCAAATTGCATTGAATGGAATGGCCTCCTATGATTATCTGACATTTAACAGCAGAATTTAAAACAAGGAGTATTTTCATTGGCCCTTAAACAAGAGAGTTTATTTATTGAAATGTCAAAACAATTTCCTATAAGGTTATTTCAGGTGGAAGACAAGCCCACAATCTATAATCAAGAGATGTTATCCCAAGGCTTCACCATCGAGTTAGGCTTAAGAGATTTTTCTCCAGGTTTGAAGGAAAATGAGTTTCCAGCCAAGCATCTGATGATATCACTTGTTAGTTTCCTTCTCATGACATCATATTCGGAGAAGAGGTATTCTAATGCAGTTTACAGGCATGTCACACTGGCCCTCAAGTCCTCTGTAAACTATAGAAAAAAGATGACTTTCTTAGGATTTCTGAAATAAAAGGGGTGGGATGGGAATTAAATCTATTCCTTCATTTTGTTCAGCATATGTCCAGTGTACATGGACTGTCCCTCCTTAGCCCTTGTTGAATGACCTGTGAAAGCTAGAATCTTCCATTCCCTCCAGAAATGAATGAAAGGCTAAGTGAGGGAACAAATCAATAAAATAACTCACACAAGGCTTGTTGGCATGTATCAGGCTTTGCCAACAGTTTGGAAAATAAGGGAGAATTAATAGCACGATTATACAATTGGCTAAAAATGGAATATGAAATATCCTTTTTCCTTAAGTTCCTTTTACCCTCCCTGCTACTGACAATTTGCCATTGGGCGCCTCCCTGGGCCCCACTTGGCTTGAGATTCATGGCAACTCTCTCTTCTTCTCACTTCTTCTTCTCCTGCAGAAGCCAAACAAAACAAAGCAAAACAAACACAAAAAAGCAAAGGGACTTTTAACTGTATCTCTTTGTCTGTAGTTCACTCACATATGTGATCTTTACTTTTTATGCTCATGTTGTTCCTAAACCAAGATTTCTCAGTCTAGGGTCTACTGGCATTTTGGGCTGGATAAATTTCTGTGTGGGAGGCTATATCTTGTGCGTTATGGGATACTTATCAGCATCCCTGACCTCCACCCACTAGATGCCAGGAGTACCCCTTCCTCCTGAATTGTGACAACCGAAAATGCCTCTAGACATTGCCAAGTGTGCCCCGGAGGGGCAAAATCACCCCCACTTAAGAACCACTGGACTAAAACATTCTTTTCGTCTGACCATTTTCATTTTGTTTCTCAATTGTTTCATCCCTTTCATTTGTATTGAGGTTGTAATTTTCTCAAGTGTTTTTGGTATGTTTGCCATTTTAAAGAAGATAATAGAGTTAGTATGTTCACTCTTTCTTCCTCTTTTTAATTTTCCATGTTTCATATTTAAATTTTCTGTAACTACAGACATATCTAAGTAAGGATTCATTTGGTTGTGTGTTGAGGGAATTAAAAATTTTCCCTCACCACATTTCACAAAGCTCACAAGCATTACACAGTGGTATAGCCTGATCAAAGGTCTTTAAAATTTTCTTACTAATTTATATAATTTTAAAAAAATAGCCTCTATTTGCATGCCAAGAAACAAGCTTCCAGGAGAGCAAGCAGCCTGAGTCCAGATGCTGCTTTCAACATTGAAACCAAATAAACTCTATATGGATGAAAGAAGCCCACCACACTGCCTCTACACTAAAGTTAAGCCCTTGTGGCAATATCTACACCATATGCTTGGAGTACAGTCACTGACCACAAAGTATAGTGAGGAATTGGCAATTATCCATTTAATCCACTGTCAATCGCCAAACTCAGTAATTCAAAGCCCAAAATAGATTTATACTGTACTTTACCAACTTGGGTCTATATTTATTGATAATGAGCTGAGAGGGTGAGTCACTTGCTCAATTTACCAGCTTGCCACCAGGGTAGACTGCATTCACTATGATTGTCTAGCTATAGGAAAGTCTATGAACAATAAAAAGATCCATGCCAACCCTCTCAAAGGTAGACCAGTAGCCCAGACACTCAGCCTCTCAAAGAGAAAATGAGCACATCTCTCTTTATAGGATTCTTTGTTTTGGAACTTAAATAGGATTTCAACATGGTTTTTTCTGATAGTAAAATCTAAACCAAGTCACACATTATATTACATTTTATGATTAAGTTTGCTAAGTTGAAGAATTGGAAATAGGCAGGATGAATGTGCTTTTATCTATAGGCTATCTCATCAAGTTTATAAATTTGGATGTGTCTGGTGAAACTATTAAAGAGGAACTACAGTGTCAAATGCAACCATGTATGGTCAAAAGTATAAACTGCCTTACTTTGGAAAATGCCTCTATATGGCTTTGATATTAAACATTAAACACTTTCTCTAAAGATGCATTCTTCTTTTATTATAAACAGACAATGCATATGATTTAATCAAACGTAAATAAAATAGCTCTGAATGTAAGGAATGATGTAAAAGATTGCTGGTGTGCTTTGCAAGCAAACATTTTAAGTGTTTGATGCTTTTAATAAGGTTTTCTTCCTCTGAGTTCTATTTAGTCCATGACATAAGACCAACGTATCATTTTGACTATACTGTGCATTTCTCCACCCAGGAAGATCCCCCAGGAGCCTCATATATACCCACCACAGGAGAGCGGACAAGAGTCATCTCAAACCTGCCACCAGATTAATCTCATGAAAATACCACTCTGGTCACCTTCAAGCAAGAAAAGCCCTAAATCACCACCCACCACTAACAAGGTGCCGTAAACACACTACACAACCAGTTGTTTAAAGCTCACGAGAGTTTGGCCTAAATAATCATCTTTGAGTTATCTAGTTTCCTCCCTCCAAAACTGTAAGTCTAGTCAAGCTTGTCTACCTATAGGTAGCCACTGTTTGCTGCACACTGACATGCACCGTCGCCTCTGTCCAGATGTCCAGCATGGGAATCCTGGAAGGGCAAGCAATTGGGGAGTCAGAAAGTGCGGGTGAGGGTTCCTTCACGCCAAGTCTGAAGTTTCTCAAAGTGCACAGGGCAAAAAACAAGGCCAGTCAGAGTGTCAGCTTTCCCACACTTTGGAACATGGGTAACATTCCTCATTTGAGTGCCCTCATCTGAAAACTCAAACCAGGAGATCAAAAGAAGGACAGAATATCAGAGCCATGAAAACCAGTCACCAAACCAATAACCCACCAACGTTCAACCCATCAACCCATAAACCCAGGCAGGGAAGGGCATTGGGATGGAAAGATAGACTGGGTGTTTTGGGGTCCAAGACACACACTGGTGCATCTACTGGTAGAGCCAGAGGAGTGTTGGTCACTGACAGCCAGGCCTGATTTTCCTTTGTCCACACTCATGGCCAGAACAGGTTCGAGCCATCAGGCTCGTTCTGCTGCTCAGAGTGAGCCTCATATCTCCAGTAATTGACCTTTCACATCAGCTTCCTCTTCTTGTGGAGACCCCACTGTTGTGAATATTCAGAACAAGCTTGTGACTCAGTCTTCTCCAAACTCTTCAAAAACATAGGATCAAGACCACAAATCCACCTCCTACCTTCTTCCTGCAAGTGCAAGATAATTTCTTGTGTACATGTCTTGAGTACATGGACAGAGACTCAACTTTAGTGCCTAGCCTGTGTCACATGAGAAATAGAAATGTAATCATTGCTCAGGGGATAGAATTTGAAAATGAAAGGGAGGGCTCTGGGTTGTAACAGGTTTGGTGCCTTCATTTATTGAGATGATGAATGTAAGACCAAAGCACTATTGCTCTTTGGTTACATTGCTTGGTTAGTAGCAAGCCAGGACAAATTCTTCAGCAATCCTGATCCAGAGTTCTTCCTACTATACCACTGTTTTAGATCCAACTGTATTACAATATACGCCTGGTATTTCTTGAAGGCGCTTAAGGAGGAAAGCATACGTAACTTGTGTGTTGAGCAAGTATGACTCATTGGGTGTAATCATGAAGCAGTTCTATTTTGTCTCCTACCATGTCTTTCAAATATATTCCCTGTGGGTGAAGGAAGGTTCTCTGCGGGCTTCTGGAGGAATTCCTAGGCAGTCTCATGGCTTTTCTTCCTTTCCCTTGCCTTCCCTTGCCTTCCCTTGCCTTGCCTTCCCTTCCCTCTCTTTCTTTCATCTCTCTCTCCTCTCTCTTTCTCTCTTCTCTCTCTTTTCTATCTCCTATCTCTTTCTCTCTTTCTCTCACTCTCTCTTCCTCTTCTCTTTTTCTCTACTTCCCTACCTGCGTCAGGTGTGTGTCCACTCCACCCCACCCCCTCCAGGCAAGAATCCCTGGAGCAGAGCTAGGTGCTGAGGGATAGTGACTCTGCCTCTCACCAGGTAAATTAAGCTCATTCCAGGGTGGAGTGGGGAAGGAAGAAATTCCATTTGTGTTGTGTGCCAAGCCTGCTTTCCAATACAGTTGGCCCTCCAACAGACAAATGTCTTTATTGCTCTCTGCATCCTGCATAGACTTGGCAGTGGGCTAGGAACCCAGAGGGGAGATGTGTGCCTCAATCAGCTTTTCAAAGGCTACAAGGTCACTATCTAGCAGACCCCAACAAAAAAAGCATGGGGAGTAACAGACTCTGGGCTGTGGTAGGAAATTAGCATTTCTTAATGTAGCCAGGTGGAAGCTGGACAAAGCTCTGGACAGATGAATCTGTGACCTTGAGGTTTGCAGCAGCTCCCACTGTAGCTGGAGGGTTGTGGCTACTGGCCTCAGTGCACACAAAGACACCAGCTCTGACTCTAGGGGGCCTCTGAGAACATTAAACAAGGTTTCCTCTGGTTGGTGGTCTTGGTGTCAGAACTTAGCCAGGAAAAGGCATCAGTTCAGAGGCCCCACAGTCTTACCAGGGACCTCAAGGTCAACAAGGACAAATGTATTTTAGGGCACCGCTCCTTCCTGAGGTTTATAGAGAAAACCCCAGGGAGTTTTGATTCCAGAAGCATCCTCACTTCTCTGGGAGCCTCGGAGTCCCACAAGGACAGTGGCAGATCCTTAGTGGAACTGGAAAGTCTCATCTTAGCAATCAGAGAATGCTTGTAGGTAGTTTTGGATTGGTCGCTATGAACCTCAGCCAGGTCTGTGAGATGCAGCCAGCTGACCACTGATGTTGAAGTTTTCTGGGTCCCTGAGTACAAGTTATTGGAAATCTAATAGATGTAATTGTATTGTTTGCTTCTCTATTGTCTTACATCAGATGTATAATAGTAACTAAATTTTGAAAAGGGAATTTTATGCAGATTGGGGTAGTAGAGAACGCCAATGCTCAGAAGCTCAAAAAAAGAAAGACTGGAAGAAACAGAAAAGCTGGTCCAGCCAGAATGTCCCTCCCAATTGGTTCTCCAGCCATCAGTGAGACATCCCTGAGGTTCTGAAATGTTCCAGAGGCACACAGAATGACACAATAAAATCCCCAATGGTGAGTTAATTTCCTATGACTGATATGACAAATTACCACATTTTTAGTAGCTTAGAGCAGCACACATTTATCTTACATTTTGGAGGTCATAAATCTGAAATGGGACTTAATGGGATAAAATCAAGGAGTCGGTAAGTTTGTGTTTCTTCTGGAGGTTCCAGAGAAGAATCCATTTCCATGCCTTTTCCAATTATTCCTTGGCTTGTTTCCCGTTCTACATCTTCAAAGCCAGCTGCACAGCATATTTACATCTCTCTCTCTCTCCGACCTCTGCTTCCATCACCACATCTCCATCTCTGGCTACAACCCTCCTGCCTCCTTTCTATAAAGATGCTTGTGATTCAATTCATCCCACCCAGATAATCCAGGATAATCTCCTATCTCAAGGCCCTTAACTTAACCCCATCTGCGAAATCCCTTTTGCCACCTAAGGTCACATATTCACAAGTACTGGGGTGTTTTAATCTGTTGGGCTGCCAAAATGCAATATCACAGAAATGGGGTGGCTTTTACAATGGGGATTTATTAACTTACAAGCTTGCAGTTCTGAGATAATGAAAATGTTCAAATCAAGGCATCATCAAGCTATGCTTTCTCCCTGAAGACCAGCTGCTGATTATCTTGGACTCTTCTGTCACATGGTAGCAAGCAATATGGTGACATCTACTGTGCTCTCCCTTCTTTTCTGGGTTTTGTTGCTTCAGCTTCTGGATTCTGTGGCTATCTCTTTGTCTCTCTCTCTCTGAATTCATCCTGATCCCACTTAAAAAGGACTCCAGTAAGAGGATTAAGACCCACTCTGGGAAATGCCTTAACTAAAGTAACCTAATCAAAAGTCCCTACTTATGATAGGTTTACACCCACAGGAATTGATTAGCTTTAAGATGATTTTTCTGGGGTCCATAACAGCCTCAAATTTTCACATGGTTATTAGGACATGGACATCTTTGGGTACCCTTTTTTGACCTATCTCAATGTGAAAACCTCCATGTTGAGTCTATATTCATTCACAGCATGACTTGCCCTATAGCCTGGTGAGGCGTACCTTAAAGGAGTTTTCTCTTTTGAAAGTTTGGGCTAAAGACACCATTTTTCTTTCATTGAGTCTTAAAAATAAGACCCAACTCCTCCTGAGTAACTGAATGGAACTGACCCCAGAAAACTGCCCCATTAGATGCTTAGTGCTCCCTGGTAAGTTGATAACAGAAGAGCATGCACAGAATGGTATTATTTGCAGCACCTTAGGCCAATATTTGGTCCCATGGCCAATCTCTGGTGAGCTATATCAGACAATGTCAGCATGTCATTTGTAGCAACGGAAAGGCAAGTGGTTAATTTTCATCCCTGGATCCAGTGTAGATTCTGAGTAAATGGAGTTCACTGTTCTCAGAGCAGAAGATGAATGTTCCACATCCAACCCAGGTTGATGCCAAATGGAGGTGCCATTTTGATTGGGGAAGAGAGAGATGCTTTCGAGGGCCTCTGAGATGCCGCCTGCTTCCTTGTTCTGCTGACCTCAGGCATTGCTCTGCCTTGTCCAGATCTCTGTGGTCAGGTCAGTTCTTCAGGGAGTCCAGCATTGTCTATGCCAAGCCCTTTGTTCCCAAACTGGCTCTGCCCTTGAAGAATCAGGTCTTTAGATCACAGTCTGAGTACGTTGTGTATGTCCCCATCGGCCAAGACAGGACCTCCCTTCTCGCTGGTTCTGCAGCTCTCACGTTAGGGGAAGGGGGGTAAGTAAATGTCACTCTCCGTCCCTAACAAGAATGAGGACCAAATGCAGCCACCTGCTTTGGTGGTCTGCAGGCACTACTTTGTTAAAGGAAATCTGACCCAAGCAGTGTCTCTAGACTTGTGCTTGACTCTTCGAATCATGGAAAACAATTAAAAGGTGGTCTATCCCTTCAGTGTTTTAGTATTTTTTGTCATGAAAAGGAATGGAGTTCTGATGCATGCTACAATGTGGATGAACCTCCAAAACATGAAGCTGGGTGAAAGAAGACTGGTACAAAAGACCACAAATTGTATGATTCCATTTATATGAAATGACTAGAATAAGCAAATCCATAGAGACAGAAGTAAAATAGTGGTTGCCAGGGGCTGGGGGGAGAGGGACTGGGGAGTTACTGCTAATGGGGTTTCTTTTCCGGAATTTTCTAAAGTTGAATTGTGATGATGGTTGGACAACTCTGTAAATATACTAAAAGCCATGGAATTATACTCTTTAAATGTGTGAAATGCATGGTATATAAATTATATCTCTATAAAGCCGTTATAAAAAGAAAACATAGTAAAACCTTCCTCTCCTTGCACTGAGCCCATTTTTGAGTCCCACCTATCTTAGGACATCACAGGTTGCATCTTATACACACTGCAATTTTCTGCCCCAAACCACAAAAACTGCCTATAGCAGCCAAATGCCTGATCATTTCTACAGAATAATATGTACATAATGATTTCTACACCTCACTTACTTCCACAAAGGATTTGAGACAGCATATAATAAATTCTTATAAGCACATGATAGTTAAAATAAAGATAAAAGAAATGCCATAAAGCAAGTGTGGGATAATTTCCCAGGAGCCAAAAGGAATTCTGCCTGCGAATATTCTTGCTGTCCTGATTTTGTGATACTCAGGGTAGGCTAAACATTCGCTGTATGAGAAACCATGCATGTGTCCCCAGACCTAGTTTTTCTCCCTAGGTCTGGTTTTTAGAATGCTGGTGATAAACTAAGCACGATTTATTATATGACCATCCTGTATGGGAAATGACCGTAACTTTAGGTACATTTGGTCAACCTTAGATATAGCAGGGGAACAAATGTGGCTCAGGAGGTTGGGCATCTGTCTCCCATATGGAGGGACCTGGGTTTGACCCCCGGGACCTCCTGGTAAAAAGAAAAAAAAGAAAAATATAGAAGGCGCACAGGCCACCAGGCCCCACGCATGGGTGAGCCGCCAGGCCCCGCTAGTGGGTGAGATCCCCAGGCCCGCAGCAAGATGATGATGTAACAGGAGAGTGACACAAGGGAAAGACAAGATGAGAAGCACCGAAAAACCAGGAACTAAGGTGGCACAGGCAGTAGAACGCCCCTCTCCCACATCGGAGGTTCCGAAGATCAAGTTCCAGTGAAGACAGGATGAGAAGGACGAGAAGAGAGGGCAGGAAACAGACCCTGAGAATTGCCCAGCAAATGGACACAAAAACAGCAAAAATGGGGGGAGGGTGGTAAAAATGGATAAAAGTAAATAAATAAATAAATCTTTAAAAAAATTTTATGCCAAACATAAAAAAAAAAAAGGAATTCTGACTGCCATCTTTTAAACCTCCTAGAGACACAGACCTGCAAGTCTTGTAATTCTTTAATCTTCTAGGGGGTCTGTCAATGTTTCTCTGAAATGCTGGGATCCTGTCCTCTCTATTATACAACTTTTAAAATGTCCTTAAAATGGGGCTGTTTACATACCAAAAACATTCAATGCTTTTGAGACCCTTCCCTTAAAAGCAAGCTCCCCGCCCCCAACTTCCAGCAGTATGTGGAAGTAAATGCAACTTCACGTGAGAAACAGAATTCCAGGTAAGTCTTCCATGTTCCAAAACTTATACATGATTTGTGGTTAAAATGTGCCTTAACACCTGACCTTTCTTACTCTTGTAGTCCAATATTCACGACTGACCCCCTTTTTAGCCTGCTTACCACCATCTTCTTTATCCTTTTAGTGGGGCCATGTATCTTCAAAATTCTAAGTTTATGTCTTCCAGAATCAATGCCTTATTAGTTATGCAGGAATTTCATACAGTTCCAACCATGGTGTCAGACCCATCTTCCTTCAACCTCAATAGAATAGCCAGAGAGATTTACGCCCTGTCAGGCAGGCAGTACTGCCCGAATTCTACAGAAGAATGGCCATTGCCCCTAAGTACCCCCTTAAGAATAAAGCTGTGAACTTTCTGAGGGGGGAGTTGAGGCAAGTTAGTGCAGGGAAATGAGGAGAAGACAAGCCACAACATGGCCGACAAACAACATGGCCGACAGACCCCTCTGAGACTTTGACTTTGACCTTAAGGTCCCCCTTGGGACTCTTTTGGGGGCTGAAAGGAGGTTGCAGATATTCCAAACATTGGCACTCACCATTGGTGGAGTAACCTATAACAGCTGGGACCCCTCCCCTTAGCATTAGCAAGGGTATGAATAATTAATAGCTAAAAAGATGGCCACACAAGCCAAAGCCAACACTCTCTGCCTAGAGGAGCCTGCATCAAATCTCAGTCCGTATTTCCATCCTTCTCTCTCATTTCTCAGCAATAAGTTCCTTTCACTAGCCTAATTTTTTTAAAAGTGCCTTAAAATTTATTTAATGCATGAATTTGTGTTGCAGCTGAAAAAAAGAACAGTGCTGACAGAAATGTGTTCCATAACAACACACAGCTAAGAAAAGGCAGAGACTCCAGCCCAGATCTCAAGTCACAAACCACTGTGAGATACTTCAACTTTCAAATATTTTCTAACTTGAGTGAGATGAGCAATCAAAATAATATTTGAAGAGATTTTATGAGAAAATTCCATTTTCTTTTGTGGAAGATGATGTTGGGGATTGAACTGTGTCTCCCACAAAAGGCCTGCTCAGGTGGGTGTGAAACCAGTTGTCAATAGAACCCTTAGAGATGTTATTAACTAAGCTTCCTAAACGGAATGAGGGTGGGCATTAATCCAACATGGCTGAAGTCCTTATAAATAAAGGAAATTGTACACATAAGGAGAAAACACAGGGAAGAGCCAGAAATTGGAAGTGAAGGGAACCCAGAAGAGAAAGGAGAAGATGCCGCCATATGCATTGCCACGTGATAGAAAAGCCAAAGACCAAGGATCCCCCCAGCCAACCCCAGAGTGCCACAGTCTTCAGGTAGGAAAGCATTGCCTTGTGGACGCCACAAAACCATGAGAAATAAATTCCCATTATTTAAGCCAACCCATTGCATAGCATTTGTTCTAGCAGCTGGGAAATGAAGATAGATGTGAATCTCGGCACTACTCATCATGCTCAACAATTTACTTTTTGTCTAAAGGAAGTAGTTTGTTAGTCCAGATTTCTGTAATAGAGATGTTCACCATGGCCAGTTTCCCATGTTCTTTGAGCAGATATTGCTAATATAAAATTATAGGTGACAGAGGATATCTAAAGTGTTTTATCCAACCTCCACATTGGAAGTCTGCCAGTTCAGAGTTCCAGACCATCTAGAAGTGGTTTGTTTTTACTTCTGGATGCATAGTTCTATTTTGTTCTCGGAGTGTTTCATATTTCATATTATCATTTGGCCAGTCAGGGGGAAACTTGGACACTTTTTTTTGCTTTATGTAATTGATTTAGAATTGGCTCTCAATATAGTATCCCAGATCCTTCTGGGCAAGGGCTATTTAAGTTAACTTTCAAGTTTAATTACAGGGGGCTGTGAAAAATTTTTATTTTAGGAACCCATATATTATTTGCATTTTTTTATTTGGTAGGATTATGTTGATTCTGTTCATATATTTATAGATCTCCTTCTGTAATTCGTGCTTATGCTCCATAAAAAAAGAAAATTAAAGGGGACAAAATCAATAGTATGATAGCCAATAGTTATTTTTAATGAAATCACTTTGTTTGAACATCGTTTCCCTCATATCATCATCCAAGACTGCTAAATTATGGAAGAACCCAGAGAATACAGAAGACAAGAGTATATGCCAGTGCCACTAAGAAAACAAGAAATAATCATATTGGCCAACTGAGAGATGTTTTTACTAGCAATATGCCATTGCTTTCTTCATCTGTTTCATGTGGTAGATGGAAAGCAACTCCTAGGGTACCTTCCATGTCTGAAATTCCATCTAAACCTCCATCCTGGAGGCAACGAGGAGCCATTAATAAATGTCGAGAGACAAGAACTGACAAGATCAAAATAGCGATGCAGGAAGATTGATCTAAAAAGAGTGTGCCAAATACTTTGGTGAGAAGAGACCGCACCCAGGGCAGCAGTTAGGAATCAAGCACGTTTGGGCATGATGTTTCAAGGCTGGGTATCTGGAAATGATGGATAGCAGCACTCTGAAATTGTGAAATTATAACAGGGTGGGGTATTTGGTTTAAGGGTATAATGGGTGTGTTCAATTTACAAATATTGGACATATGGAACATAAATTTTCATCCTACTGGGAAGCTCGCACAATTTCCTTAACATAGGAATACTCTGATCAAGAAATAATCAAGGAATAATATAATCAAGAAATGATCTTGCCAAACTCCTTAGCTGCTTTGTTTCTTTTAAAAAATAATCCAAATTCAAGTTTGTTAATTCTAGAAATTGTGATTCTTTCTTTTTTATAGAGTAGAAGTCTGTTTCCTAGGCATCAAAGTTGCCTATAAAACAACACTTTGATGAGTTAATTACAGATTTCATAAAAACATATGGATTTCCTTTACAGTGAAATATTCTAAGAGAACTTGAAAGCAGCTGTTCTTGGAAAAATCTGTTTCGTATTTTACAAAAATGAAGTATTTCAATATATTTAGTAAACTCCAAATAGTTATACAGCACTGGACCATTCTATTAGCTGGTTTGATTTTTCAAGAGGATCAGAAAACAATCTCACAGAATCCAAGGCAGAGTTTTCCTCAAGTAAAAGGACACAGGGATGTGCATTGGAAATAAGTAAGTCTTTTATTTGGCCCCACCTGTCCTTCTTCTTCTCAGGAGTCTTCTCATTTTACTTAATAGGTCATCAGAATCTTTTTTTCAAAAAATGTAGATTAGCATGAATTTTACATTTGCTAATTACTGTGTTGCAAGCTTTATGAAATACTTTGGACTGGGATTATTTCTCTCTAATGGCTGTAATAGAATGATACAAGAATAATAGATGAAAAGCTCTTCTATTGTCTACCTCTTTATTTTACTTCTACAGAAATTGAGACTCGGAGAGGCACATATCTTTCCAAAAGTCACATAACCATTAGTAATCAAAACAGAACTGGAGCCTACATGTTCTCATAATGATTTTATTTTAAAACCATGCAATTACTGAAATACCCCCAAAAGGCCAGTCTTACTTATTGAATTCAGCATTCATGGACTAGCTCTAAAATATTTAACAATAATTAATGTTGTTTTCATTTCACATGGCACTATATCTAACTTTTCTAATTCAGTTTTTTTTTTTTTCATCTCATAAGCACTCCATGCAGGTATTATAAATTCCAGATTTTTTCCTCTTATTTCCTCATCAATCTCATCAGTAGTATAAAATATTTAATCCTAATTTACTACAGAAATTTGCTAATTCAGGGTTCACAGAAAACAATAGTAACATGAACTCTTTCTACGACTCTTCAATGCTTTCAATGTTAAAAAATGGTTTTATAACAAAAATTCACGTGTGCATCAGAAAGTTAGAAAAAAACAGAGAGAATGGGATTGTTGGTGAATTTACACTTAAGGATTTCTTTCTTTAGAATTTTATGTGTTGGGAGAATCCCCAGCTGGAGTTCTTTCAGGTTAAAAATTCTTTGAAGATAAGAAGGAAATGGGGTGAGAAATGGCTGAGGCAAAGAAAGCAGATAAAGGCAGAGGGCCCACACTTCCCTGCAGCCAAAGCTGAAGGGAAAGCCTCCCCCAAAATGTGCGAGCTTTAATTAAAAACAAGGGTTGTTTTTAGTACAAATGTGTTTTCTGGCAGTTTGGGTTCCAATTAGTGGTGAAAAAACAAAGCGTAGGAAAACCTATGCAGGATTTTTCTTAAGTTACTTTTCATTGTGTAGGTAGCAAAAGGTGTACAATAGTTTATTATTCTCAGAGACAAGAAAAGCATGATCTCACTGAAAGAAAGATACAAACATCAAAACACAGGACCAATGTTTATGTAATTATCAAATTAGAAAAAAAGATGAAAAAACAGTTCTTAGAAAATCTGATTTTTTGGCACATGGAACTGGACCATAGTTTAAGGGAATCAGACAATGTGTGGCAGATATCACCACGACAGCAAATCCACAGAAGAGGCAAAGCCGAGCTTGAAGAATGATTAAAAGGCTTTTATCTGAAATGCTGATAGCTTTTCCTTTCAACTTCAGTTAAAACAGACTTTTTGCATTCAAAAAACAGACTTTTTCGGCAAAGAAGCAAATGCTCACTTGGGGTACTTCAGTTTCCATCCAGCCTCTCAACGTCTGCTTTTCCAACAAACAGACTTCAAGTTACGTTTTCCTGCTGCCAGGTGAAAACACTGTTGAGTATAAAGTTGAACGATTTGGGTCTGTGATTAAAAATATAAAGTACCACTACTCCTTAGTAAAGCCTTCACAAACACCAAAACATCAAGCAGCACACACATTAAACTCCAACAGAAGGAAAACTACGTCATCACAGATCTGAACACCCTGGAAATTGCATGCAATTTATAGGCCTTATAACCAGAAAATACAACCTTATTCACACTCTAGCAGTTTGATATTATTGATGAATTCCAAAAAGAAATATTATGTCTGTAAACTGGTCTTTTCCTCTGGGCGTATTAGATTGTATTGGATTCAGAGATTTTACTTTTCCTTGATTAAATAATGATTAAGGCTGTGATTGGGCCATGTCAGTAGGACATTGCATCCCCGCTCCCTTGGTGGGCGGGACTCACAAGAGAATCTGCACCACAGATAAGGGAGGTGGGAGTTTTAATGCTGGAGCCCCGGGAAGTAAGCACACAGAGGAGCTTGGTCTTGAGGAAGGAGAGAAGTCCCTGAGAAAAGAGATGAGACATTCATCTGGTAACTTGCATCAGCATCCCTTTAGCTAACTAATATACTTAACGTCAATACTTACCAAAAAATTGGCCCAATATAAATTCTTAGATTTTTTTCCTGGACATTTTAAAGTGGAGTGGTGGGTCTCTCCTTGTTAAACAGAAATGCAGTCTTTGAGGAGATGACAAAATTATTAAAAACCTATTAGGCGCTCTGAGTTTTCAAGATCAAGGCAGGCAGA
>JAKSZT010054573.1:5714359-5728174 GCA_026826555.1 Tolypeutes matacus
GGAATGGATGTGGCTCAGGTAGTTGGGCACCCACCTCTCACATGGGAGGTCCCAGGTTCGGTTCCTGATGCTTCCTAAAGAAGACAAACAAACAATGAGCAGACATCGAGCAAAAACAATGAGCAGAAAATAAGAGAAAAAAAAAACAACAACGAATAGACAACGAGCAAAAACAAAGAGCAAGACAATGAGCAAAAAATGAGCAGACAGCAAGCAAAAACAAAAACAAGCAGTGAGCGGATATGGCTCAAGCAGTTGGGTACCCACCTCCCACATGGGAGGTCCTGGATTTGGTTCCCAGTGCCTCCTAAAGAAGAAACAGATAACAAGCAAAAACAAAGAGCAGAAAATGAGCAAAACAAAACAAAACAAAAAACAACAAGCAATCAGACAAAGGAGCCATCTCAAGGGGAAAAAACAACAACAACAAAAAAAACTGAGGTTTCCCAAGGAACAAATTCTACCTCAAGGTGCAGCATCAACTCTTGCCTGGAGTTTAGAGCTTGCTGCCGTGCTCTATAGATTTCTGGCTTGCTAGCACCTCAGTTGTATGATCCAATTCCATATCCCTATCTCTGCACACACACGCACACACCAATACACTCATATCCTACCAGTGAACCTTGACTGATACAGAAACCAGCATAAGAAAAACTAAAACATATCTAATAAACAAATTTATTTATTTGATATAAAGTTGTAATAAAAAAAGAAAATAAACCTACAATCATTAAACAACTGCCCAGCTTTCCTTGAACTCGGTCGCCATTACATCATAAAATTTTGGCTCTAACCAGGATGTGTTTTAAGCAGTGTTGATATTCCCTCTCTCAAGTCACTCAACTGAAATGTACAAAAGGAAATATTTTTGGAAGAAAAGGATTTCAAGACGCTAAGCTGAATTGGAAGAGTAAGGGAATCCATGTGATTTCTGATACACTGGAGACTGCTTCCAACGATGAACCTTCATTGCACCCAGGTTCAAATTGGTCTTCAAAGGGGTGGGGTCTGGGTGCAGTCCACTTGCCCTCACTCCTGCAGCTGCTGGTAGTACTCAGCCACACGTGTCCACCAGGGGGGACCCTTTCTGGACAAGTCTTCCATCTCTCACTTGGGTTTACACGGTGATGGCGACCATGGCGATGCCTCCAGAATCCACAGCAACTCTAGTCTTGAGTCCAGGAAGACTTGGGGTTCAGAAGACCCTAGCATGCTGGCAGCTAAACCCAAACCAAGAGGAGCATCTGAGTGTCATAATTCCCTGCAGTTCTGAGAGCTCAGGGGAGCTCAGGAAAAGCACCAGGCACATGTCTTCAGAGAGAAAACAAGTTACTGCAGGTCTGTGTATCTTCTCTCACTGCTTCTGTACCGAAACCAAGGGACACGCACAGGCACAGGCTTTTTCTATTCCACAGGCAATTATGTTGTTTGTGCAGAAGCTGTTAGATGGCCAATGCTCACATTCCATAATTTATTGACCAAGAAGGTGAAAAAGGGCCACTTCTCGGAAACATATTTTGAACCGTATCAGAGTAAAGATCTTGGATGGGATTTGTTGGAACACATCTCTGCTAATCAACTCTGGCTCTCCAGTTAGGAATTTAATCACATCATTCATGCCATTGTTTAGAGAGAATTTCTAAGGAATTGACAGAAATCCTTGTGTTCTCTGCTCCTAAGACAGTCTACTGGACACTTTGGCTTAAGTTGGTCCTTTCTAGGGTTTACAATAAACATTCTTTGCTGTTTCCCACATTGAATTGTGTCTCTTCCAAAAAGACATTGATAGTATGAAAGTCTATAGCAAACGACTTCAGAATTAGCTTCTCACAAGGGGAGCTAAGAATGAGCGACACTTTGTACCGTTTCTTTATTTATCCACTGCCAGAGCCTGACAACAGATGCTGGAAACTTATTCAACTTCTCTTCATCTGCCCAAATTAGACGTTTGGCAAAATAGTGGCCTCTGGGCTCCCAACAAGAAATGAGGCAGGTTTTCTTTTTGGTGTAGTTTGAAGGCGTTGAGTAAAGTTGGTTTATTATTCTTCATTTTAAATATATGAAATACTTAGATTGCATTATGTCTAGTGGAAATATAATAATTTTAAAAGGCAGCATTAGATTATGTTCTATTAGTGATTTAACATCCTTGACGTGTCCGTGTTTCTAGAGTAGTCTTCTGGAAATAAAATATAATAGAATTGTATGGAATTAAAAGATTTCAGAATAAGTGGGTTCTTGATTTTGTGACTAATGGGTGGTTGACATAATGTAGAGACGATGCATTAATGGAATATGAAGTGAGAATAAAATACTCTTTTCAAAGACTCTATCCCAAGTAGGTGGCTAAGTCAGCTAAATTGTCAAATATTCCATTAAGACACCCCACAAGCATTTGCTTCTTCATTTACTCATCACTCCTATGATTATGTTAAGAGAATTCCACTGACAATTCTACTTATTTAGCAAATGAATCAGTAAAAGGGGGGGGGGGGTAGAAAATCTGTTCAGCATCTTTTAACTACATAATAACACAAGCACCTCAACAAGGGGCAACAGAGTTTCAGCCTCAAAACCACATGCTCTCATTCCGGGCCACAAACTTGAATTCCAAAGGGTTTGGACACCTGAAAACGCTTTCCAGATGTGCAGGGCAATCCTCGTTAAATCAAGTTCCCTGGTAAAGATCCAACGACTTGTTTTCCTCAAACTAAACTCTTCCACCATTGCTTCTTGGACTACAAATGCCGGCTGACACGTCACAAGTTAACTTCTCCCAGATTTACATTAAGCAAAGACTTTCTTGGAGTTTTAAATCCTTCTCACATGGCATAAGTAGTATTTCCATTAATATTCCCCCATGCTTCAAGGATGGTTCTATATGAAAAATTCCCTCTCAGAAGAAGGTTTTTACAGTTCACCTTCCCAAAGAATAATCTTGCATTAATGGTGTCGTGATTTTTATCTGCAAATATGGTTGAGAGGAACCAGTAACTCCCAGGAACAGAATATAAATTCTCTTTTTAGAGTATCCTGTAGGATCAAGTCTTTTGAAATGTGCACATTCCCAGATCTCATACTTGCTATATTTGTAACAGCCTCCAACAGCTGCGATTCCACGTGGACTCTAAATCCACACTTAAAATAAAATGCACATTTAGGCAATTTTTAAATACAACTTAAGTTTGGGGATTTAGTTCCTAGAAATACCCTGTGACCTGCAAAATCACATTTGTAAAAACTAACTCATGCTTTGCATGCAGAAAGGCTATCTACAGTCTTGCTTTAGGCATTTTATACACGAGAATTTATAAGAGTTTCTCAGAAGAGGTTCAGTACAGACAATAAATGAGCTACACTCAAACCCTTATTAATACTGTTTTCAATATGTTCCTCTTTTCCCTTTTATATGCCGTAATGGGTTGAAAAAGTTATATCTACATCAAACCCGTGAATGTTAGCTTATCTGGAAAAGGGGTCTTGGCAGATGCAACAAAGTTAAAGGATGTCAAAGCAAAACCCATCCTGGATTATCTGGTGGGCACAGAATCCATTGACAAGTGTCCTCATAAGAGAAAGATGGAGGGAGATTTGACACAGACAAAAGAGGAGGAGACAATGTGATCTGGGAGGAAGAGATTGAAGGGAGGCAGCCACCAGCAGCTGCATCAGGTAAGCAGGGACTTCCCAACACCTTGCGTCTCAGTTTGCCAGAGATACTATAACAAATACCACCAACTGGTTGCCTGAAACAATAGGAATGTATTTGCCTCACAGCTCTGGAGACAAAAAGTTGGCAGTCCATGCTTTCTCTGAAGTCTGTAGCATTCGGTTAGTGGTGGTTTCTTTCATGTGTGCACCCATCACATGGTGATTTGTCTCCTTCTGTCTCCTCTAGTGTCTCCAACTCCTGCTCCATCATCTGTGTCTCTGTATAAATTTCCTCTCCTTACAAGGGCTCTTGTCTTGTTGGATTAAGACCCACTGTGATCCATTATTTGGTCTCATCTAAAATAATCCACAGCACAGGATTGGCCATTGGGATTTGAAAACCCCATTTACAGAGGTGTTCACACCCCCTTGGAATTGGGGTAGGACTTGAACACATCTTGTGGGAGACACAAGTCAATCCCCAACATCTTGATTTCAGTCTCCTGGCCTCCAGAGCTGTGAGAGAATAAATCTCTCTTGTTTTATGACACCCATTTAGTGGTATTCTGTTACAGCTGTGCTGGGAAAACAAGACACCTGTTGGCAGAGGGGGTGCATTTAGTAGGTCTACATAAATATATCTTGAGGCTCAGAGCGTAATGTCAGGATTGGATGTGGCTGGTCCAGGGTGGATTTTCTGTAGTGGATTCACAGGTGTTCAGGGTTTGGAAAAGGAAAGGTGATGAGTGAGGCTGCACACTTTGGCCATTTTGAGCATCTTCTCTCTCTACTAGGGTGTTTCCCTCATCACTTCTGGATGGCAGCGTGCCTCTTGGACAGTGGATTCTGGCAACATGGGAGGTGACTTCTGGGCAGTTGAGGTTCTAGGGGATGCAGGTGGGCTCATATGTCAGAGAGCAGGGTTTGCCCAAGCTACCAGGGAGAACCCAAGACATGGGCATGGATGAAAATGGGGTCACAGACCAACAAGCTGGACCCAAATACCTCCTCTGTCGAGGGCAGATGGGTGATCCGAGGTCAATAAAAGGGAGTGAGCCCAGAGGGAGCCCCTGAGTCACTGCCGGGCCCTGCTTCAAAGACCTGGTGACATCATTTGGTGGCGAGGCAGCCACGGATGGCTCCAAGCTGCTCTGGAACGTCCCCTGCAGATGTGGTCTCTGCTCTGTATCCATCAGTGCCTTCCAGTCTCCTGCTCCTTGATTGCCCAGACCTGCCCCCCACACTCTGCTTCCATGTCTCAAAATAAACTTGTCTTCAGAGGTCTCAGACAGCTCCCTGGCCTTGCCTTTGTCCATTTCACCAGCATCTTACAAACAGGCTTCTTGATCACATTGGGTAGAAGAGGAGGGAGAGGCTAAGAAAAGAGCAAAAGTACCCCAACTCCCACATCGTCTCCCACGCCTTCACTAGGCAGGTGAACAATTTCCTTTCTTTCTCTTTTTATAGTGGTAACATAACTAGAACATAAAATTTCCCTGTTTAACCATTTACAAGTGTATAGTTCAGTGGCATTAATTGCATCCATAAAGCTGTGTTACCATCACCACCATCCGTTACCAAATCTTATCCATCACCCAAAACAAAATCCTCTATCCATGATGCCAAAACCCTCCTTTCTTTTTCGCCACCCCACCCCTGGTAACCTCTAATCTTTCTGTCTCTTTATTACTATTTTTTCTTATTATTTTATTTGTATTGTTATTTTTTTCAGAGCACTTATTAATATCTTAGATAACCATTCTTTTGCAAAACACAGTTTGGGGAAACGCTGATTTACATTAATGGCTCAAAATTTTTTCTAAGTCTGATTATTCTAGCTCTTTCATAGAAATGAAATGACACAATATATGTCATTTTGTGTCTGGCTTCTTTTACAAAGCAAAGTGAGTTCAAGGTTTATCCATGTCGTTGCATGCATCAGAAACTCATCCCTTCTCAAAGATGAATAATATTCCATTGTACAGATAGATCACATTTTGTTTATCCATTCATCCAGTGATGGACACTTGGATTCTTTCTACCTTTTGGCTATTTTGAATAGTGCTGTTATGAATATTGGTGTACAAGTATCTGTTTGAGTTCCTATTTTTAATTCTTTTGGGTATATACCTACATATGGAATGGCTGGGTCATGTGGTAAATTTATGTTTATTTTAATATTGGTAACAAGAGCTACCCAGCATTTTCCAACTTTATTGACTACAGAACATTTTTACTTTCCTTTTTGTTTTCATTTTTCAGAGCATCTATTAATATCCTGGAGAACCACTTTTTTGCAAAACACAGTTTGGGGGAGTGCTAATTTACATTCATGGTTCAATTTTTTTTTTTCTGAAATCGTCCTGACTTCCATATTGAGCTCCAATATCAAAGCGCCATTGGGTATTTCCAACCAGCATGCCATTGTCCCTGAATCTAATATAACATCACTTCATTTTGACTCCCCAAGCAACTTCCCCTACACCAAAGGCTGCCCCATCTCTAGACGTTTTGAAACGGAGCTCTCAGTTCTCTTCCCCAAATAAGATGTTATTCACTCTATTTCCACCTCCACCACTCTCTTCCTACCAGCTGTAAGTCACCAACTTGGTTGTCTCCTGTTTATGTTTCTTAACCTGTCCATTCTTCTCTGCTGTCACCACCCTAGTACAAACCTTGATCAACTCAAAAACAGCTGGTAATAGTCAGTAAATCATGTCCTGAGCTTTCTGTGGGATTGTTGCCAAGAGTCGTTGACTGAGCTGCTAAGACATTTTTTTTTTTTAATTTGCCATTATACGGCAAGTTATATTGGACTCAACTCAATCGCTCAGAAATGGAGTAAAGGGGGCCACTTTAATCAGTTCCATTTCCTCCTAAGGTTTTATTTTTTTTTCCTTTTTACATACTTCAGCAGCCTTTTGCCAAGGCTTTCATCATTTTCCATTTCTTTTTGGATTCTCTCCAAGGTCTCCAGATCTTCATTTGCTCTGGCCTGCCTTTTGGCTGTGAGTCTGCAAGCCTCTTCTTAGAATTGTGATTTTTTAGGTGTCTATGAGCATACAAAATATCTAACTCTAGTGTGCATGTGGCTTAGTCTTGCCATGTCACGTGACTCCTTCAAAAACAAGAATACTTTGAACTAGTAAGGCTTAAGCTCCACAGTATAATTCAGATTTGTATCTAGTATTTTGAGACCTTCGGAACACTTAGATATTGAGTTTAGATTATCCATTCTAGGTATAGAGGGCAGCCTAATGAATTCCATTGCCCAGTATTTCCATCTTATATAAATTGATATTGTTTTTTTTTTTTCTTTTATATCCCACTAGTACTCTGTGTAACCCAATCTAATCTACCCAATTAAATCTAATCAATTAAAATATTTATTGAAAATATCTTACATGCCTTAAATTATTCTAAGTGCAGTTTTGGCACACCAAACATCATCTCCTACTTTGGACTGGGGCTGCCTGAGATAATGACCTCACTGCTCTTAGACAAAGTACGAATAATAAAGGCATCTATCCAATTATCTATCAACCTAACAACCTATCTACCAATACTTATAAAGACAGTGTTGCCTGTTGATGTTTAGAGAAAGACCATCATTTATTCTGAGATTTTTTTTTTATCCTTGCCTTTTCAATTTTATACCAAACTTTATTTTATGAAATATTGAGAATAATGGATATTATTATTTAGAAAACTGAATGTTTCCTTTTAATAATTATTAAGAAATATAAAAAAGCAGTCCACCATTTAAAACCCTCAAATCATAAACTATTTAACCAGTCTGGAAAATAAAAAAAGAATGGAAGTGACTGAAAAGTGGAAAAGAAGTTGTAATTTTTATTATAATCTGTTGGGAGTTGAATCACATCCCCCACAAAAGACATGTTCAAGTGTTGATGCATTTTCCTGTGGGAGTGGACCCATTTGCAAATAAGACCTTTGAAGATACAATTAGTAGTTAAGGTGTGGACTCATTTGTGAATAGGATCTTCAAAGATCCAGTTTAGCTGGAACCAAATTAAATCAGGGTGGCCTTGATTCTTATGGCCTTGATTCTTCTGTTTATTTATTTATTTATTTTTAAGTCTTATTTTTTTTACATCATTTTGCTTTTTGGTCTTGGCCTTGATTCTTAAGTCCTTCTAAGGAGAGGACCTTGGTTTGTCATTGCAATGATACTGAAACTTCCTTCCTAGACCCTAGAACTTAGGTTCTATGGGGTCTCAGGTCTAATCACAGGTGAAAGTTCCTCAATGTTAAATTGGACTACCACTTGAAATAAGGGTGGGAGAAGGGGGTCCAGAGAGAGAAGAATATCAGCACAACCAATAGAAGCAATTAAAATTCTATTTCCAATGAGTCATTGAACATATTTCACATCCATATTGTTTTAGTTTCCTAAGAGATGCCATAACAAAGTACCACAAGCTATATGGCCTGAAACAACAGAAATGTATTGTCCCACAGTTCTGGATGCCAGGAGCCCAAAATTTGTAGGAAGAGAATCTCTCCTTGCCTCTTCCTAGCATCTGGTGATTTGCTGGCAATCCTTGGGCCTCAAAATAACTTGACACCAGTTATATCGGGTTAAGAGCCCACCCTATCCAGTATGACCTCATCTTAGCTAATTCCACTTGCATAGACTCTATCTCTAAATAAGGTGACATTCTACATTTCTGGGGATTGGGATTTCAACACACCTTTTATGGGACACAATTCAACCCATAACACAAATGCATTGGCATTATAGTGGTCTAACATTGCAGCACTGGTCCTCAGTGCTCTAGTCCTCAGATGAGATTCTCTGGAACACATCAATGATATGGAAAGAGTGGGAGGGTGTGTCCAGTTATCCCCAACCTCCAAAGGGGTGGACTGGTCCATGAGAAAGGACAAGGGAAAGCAAGGGACTTGGCCTGAATGCTTATGAGAGGAAAGCTGTCACATCCCTGTGCTCCAAGCAGTAAGGACAGAAGCTGTGTCTGGGAATTGGGCTCTGATACTAAGGTTCTCCCAGAGCTCAGATTTTTGGGGATGGACAGGTGGTCCCCTGGCTACTAGCAGAAAGGAGAAAACTTTCTTGGAGGAAAGTATGACCATTTCAGGTCTGCAGAATTCACTCAGATTAAGTGTAAGCAGAGAACTTAGAATAAAAGTTCACCAGAACAAAAAGGGGTAACTCACCAGAAGCCAGAGTCAGCATAAGTAACAAATAACCAATGTAGATTTCCAAAGATGGTGGATTTGGAACTGTCAGAGAGATAGAATAGAAACAAAGGGATATTTAAACAAATAAAAGACATGGTCACAAATAAGCAAGTGTATTAGTCAGCCAAAGGAGTGCTGATGCAAAAATACCAGAAATCCGTTGGTTTTTATACAGGGTATTTATTTGGGGTAGAAGCTTACAGTTACCAGGCCTTAAAGCACAAGTTACCTCCCTCACGAAAGTCTGTTGCCACGTGTTGGAGCAAGATGGCTGCTGAAGTCTGCCAGGGTTCAGGTTCCTGGGTTCCTCTCTTCCCAGGGCTTGCCTCTCTCCTGGCTCAGGCTTGCTTCTCTCCACAAGGCCAGCTGTAGACTTTCAGGCAAACAGCTCGTCTCTTTTCCTGGGGCTTTCTCTCCTGCCTCACGACCAAGCTCCTCTGTGTGCTTACTCCCCAGGCTCCAGCATTAAAACTCAGCATCAGAACTTTAATTCCAAACTCCAACTAATTCCTCTGTTCTACCATGTAGTTTTATCTCTGAGTTGCCACCCACCAAGGGGCAGGGACTCAATGTCCTACTGATGTGGCCCAGTCAAAGCCTTAATCATAACTTACTCACACCCAGAGGAACAGACCAGTTTACAAGCATAATCTAATATCTATTTTTGGGATTCATAAATAATACCAAACTGCTAGAGCAAGTGAGGAATTATGAAGAGAAACAAAGAAAAAAATAACGAAATTTCTAAATATTAAAGACAGAATTGTGGATATTTGTTTAAAGTTTCATGGAGATGCCCAACAGAAAGGTTGAAATTAAATAAATACACTTTTTAAGTCATTCATGGATCAGAGGAGAAATAATAATGGAAATTATGTCATTATGGATTAAATTGTAATGAAAATATCACCCACCAAAGTGGATGGATATGGGTTGAAAAGTAATGAACTGAGAGCCCAAATAAGAAAGCAGACAAAAACAACAAACTTAGAGAAGTCAAAATAGAGAAGATGACAAATTGCATAATATCAGAAATCAATAAAATAGACCCAGGGTCAATAAACATTTTTTTTTGCAAAGGAATTAATAGCAATTATTTTGATCTTTGGAAGCCAGATAGTCTCTGCCACAACTGCTCAGCCTTGCTGTTCCAGAGTGAAAACAGCAACAGATGTCATGGAAAGGAAAAACCATGACTGTGTTCCAATAAAACTTTATTTACAAAGATGAACACTGTGAAGGAAGGAAAGGAGGAAGGGAGGGAGGGAGGGAGGGAGGGACAACCAAAAGAGCCATTGAACATATTTCACATTCATATTGTCTTAGTTTCCTAAGAGATGTCATAACAAAGTACCACAAGCTGTATGCCCTAAAACAACAGGAAAGAAGGAAGGGAGGGAGGGAAGGAGGGAGGGAGGGAGGGAGGGGAGGAAGTGAAGAAGGAAGGGAGGAAGGGAGGGAAAGAAGGAATGTGTTTGTGTGTGTGTATTTCTGTTTACTTTAATTTAGACTGAGTTCCCGTAGAAGCAGACCTTGGTACAAAACTCTAGTGAGATGGGAAACGGATGTGGCTCAAAAGGTTCGGCGTCCGTCTACCGTATGGAGAGACTGGGGTTCGATCCCCAGTACCTCCCGGTTAAAAAAAAAAAAAAAAAAAAAAAAAAACTCTAGTGAGGAATTTCCTTGGGTGGTAAGTGAGGATGCACCAATGGGAAAGTGAGGAAATGGTTCAGGGAAGGATGCTTATCACACAGCTTACCTCTGTAGATAACTGGGGCTCAACCCTACTGAGAGCTCCTAGACCTGTGAAGCGTATGTCCCAGAGTTATCCTTGCTTTGGGGTGGAGGAATTGGAGTACTCACCCCACAACCCTTATCTGTCTTTAGAAACATTAAATCCCCTGCCCTCTGGCCTGCCTCAGGCACATCCATGGGCTCAGGTCAAGGGACCTGGGTATGGCCATGGGAAACTATTGGGCCAGTGTGAGCTATAAAACACAACACAGGTGAAATTACTGGTTAGTGAGCAAATGAGGACAATTCAATAAATGGTGCTGGGACCACTGGCTTTCCATATGGAGAAAATGAAAACCATATGGACACACATACACACAATTCCAGATGGATTGAAGTTAAATGGGGAAAGCAAACCTTTAATCTTTTGGAAGGAAATAAAGAAAACTATCTTTCTGACCTTTGAGTCCCAAGGAATTCTTTTAGAAAGAAACAAAATATTAACCATTAAAGAAAAGTTAAGAACTTTTATTTGTTGAAAGAATCCATGAATAAAATGAAAAAGGAGAACTGGCACTGGAGAAAGAGCTTTGCAAAAAGTCTACTGAACAAAGGATGCAAAGGATTATATCCAGAACATACATATACGTAACTGCAAATCTATAGGAAAGACAAACAACCCATTAGAAAAAATGATGGAATTCATGAGAAGGCATCGATTCAAGAGATGGATCCCAAAACATTTTAAATGAGGATCAGTTTCTTTAGTTCTCAGGGAAACACAAATTTTAAGACCATTCTAATATCAACATGTGATTACCTTGTGATCGGCAAAAGTTTAAACATTCTGAAAATATCAAGCATCGTAAAGAATGTGGATCTACTTAAACAATGATTGTTGGTGTGCAAATTAATGCAACCTCTTTGGGAATCTATTTTGCATAATCTATCAGCTATAATCACAGAGCTTTCAGCCATCCATTTCTGGTTGAATGTCTTACAAGAAAGTTTTGTACACGTGTCAAAACATGCATGCCTGAACGTTCCCAGAATCTCTGTTTGTAATCGCCAATGCTGGAGGAAATCCAAACAACCATCAACAGGAAAATGTAGAAATATATTGTGACCCACTCACTCAATGGGGTATTTGCCCAAGAAAAAGAAAAAGAATGAAATACAGACACATGCAACAATGAATAAATGGACGTGCAGAAAGCTATTATAAAGTATGATATCATTTTAAAGTATCAAACCAAACAGACTACCTATTATAAAGTTATTATAATAAGATACGCTTATTTAATATTACACACACAAATATATATATATATATATATATATATATATATATAAACTTTTAGCCTTACATGCATATTTATTAACACAATTTTAAAAGAAAGAAAATGATAAACTCTAAATTCAGGATAGTAACTAGCACGAAACATAACTAAGGGATGCAATAAGGAATAAACGGTAAATGCAAGGTATTATTAATGATATATCCTTGCTTTGGGCAGTAGGTGCTTTGCTCTTCATTATATTATTATGCCTTACATATTTTTATGTGCCAAATATGAAATTTAAAATATAAGAAAGAATTATTTATAAAGTCATTAATAGCTCTTATTATTTCAAATTTTGATCGTTTTATATTTAAACCTGTGGTGAAGTTCAATGGTATTGAACAAACTCTGCCCAAATTAGCCTCTAGAACACTGTTCTTCTGTTGCCATTTCATTTAATCTCATTGTGAATGTTAATTGAATATTTCTATGAAATAATGCATTTCCTTATTAATAAGTCTTTACTTAAAGGTTTTTAGGATAAATGGGTTGAGCCGTAAAGTACTTGAATTTTCTCACTCTAACTAAACAACTTTAAGCCAAGGAAATGATGACTGCCACATATAAAGCGTCTTTACTCAGTGAAAACATTATACTCAGTGAAAACTCTTCATACGTCAAGACAGGCATCAGATTTTAGGAATACCTGCCAAAATATCTTTGGTTTATCGACATTAAAAATCACCAAGTAACTTCCATATGCATATGGAGTAGACATTACCACTTACCATAATCGCACAAGCTGTGTATTTATGTTCTAAAGTGGATTGGGATATGTGGAGGGGATTCACAGGTAGCTGGAAAAGTTCTATTTTTCCACCTGAGCGGTGGCTTCAATTGGATCTGCCTTCTTACTTCACTAAGTCACATTTGCTCTGTGGTTTTCTACTTCCTTTAACAATTAAAATATTAAAACTGAAGGTAAAGTTAAGACATTTTCAGAGAACTAATAACATGGAATTAGGTATTTATTTACACTCTATTCCGTGGCTTCAGAGTAGAGACTATAGGTAGACCAGATAACTCAAGGATGATTTAGAGGAGAAACGGGTTTAATATAGTTTTGAGAAACTGAGAGGAAGAAAGAAAAGAAGAGGAAGACCATCTGAGGAATTAAGAGAGGGAAGATGAGAGTGAATTATTACGGAATACATGATATTGGAATTCAAATTGGATATTGACAAGGTGCCATAAGAGGGAATTGAGCAGATAGGTCTGATTTAAGCTGGGACTGGCAGAAGGAGTTAATGTGGCTGGAACTTGTAATCCAACTCCAACAGACATATACAGTGCTTCAGGAACTAAGGCGCTACCAGAGGGCTACAGTTAAGAGGGTGGCAAAAGAATAAAGTCGGGTGCAAGATGGACTGTGGGAGACAGGTGGGTTGAAGTAGGGAGGTAGAGGAGTGGTTGAGTTGTCTGGGAGGCTGGATCTGGGATGGCCTTTGGCACACAAGATGTTTATTAGTGAGGCTGATGGCTTGACTGAAAGGCAGGATTGCATTTGACATGAAGTGTGGGATCAAGAGAGAGGTTTTTCTTTTTGAGGGTTGGACCAGACATAATGTATGTTAATTCTAACTCTTTTGTTTGTTTTCCCTTAACAACTCAGTCTTCCCAATAAGTTAGTAAGAAATCTTCCATCCTATTCCAAATTCGTTGGTTAGTAGACAGAAAAGGCTTTCAACTTTCTAAAATACCCCCTCTGAAAGTTTCTGGGAATGATTGATAGATAGATAGATAGATAGATAGATAGATAGATAGATAGATAGATAGATAGACAGACAGACAGACAGACAGACTGATGATGGATAGATGATAGATAGATGATAGATAGATAGATAGATAGATAGATAGATAGATA
>JAKSZT010054573.1:5728184-5788761 GCA_026826555.1 Tolypeutes matacus
GATAGATAGATAGATAGATAGATAGATAGATAGATGATAGATAGATAATAGAAAGAAATAAAAGAAAGGAAGGCAGGAAGACAGGAAGGCAGGGAGAAAGGAAGGAAGGAAGGAAGAGAGAGAGAAAGAAAGAAAATGGCTGGATGATAGATAGATAGATAGACAGATAGATAGATAGACAGACAGACTGAATGGATGATAGATGACAGAGAGATATATGATAGATAGATAAGTAGGTAGATAGAAAATGGATAGATGGATGGATGGATGGATGGGTGGATGGATGGATGGATGGATGGATGGATGGATGGATAAATGGATGGAAAAAATAGAGGTAGATAGAGTTAGAAATGATAGAGATACACATATATGTGCTCAGGAGAGAGCTCTGGCAACTGCTGATCGGCATTATTGCTGAGAAAAACTCTTCCTTTTTCTTCCCTGAAGTAGTGGCAGGCAAAGAGAAGAATGAAACACGGCTGGCAATTTGAAGATAATGCTGAGTGAGACCAAATGTGTGTATTTGGAGGCACCTCGCCATTTCACCATTACTTTCCTGCAACAACCACCAAAAACAAAGAAAATACCCTCATTCTTAATACTTGAAATTATTAATCCATGCAGCAATGCCTTTCAGGTATTAAGCCCCACCCTTAACAACTGTGCAACTGGGGTGAGACTTCGTGATCAGAATCTTTGCAACTAGCAGGCCACTGGAAGTGGGCTTTGAAAGGGGGAGGGCTTCAGACTTGAGGAGTGGAGCATACCCAGGCAGGGGTGAGTGAGCACATGGCTCCGAGGTGAAGGTTCGCGTCCTGCACGCTTTGGCAAAGAGTCTGTGAGGATCTACCTCTGAGGTCATTCGGGAGCCTTGGAGCCCCAGCTGGGAACCTTGGCAATGACAAGAGCCAGTGGCGCCGGATGACTGATGGGGCGGCGGAGAGGCGACTCTGGGGAAGCAGGAACAAAAGGGCTTTGTAAGAAAGCACAACAGATGGAAAGCCTGTGGTTTGGATGGAGCCTGTAGGGCAAGGACAGTGTAGGCTGTGGGCAACTGGGTGGGTGGCCAGGAACAGAACGAGGCCATTAGTGGAGAGAGAATGCCCCATGCTGCCTTTTATTGCTCCCTGGACACAGTAAAGAGAGAATCTACAAGAACAACAGAAGCTTCACAAACTAACTTTCCAAATTGATTTTGCATGAATTGGATGCATTGGGGTTTTTTTTGTGGTTATTATTATTTTTAATAAAATTGTATTGAAGTATATCATTCATACATGAACATACATAAACAATAAATGGATAGTAAAAGTTGTGAACTTACAAAATAAGCATGTATATCCTCATACAGGGCTCCCATACACCACCCCTCCACCAACACCTTGCATTGTTGTAGAACATTTGTTACAAATGCAAGAGCCTCATTAAAATATCACTACTGGGAAGCTGATGTGACTCAGGCGACTGAGCTCCCACCTACCACATGGGAGGTCTGGGTTCTGTTCCTGGTGCCTCCTAAAGAAGATGGGCTGGCACGACGGGCTGGCACAGTGAGCTGACGCAACACACAAGAAGAAAAGCATAATGAGAGACACAGCGTAATTCAAGGGCTGCTAACCGCAGTCCATAGGTCACTCCAGTTGTATTTTTCCCATGCCTCTCCACATTCCCACCATCCTGCAATAGTGATGTACATCTGCTCTAGCTCACAAAGGACACTCTTGCACCTGTACCATCAACCACAATTCTCATCCACCTCTGGATTTACTGTGTTATTCAGTCCCTAGATTATTCTCTAGCTTTCTTTCAATTGACATTTACATCCTTAGACTACGCTTTTCAGACACAATCCCATTTATAAGCCAGCTGCTACTCACTATGTGTTACCATCACCTCTGTACATTTCCACGCTTTTTCAGTAAAGTTATTTAAAACTTCTACATACATTAAGCATCAGTAGTCCATCTCAGTCCTCCTCTTATCTCCTTTAAGAATCCACCACCTACCACCAGGTCTTGAAGATGTTTTCCTACATTTTCTTCTAGGAGCTTTATGACCAACCCACCCTATTTTTAACACCCTGTATTAGTATTATACACTTGTTATAGTTCATGAGAGAACATTTTCATATTTGTTATGTTAACCAAAGTCCTTCTTCCACCACAGGATTCCCTGTTATATAGTCCCATGCTTTGTATAATCCATTCAAAGTGTACACTCACTGTCTCTCATTTTCATCACAAAGTTGTGCTGTCATCACCTCAGTCAATTTTAGAAATTTTTATTACTCCAGTAGAAGAAATCCCATATCCCCATATACTCCCCTATTGTTGTCCGCTAGAATTGATATAACATTTTTGCCATTGCTGCAAAAATATTACAATATGTAATATGTAATACTACTACTACAATAATTAATAGTAATACTGTAATCTATTTCAGCAAAGGCAAGAAGATAATTTTTTAATACTAAGGGACAACAATAAGAGGTTTAAAGGGGTATGGGATTTGTACTTTTGGAATAATGTTAACTGTTGTCCATAAGTTATATTGCTTGTAATTTTTCCATATATTTCCATATTCTTAACACTTTGCAAAAGAAGAACATTCTTATATTCATATATATATATATATATTTTTTTTTTTTTTCTTTTTTTTACCGGGAGGTCCCAGGGATCGAACCCGGGTCCCTCCATATGGGAGATGGACACCCAACCAGTTGAGCCACATCCAACCCCTTATATTCATATTTTAACCACAATCTTCTTCTGCGACCAAAATCATCATGTTATACATTTCTTATATTATTTTCTAGCTTCCTTTCAATTGACGTTTATGTCCGTGCATTGTTTTTAATGGCATCGGCAATGGGGCCAAGTTAACCAAATAGTGATAGTTTCAGAGTGAAAAATAATATTAGCCTAGAGAAAATAAATGAATAAAATAAACCACTTAAGTATATCTTAAATGATATCCATATATTATATATACATACACACACATGTGCATATGTTTATTCACCATCTGTATTCATTTCTGAGGCTGCCATAACTAAGTACCACAAAGTGGAATTTGTTCTCTCCCAGTTTCACAGGCTACATGTTCAAAAGAAAGGTGTCAGTGGGGCCGTGCTCCTTCTGAAGCTTCTGAGCAGAGGATGCTTCTGGTCTCTTTTAGTCTCTAGTGGTGGCTGAGCAGCCTCAGCATGCCTTGGCTTGTGGTTGCATCACCAGTCTTTTCCACCATCATCTCATGGTCTTCTCCCCTTCTCTCTGCATTCCTGGGTCTTCACAGGGCCTCCTTATGAGGGCTCCAGTCCCTGGACTTAGAGCCACCCTAATTTATTAGGAACTCATCTTAGCCTGAGGACATCTATAAAGATCGTATTTCCAAATGAGGTCACACTCATAGGCAGAGGAGATTGGAACTTTGACATATCCTTTTGAAGGACACTGTTTAACCCATAAGACAAACCTTTAAAGAAATTAACAGATGCCAAATTACATATGACTCTCAGAATAATATGCAAAAAAAATTACCAATATAGGGAAGAGATTTTGTAGCTAACATCAAACCACATAGGAAAATATGAATAAGGGGCAAAGGAAAGGGAAAATGAGAGCAGGGATCTTAAAATTAGCAGTCTCTATTTCTGACGGCTAAGTGAGAAGTTCATGATAACTAGAGTTGGTCACTTTTATCTCTGCAGCAGGTACAGAGGTGTTTCTCTCACCTGAGTTGACATTTCCTCCCCATTGAAGCACATTCGCTCATTTCTAAACTCTCAGGGTCCAGTTTTGATTTTGACCCTGTCCTCCAACCTAATATGCCATCTACCCAGGTTTATGAAATGTCTCCAAGCCGGAGGGAGGACACTGCTGGTGAACATGAGCTCTCCCTTCCTGGCTGACTCCTACTATGGGAATCTGCTGTTCCAGGTACCTCGTGGCCAGAACTTCTTGGGACAGTCCCTGTTGTGGGTTGGATTAGGTATCCAAAGTAGAAATGTTGAAGTCTCATGATTGTGACCTTATATGGAAATAGGGTTTTTAAAGATGGGATTATTTAACATGGAGACAAACTGGGTTAGGGTTGGCTTTTAATTTAATAGGACTGGTGTCCTTAAAAGAAAAAGAGAGACACACAGAAACCAAGACAACGGCCACGTAAAGATGAAGGCAGAGATTGGAGGGATGCTCCTGTGAGCCGAGGAAAGCCAAGGATGACCAGAAAACACCAGAAGTTGAAAGAGGAAAGAATTAGCCTCCCCTACACGTTTCAGAGGGAGTGCCATCCTACCCACAGCTCGATTCAGACTTCTGGTCCCCAGAACTGGGCGACAATGCAGTTCTGTTGTTTTAATCCACCTGGCACATGGCGTTTCGTTACGGCAGCCTCAGAACCTAAGAGCTAGAAGAGAAAGAGAGAAGGGATGCAAGAGGAGAAAGGAAGCCACAAGGACTCCTATTTATTGAAATGCATGTCATGTAAGCCTCGGGACAACTGTGGAAAGCCAATATAATGATTCCCACTCTACAGACAAGGAGATTCAGGTTGAAGGAGCAAGTGGAGAGTCGGGTCATAGAAACTATCAGTTCTGACAAAAACTCCAATCCAAGTTTTTCTGGCTTCAACATCCGTCTTTCCTCCCCTGCCCTCTTGCCTCCCAGCATGCTGGCATGTGAGCTGAGCTTGATTGGGAAAATATAGCCACCATATTGTTGGGAAAGAAGTCAAGGATGAGCTGAACCAGCACCCAATAAGAATGAGTCACTCCACGTTTTCTCCTCTTGAATTTAAATGTTGATGCTTTCATTTTAGATCAAAAAATATTTTTAAGAGAAAGAAGAAACCAAAAACGTTTCTGTCTTGGCTCTACAGACCCAAAGTACTAGAGGAGCAATTCAAAGAGAAATGTCATTAAAAGAATACTTAGAAAAGAAGTGGAGGTCCTAAACTGCCCTCTAATTATTTCCATCAGAAGGAGAGCACTGAGAAATCAACAAACAACACTGGACATTGACCACAGCAGGTGGAGCTACCAGATCTCATGTGTAACTCATGTGGATAAACTAAGTGGGTTGTGGAAAAGTCAAACCATTGACTTCAAGTCATTCACAGCACTATTAACTGTTGAAAATGAAGGATACACGTTCAGAAAATGATCAATGTGCATCCATAATGGAGATGATAGGAATATATTATCCAGTCCACAATCCCTCATTTTCCTACAATTAGTTATTTCTACTGCAGATAAAACTAGGAGGAACTTATAAAGTTCAGTGTCAGGCAATAGTCTAATCTCCTCAATTATCAGACTATTTCAGGCAAGAAAATGAGCTGAAGTGCATCAGAGTAGCTAGGGTAGACAAGTATAAATTTAAATCTCTTCAAATGTGGTAAAGGAAATTCAAACTTTAAGAACAAATGAATACAAACTTTATAAAGCATTCTCACTTTAGTGGAAGTGGAATTAATTTTAAAGAAAATAAGAGACATTTGAAATTGGGCATTAAATATGGTATAAGGACACAGGTTTTAATTATTATAATTATTATTATTTAATTATTATTACTCCATTGAGCTAGAATTGACATCTAGTTTTATCTTTTCCTTAACTCTATAGAGAGATGTTGGGTACCTAATTAACCTACAAATACCCAGTAAATATGGACTTAGATCAATTTGGGTTGGTTATAAAACATATTTCACAGCCAGAAGTAATTTAAAGCATCCATAATATATGTTTATGGTCTAATTCTAAGATACCAGAATGTCCATTTATGAACAGTAAAATGGAGATTTCAATATATATCTATATTGTAGAATGACCAACTTTATTGACAGTGGAATCCAATTATTCCTTCCATTCTCTTTTAAACCTGAAATATCCAAAAAATTGTGTGTCAATCTCAAGTATTGAGAAAATGAAGGTGAATTATATGGATGGTTTCTGACCATGTGAAATACTGATAATGTGTCATTATGCCTCATCAGGCCATATCCATTCCTTAACAAGAATTTGCTTTTTTAAAAAGAAAATCAATTTTATTGCTACATAATAGTAAAGCATACAACCCATCCGAACTGTATACCGTCAGTGGTATTTGGCATAATCACATTGTTGTGCATTCATCTCTCCAATCATTATTAGAACATTTTCATTATTTCAATAAAAATAATAAATAAAAACCAGCCTTGCCAGTGGGCCCTACTTTGGAGTTTGTGCTCCTGAGAGTGACAGAGTTGGACAGTTGTGTCTTCCCTACACATGGCTCATCTGTCCCTTCTATTTAAACCTATACTTGGTGCTGGAGTTGGTAGGTGTACGTCCAAGAGATTTGAATCTCTGGGCTGTCCATGTGCCAGCTGAGCCCTGAGCCTCAGTGGAGTTGCAACACCTGCTCTCCAGTTCATCGGACTCACCCAGGACAACTAACATGGAGGTGATGATGGACAACGACCATCCCAAGGAAGCAAGAGAATCTACAACTGCAAGCAAGAGAGTCCCATCCATCGGCTGTATGGAATTGAAGCCCCCTCTCAATTAGAGATGGAGGGGGCATCACCAGCCCGGAATCCTCAGGATTGGGGAATGAATGATGGACTAGAGTGGACTTACTGATTTTCTACAATAGACTTACTGTGATACTAGCAATGGAAGAAATTACAACATTGATGTGGAGCCAGTGGCCACTGGAGGCTCTGGGGGCAGGGAGAGGGAGAAACAGGTGTAATACGGGGGCTTTTTCAGGACTTGGGAATCGTCCTGAGTGACGTTGCAATGACAGATATAGGCCATTTTATATCTTCCCATAACCTGCAGAACTGTGTGGAGAGAGTGTGGTCTACAATGTGAACTATGGTCCATGCTCAGTGGCAAAGCCCCAGGATGCGTTTATCAATTGCAATGAAAGTGCCACACTGATGAAGGATGTTTATGTGGAAGGGTATGGGAGGCGTGGGGAGTGGAGCATATAGGAATCCCTATATTTATGTAATCTAACTATCTTTAAAAAAAAATAAAAATATATATTTAAATAAAAATAAAAACCAAACAAAAAATTCATCACCTCTCAGTCTCTCTATGCTTCCCTTGCTCTACATAGCTGCTATTTCTGGCTATTCTTGCATATTTATTTATTAAACAGTTTTATTGAGATATATTCACAAACCATACAATCTATCTAAAGTGTATAACTAGTGGCTTTTAGTATAATCACAAGGTTGTGCATTCATCACCAAAAGAATTTTAGAACAATTTCAGTACTCCAAAAAGAAAAACTCCACACCCCTTTGCAGTCCTTCCCTAGCCCTACATAACCACTAATCTAATTTCATCTTTATAAATTGATTTATATTTACATATTAAATAAATGGAATCATACAATATGTAGTACTTTGGATCTGGTTTCTTTCACTTAGCATAATGTTTTGTGTTTTGGGGGGCGGGATTGGTCTGGTATTCATGAATTTTCTTTTCTAAAGTAGAAAACTGTTCTTAAACCTTAGAAATACAAGTTCTCTCCAATCTTATCCAAAGATAATATTGATAGGAATTGTAGGGATCCTACTTGCCTTATACAAAAGATGAGCAAATAGAAATCACCGAGTCAAGTCAAAGGCAACGAAAGGAAAGCAGTGCTTCAAAGAAAGAGAATCTGTGTCTCGTGTCTTCCAGGAACTCTGCACCTGCGACTGACATCAGAGCCAGAGTGGCTGCCCAAACTTCAGTTCTGACCGAAGATGGGGAACAGCAGTGAAACCAATATAAACTGTAATTCCCATGATGCTTGAAGCACAGTCGTTTGAAATTAACCAAAGCAACCATCTGACAGATGTTCTGGCTGATTTTAACACGTTACACAAGAAAGGAAGTTAAAATCGGCCAAAAGATGTCTAGAGAGAGAAGAAGAAGGAAAAATAGCTCAGCTGATTATTCACAATCAGCTGCACATCTAAAAAAAATCCTGATGTCCTGGTACGCTTGAGTAAAATGATTGTAGATAAAGGCATATTTCAGAATACAGCAACTGTACTCATTCAGCAAACACTTTTTGAGCATCTTGATGCCAACCCACATCCAATCTCCATTTATTTGCTGTTGGCAGAGCTTCAGGTTTTTCAGTGGTAGCATCTATCCTTCATGAGGTCATGTCATCTAAGAAAGAGTTTTGGCTAAATGCTGTGTGACCAAAGCTAACCATGAGTGATTCCATTTCCCATGTAATCTATGGTTTGAGTATGGGCACAGAACACAACTTTCTCCAAAAAGACATGAGGGTAGGGCTTCTGAGAATCTTGAAAAGAGACACAGGATCTGGGAGACCCTTTCCTGGCTTGGACATCTGGTGTCTGTCTTGAGACCATGAGGGAAGCTAGCTAGAAGAAAAAAACAGCATTAAGAGACACATACAACCTGATCATTCCATGCCCAGAACTTCTCATTGGGTGCAATGGCTTATTTCCTTACCGTCTGAACCAGTTAGTTGCAGCTAAAACTGATGGAGGGAGTCAAGTCATTCCAAACACAAAATCTTGTTTGCACAGAATTTCCAAGCTGGAAGGAGACATCAATAAGCCCAGCAGAGAATGCTAATTGCCTCACCCAGAGACATTTATCACTAATGATTTTATTTCATTTTATTAAAAGTAAACTTTATTTCAACTTAAAAAATAAAATAACAGACAAAAGGCAGTTGAACACATTATGGAAACATTACTCTAAAAAATTCTGCCCAGGCACATCTATCTCATTTAATCCTAAAAACAAATTCAATTATTTCTCCAGTGTTCAGAAAGATATATAAATGAGCACAGATTGGTTAACTGACATAACCAAGGTATCCTTGTTAATGAAGAGAATGCTAAATTATGTTCATATCTCATAAAACTAAGCCCCATATTCTTTTCTTTGACCTTTAGCATAAATATAGCACTTTCTTTCTACAAAAAACTTTACAGTATTCCTGCTGATAGTAGTCTACAAACTACAGTAGTCATATTTTTCCCATGAACTCACATAGTCTTAATGATTTATTAATGATTTTATTTTAAAAAGAAATAAATTTCATTTTAATGGAAACTGAACCAAAACCAAATTTCATAAATGTTATATAAATGGATGATATTTCATAAACAATTCTAAGGAAAGAAAAAAGAACCTAAAAATATTCCATCATATAGCTAATGAAATTAGGTTTTAAAGAACAAAATATAGTTTATTTCTTTGATAAAAATATAATATTTCTTTGATGTATAAACAAGCAAGCACTGTGTTTTTACAAACTGAAAACAAAACAATCAAACAACATCAAAACAATTTAAAGCCTTAGTCAATCTTCGATATGACCCTATAAGGAAAATGATCATAGCTAGTAAAGTGGAAAATCAATTCAAGGGGAAAATAAAACTACACTCAACATGTGGAAAATCTTTTACTTGATAATTCAAAGAGATTTTAATAAATTCACAAGGGGTCTTTTATCTCCTTGGGAATGGACCAACTAATGAAAATTTTTCTTTGTTTTGTGTTATGTTGCTTTTCCTGAGTATTGTTTCTCACATTTCATTAATTGTTAAACATTTTTTTAAATTAAAAAACCATTTCACGTTTTGGTTTGCTTCACAGTAGAACTTAACTTGAACTGCAAGCGGTTTTTTCCCAAAGATTATTATCCTTTTGTTTAAGGAATACAGACCTTCATCTCCTTAGTAAGAACTTCTGAATATGACTCTCACATGAAGATATATACTTTCTTTCTGCCAACATGCTTTTGGGATCCCTTTAATGTTGTATTCTAACTAGATCTAAGCATATTAATTCTTTGATTTCTTGGACTGTCTCTTCTTCCTTCTCAACTGAAATCATTGACCATTTGTTTTTGTTTTTTAAATTTTCAGAAAGGAGGCTTGAGGTGTAAAAATTTTGACTCTTTGCATATCAAAAAGTCTCCTTTTTTCACATCAGTTTGGCCAGGCTTTGGGATTCCAAACAGAAAAAAAACAAAACAAAAAACAACATTGTGACAGAAATGAATAATAGTGCTCCATTTGTCTCCAACATTGCTGATGAGAGGTTTTATATCGTTTGTTTCTTGTTTCAACTTAGGTAATTTAATTTTCTCTTTATCCTTGGAGGATATAGATCTACATTTGCACCATTGTATCAGTTAGTTTTAGCTGTGTAACAAACCACCCTAAATGGTAGTGGCTTACAAAAGCACTGTTCTGTTGAGTGATGCTTTGGGCAGGCTCAGCTGGGCTTGTTTATACCTTTGTGGTCAGCTGCTGGTAAGTTACATGGCTCTGCTCAGGGCAGTTAGCTGGGTGTTGACTGGGGTGATAAGGGCAGTTAGCAACATTTGTCTCCCATCATACAGCAAATTAGATTGCACGTCTTCACATGGTGGGTGGATTCCAAAATCATCAAGAAAGGAAGCCATGATTTCACAATGGAGGAGCCAGACAAATTGTGGCATTTTCCACAGTCTATTTCCACAGTCTATCAGACCCAACTTTCTTGCATTTATTTTTTCTTGTCACTTAGCAGCACCTTTCAATTTGAAGATGTGAGTGGATATTTTCTAACCCTGGTAAATATATATTTATTATTTCTTCGATTATTTCCCCAATTGTTGTGTCTTTCCTCTATGCCTGAAACATTGATTAAAGAGCTATTGGCTCTTCTGGGTCTTGCCCGGTATTTCTCAACCTTGGCACTATTTATTTTGGAGGCTAGATACTTCTTTGTTGTAAGATGTTTAACAGTATCCCTGGATTCCACTCACTCTCCAACCCTGGCTGTGACCATTTAAAATATCTGCAGATTGTGCCAAATGTCCCCTGGGATGGGACGCAGAATATCCTGAGCTGAAAACCACCAATCTATAATTCTGAAGAGTTCTCTCATACTTTCCAAAAATGCATCATAGATGCATTTTGTTCGGCATCATAGGAAATGTCTTTGATTTATGCCCCTAATTTGTCATTAAATCAGCCATATTCAAACCTCCATTCTAAAATTCAGCTCATCAACAGATGTTTTGTGTGTGACATTGCAGCCTCAACATTTGTATATTTCATTTCTGAGAATTCCTGCCACATTCCAATAGCTCTTCTCTCCTTTCAGTCTGTTCTTGTTTTATGTAATTAGGTCTTCTCAGTTGCCTTCGGGGTTCTGACTCAATATTTTGGGAGGTTTTCTTACTCTGCATGATTTACATTTCTTCCAGGTTTAGCTATTCTGTTTGTTCATCCTAGCATTTATTCTACCTGCTATAAATTTTCCTCAATTGTTGGCTGGTCTCTCACTTTCTGTTTATATTTTGGAGTGAATTTCTCAGGGAAGCATCCTGCAAGTTTTCAGAGCATATCAAAATCAACATTTCCCTTGGTGTAAGGACGGAGATTAACTGGCCAGCTCAGCACCAGCTCAACATCCAAAATGAGAGGACTTTTCTCTGGAATTCAGCCTTCAATGGCTCACACCACTGGCCAGAGTTGACTCTCCTTTGTCCTCCACATCTACTGAGATGGTCCAGATTCATCTTGGACACTTGCCTCCCCATTGTCCTAACTCCCACAATAACAGTCCTCACTAGGATGGCTTCTACTTCGTTTAGAGAGTGTTTTTGCCAGGAGCAAATAAAGCAGCCAGCTGCTCTGCAAATATGAGGGACAGGCCAACTGGTCTAGCTGTTCAGAAAAATAATACTGTAACTTATTACCCAGTAGATCACTTCGTAACCCAATCCTCATCTTTATAAAACGTCGATTTTGAAGATTCTCTTAAGAATGGCTACCAGCTCTCTAAGTGATGGATTTTGCTCACTACAATGACTGCTTACCTTTCCCTCATTTGCCCCCCTCTAACCCATTTTCTTGACAATCTCCCGAGCAACTCTCTGTCCCCAGGAAAGCAGAGGCTGGAATGAGAATAGAACTACCCAGGTCACCTCCTGACCTCTCTCAGCAGATACAGCTCACCAATCAATATCCCCCAGACACACTGAGTTCATTGACCTTGTGGAACAACAAGGAAATAGCATTGGTCACTGACCTTGAAGTAACAGGGCTTCTTTCCTTCCTTCTTCTTAAGATGACTCAATTCCTTTCTATCCTTCCAGGTAGTAAAACTACCTGGAATTTTTTTTCTTTTCTTTTAGGAGGTACTGGGGATTGAACCCAAGACTTGTACATGGGAAGCAGGCACTCAACCACTGAACTACACCCACTCCCTTATGATATTTTTAGCATCCTGCCTTTAGCTGAGATAATACAACTGAAATGACATCAAATAGGGAAATTTTAAAACATTAAGGGTAAAATTATACCAGAGTGGAGACCTTGCAAACAATGAATAGGAATTAGTAAAAAATGCCTTAGCAGTGTTAGCCCTTTAATGGGATTATTCTGCATCTAAGAGAACAAATATTGGCTTTCAAACAAATAAGACGTTCAGAAATGGCAGGAAAATATTTACTCAAAAGACCTGAATATGGTACAAGAACTGGTTCCATAAATGTGACAAGTTTTTAATTTTTTGCTTCACTATAGGTGGAGTCCCTATTATGTTCTACATAAAGGTTAACTTAATTGTGATTTCATATCAGTTAAGAGTGAAGTAATTTTCTAGAACTCTGAGTGACATCTGATAAAGTTTATTGGAATTCCCCTAAAGGCTAAAAAATCAGAAAGTATGCTATAGATCCTGTATTAGTCAGACAAAGGGGTACTGATGCAAAGCACCAGAACTCTGTGGGCTTTTATAAAGGGTATTTATTTGGGGTAGAAGCTTACAGTTACCAAGCCCTGAAGAGTCTAACTCAAGGTTACTTCCTTACCAAACTCTGTTGCTACGTGTTGAAGCAAGATGGTGGGCGATGTCTACAAGGGCTCAGCCTTCCTCTTCCTTTTAAGGCTCTGTGTTCCCAGCTTCTTCCCATCTCAGCTGTAGGCTGGCATAAGTTTCTCTCCCCAGGGCTCATTTCTTTCTGGGATCAGCTGGTCTGTTCTCTCCACAAGGTCAGCTATAGACTATCAGGCTCATCTCTCTTCCTGAGGCCTCTGCTGTGTCTAATGAGCTGTCCCTCTTCCTCTGTGTCCTTCTTATCTGTGTATCTACCTCCATGTGAGTCTGTTCTATCAGCCCACCAAGGGGACTGGGACTCAATGATGACATGGTTGAATCAAAGCCCTAATCTTAACAAAATTTAATCAAAGCCCTAATCTTAACATAATTAGTCTCAACTGAAGATAATATAATCAAAGGGTTATCACACCCAAAGGAGCAGACCAGTTCACAAACATAATCTCTTTCTGGATTCATAAATAATATCAAGTTGCCACAGACCCCATCAGAATAAGAAATAACCCTGCTCCTTTGTTTTTTTTCCATCGCTGACCAGCAGCTCAAGATTCATGGACCATCTGTGTTAAGAGGAAAGGTTAGAAAGAAGCTGTTGGTTCAAACAGGATATGAAGTTCTGAGCTGGGGTGGAGGTGAGGGAAGGTGGATTTTGGATGGTGATGACCAGTGTTGGGCCAGAGGTTTGAGCTCAGGTTACATGGTTGCCTGGGATTTTTCTAGCCTCTGTGACTGCTCTCCTTTCCTTACTTATAAATTTCTAATGTATGAATGTTTTTTAAGTCCTGTTTCCTTAGGTCAAGTTCAAGAACCATCATGTCATCCACGACATCTTATACTTCTTTGTCCCTTAGCTTACAGGATCCCGAAGCCAGCAGTTCCTTCACCAACCCTATAAAATGGGGTCCACAGATTTTTCAGGGTTCCATAGTAAATATTTTTGGCTTGAGCACAAGAAAATGTCTCAACAACTCAACTTCACCATTGTTTCTCGAAAAAAAAAACAAAGACAACAATAGCCAAATGAATTAGCAAGACTGTGTTCCAAAAAAACTATGAGTGTCACAGAAGAGTCTTCTTTTTTTTGGAACTTCTAAAAATGTTTAAAAATATAAAAACCATTCTTAGTTCCAGGACCGTACAAAAACAGGCAACTTGTCTATTTTGATTCATGAGCTAGTTTGCCAACCACCGTTAACAAACTGATGAAGGTTTAAACGTTTCAGAAGTCATTCAAGATTAATGAAATTGGTTGTGTTTCAGGTTTTTTTAAAATCATGCTATTGTTTTGGAAGGCATATTTTATTCTACTTTTATTTCCTTAAATTATCATAAAATGCAATCCTATTTGTGCTGAGCAGAAACTATTCCAAACCATTGTCAGCTCTTTCAATGCACTTTAAAAATAAAATTCTTCTACAAATTTGTTCATGGAAAATTCCATAATCCATTTTACATGTCCAAATGTTGCACTGATTAATCCAGAGGACACTTGCTTATGCCAGAAAGTAACTTTTCCCCTCCTACGGTTGAAGAATAAGCAATCTTTATAGAAGGACGAGCTGATAGTCTATAGCTGACCTTGTGTCGCAATTTATTTGTGAGAAGCCACTGTGTTTTGCTACTGCAACACTGGAGCCTTTACAGGAACTGAAATAAATTCATCATTTTATAATACAGCTGTCAATGTCCCCAAGGATATCTTTTCAGCATAATACACTTTTACAAGTTGAGAGTCTAACAAGAGGTCTTTGTTGTGGTGGAAACTTAGAAGCCACTAAACATACAAAGGATACTTGTTTGCTTAGAAACTCTCCCTTGCTGTTGTGAAAGCAAATCCTTGATCATCATTTTTATCTGATCAAATATTTTTGAACTACTAGAAAAGGACAGATGACACGAACTTTCAAATCTCCAAAATTCTTTCAATTCAGTGGCTCAGCGTTTGTATTGCTTCCCTACACACATTTCTCCAGGGCAAATTTGCTGGTCTCCTGGGTTCCAGTCAAACAGATTGTGTGTACAGAGTATAAAAATTTATGCAAAGGAAACACTATGCTTTTAAACCATGGTGATTCAGGCACAAACACAGCCTGTCGCCCCCTCACCCCACACTCCTGAACTATTTGCCTAGCTTCACAAAAAGGATGGTTTTAGAATCCACATGCGTGACTTCTTCAGCTCCGTGAATTAAAGAAATGTTTGTTTTGCCAACTTGCAGCTGCCCCTCCCTGTCTGGCGAGCAAGAGTCATTATCGCTGAAGGAAGCCGTTCCTTGATATCTGAGACCCCGTTTCAATGCACCCCATGGAGTCAGGAGGTCCCACCCACACCCCGGCCCAGCCCCCATTAGCTCACCCCAAAGGACCTCCCTGCTCATTGAATGGCCAGCAACTCTCCTAGCATCTGCAAAACTTCTCTCAATTTGCATCCATCATTTTTACTGGAAAGCCAGGACCAGAGCCCTCATTCCTAATCTCACCAAGTGAAAAACAAAGACACAGAGAGGAAGCAGTTTTAAACCTTTTGAGGTTCAAAAATGGTTTGCTTTCAGTAAAAGGCAAAAAATAGCCCACTTTGTTCTTAAACATCCCAACTATTTAAAACCCTTTATGTCAAACCATAGCAAAGGGTTATAGCAATTTTAATCAATTAGTTTTCTAAAAATCAAAGCCAGGTTGGGATGGACGACAAGTAGAGGCAAATTTGATTGGCAGGAAATCCACAGTAGAGGGGGAGCTATTTATTTCTAGCAGATGGAAATGGGACCCGGAGTTAGGGCACTTCCCAGTTCCTCCATGGAAAATAAATCACAGTCGCTTACGTTTTCTTCAGCTAGAACTAAATATAAGCAGATGTTTACATACAAGTGAGAAAAGGGATAAATCACCAGAAAGATGCTAAAACCAAAGGCCAGTTATGCACTGCTGCCGACTTCCAGATTTCTGGTAGAAGTTTTAAATTCCAGTAATACCAGAGAGTTATTATTAGGATCTCCTTAGACAGCTTCAAACTAGGCAGAAACAGGAGGGGCTCTTTCTCCTCTATCTCTTCTCTCTCTTTCTCTCTCCTTTCCTCCCTCTCCTCCCCCCTTGCACTCTCTCTTTGTCTCTCATCTCTCTTCTTCTCCCTCTTTCTTTCCCTCTTTCCTTCTCTCTCCTCCTTCCCCTCCTTTCTCTCACCTCCCTCTCTCTTTCCTTCTCCCTCTTTCCCTCCCTCTCTTTCCTCCCTCTCCTCCTTTCTCTCCTTCTCTCTTTCTTTCCCTCTCCCTCATCACTCCCTCTCTCCTCCTCTCCTCCTTTCTCTCTCCTTCTCCCTTTCTTTCCCTCTCCCTCCTTCCCTCCCTCTCTCCTCCCTCCCCTCCTTTCTCTCACCTCCCTCTCTCCCTCTCTCTTTCCCTCTCCCTCCTCCCTTCCCTTTCTGTCCTCTCCCTCTTCCTTTCTCTCTCCCTATCTCTCTTTCTTCTTCCTCTTTTCTCTCCCTCTTTCACCCCCACCTCTCCTTCTCTCTCTTTATCACTCCCACATTCATAGTCAAAATTAAAAAGAGTTGTTTGACAAAACTCCAAATTGAAAGGAGCACCTTGGAGCTGGATTTCCCTAGCTCTAACCAGGGCAGAGTAGGGCTCACTGCAAACAGTGCTTTGTCCACTTCCTGAGAAAAAGCTTCCTGAGAAAAAACGTACAGTTCCTGGGCAGTGTGCATGTTGAGTCAGCTGTGCTCAGAGGAGGGAAGGTGTGAGCTGAGCAAGCACCGCTTTAGACACAAAAGCTGAGGCCACCAAAAACCCAGTGGTCAAGATATACACTATTTTAATGCAGTATTTTTTAAAAAAGAAAGACAGACAGAGAGAGAGAGAGAGAGAGAGAGAGAGAAAGAAAGAAAGAAAGAAAGAAAGAGAGAGAGAGAAAGAGTGACTGCAAAAAAATGCATGATGAACAAAATATCAAAACTTTAAACAAAGACAAGCTCCCTTCTTCTGAGAAAAGCTCTTTATACTTATGCCCTATAAAACCCAAGTCTCAGGCTAAATAAACACACATGAATCTCCAGGAAATTGACATGCCTTGCTCTCTCTGCTCTCCCAAGGTCAAGTATGGGGCTTTGGAGAAAGGAAACCATGATTGGATTAAACCGCTAAGTGCTCCCTGAGTCTTCTATTGGACCCAAAGGCGTGGAAACCACAGCAGGCAGTAACTTGATTGCTCGTCGTTTTCAAAGGCTGATGATGGACTGGAGTGACATGGAGAAGACAGCTATCTGGGATTGATACTTTTTGCAGGAAGCCGGTTTCTGACATGGGTCCAAGAGATCTGGTTGTGTTATGGCAACCCAAGAAGAAAGCTGGTTTCTCAACTAAGGTTGGTAAGATGGGATCAAACAAAAAGAAGTGAGCAGCCATGGAAGACCTTCTAGCAGAATTCAATTCACATCACAGACCTTAGATTCAGGAGCTTCACCAGGACTGTCACAAAGGAATCCAGAGAAACAACCAGCCACCAGGTAGACCCCAGAAAGCTGCATTTAAATTAGAATTTGAGTTCAAATGAGAAGTAATTTAAATTAGAAAATGTGGCATATATGGAACCAAATCAACTGGGGTTGGGACTCAAAACCTACAACGCAGAAATAATCAGCCTCTTCCAGGAAGAATCCTGAGGGAATTTTCACTCGTTTTCACTAAGTTTTACCAGTTTACTAGTTTTCCCAAATGTCTACAGTTCCATGTGCAGATATATCAAAATGAAGGAGTACACAACAAAGCTATGGACCTACAGTCTGCTTATAGAGTTTGGAAGCTGAGATTTACTCCTGAACAAGTGATGTAACAACAATCCATCCAGGAAGTGGAATAAACAGAGATTCCTTCACTGTCACCTCAAAGAACCAAGAAAATCAGGGCTTTCTTTTTCTCCTTCCCATTTTCAGGAGAAGCAGGGCAGGAGAACGGAGAGATATGAGGCAGAGGAGGGAGGTTCGGCCTGCAGGTGACGTGCTTTGGAAAGCCCACCATTTCCAAACACCTGAACTGAACCTCGCCGACATAAATCTACAACATGCCAAATGCCTTCCAAAGCACACACTCATCTGTTTTTGGAAACCACAATGTCTTGGTGACTGTGAAGTTGTTAGCAATATCCCTGAACTTGCAGAATTAATTTTCCAAAAGAATTTCATTCCCAAATTGTAAAAGAACTCTGCGGTGATCTGTCCTCTTAAAAATAAAAAAAAAAACCTTCAGGATAAATTCTTCCAACCCACAGGGCCTTTTGGTTGATGAATAATTATAGCCAAGGAAGACCACTCTGCTGAAAAGAGCTCTCTCTTTGAAATTATGCATTTATTTATTTGTGGTTTCCTCATTTTATAAGCTTTGAGAAAAGTGATCTTTTTTTTTCCCCGACCACAACCTAACGCACACTAAACAATCATGCTTACTTATAAACATCATTTCTGAAAGTATTGCTTTCATCCCCATTCCCCCTTTTTTTTAAAGTCAACTAAAAGCCAAGATTGCAGGGGAATTTAGAACATCATGCTGAGCTTCTTTAAGGCTACCTGGAAATTATATATAGATATAGCTAGAGAAAGAGATAGAGATATGATAAATGTAGATGATATAGCTATAGCTAGCTAGCTAGATAGATAGATGGTAGATAGATAGAAAGATAGATATAGAGATAGAGATAGATACAGATAGAGATAGATGATATCAATATAGATACAGATACATATATAGATGATATAAATATAGATATAGATATAGACTTAGATATAGATATAGACATAGTCATAGACATAGTCATAGTCATAGACATAGACATAGACATAGTCATAGACATAGACATAGACATAGTCATAGACATAGACATGGTCATGGTCATAGACATAGACATGGACATGGACACGGACATGGACACGGACATGGACATAGTCATAGATATAGACATAGCCATAGTCATAGACGTAGACGTAGACGTAGATGTAGACGTAGACATAGACGTAGTCATAGACATAGACATAGTCATGGACATGGACATGGACATGGACATAGTCATAGTCATGGACATGGACATGGACATGGACATGGACATGGACATGGACATGGACATGGACATAGTCATAGACATGGACATAGTCATAGTCATAGACATAGACATAGTCATAGACATAGACATAGACATGGACATAGACATAGTCATAGTCATAGTCATAGTCATAGACATAGACATGGACATGGACATAGTCATAGTCATAGTCATAGTCATGGACATGGACATGGACATGGACATAGTCATAGTCATAGTCATAGTCATAGTCATAGACATAGGCATAGGCATAGTCACAGGCATAGTCATAGACACAGACATGGACATAGACATAGACATAGTCATAGACATAGACATAGATACAGATAGATGATATATAACAATATAGATATAGATACAGATACAGATATAGATGATAGATATAGATATATAGATATAAATATTGAAATAGATATAGATATAGATATATAGATATAGATATATGTATAATGGTTCATGTTTGAGTCGAAAGTGGTAATACAGGTAATATTGCATTTTTCCCCTGGGTACAGAAGTCATGGCCTACACACATAATTACAACACAGAACATTTATTAGCCAATGACGCTGAGGCAGAGGAAGAATTGCTCATTGGAGGACAAGCGCCTCAGTACCCATGAAGAGATATGGGACAGAGAGGAGCAGACCAATGCACATTTCCTTCCCAGGCTCAGGCAGCAGGGATGGTCATCCTGGAGATGTCTTAGTGACCCTTTTACAACCACAGTGACCTTCGTGCAGCTTTGAACCATATCCACGATCATTTTACATAAAATGAACAGACTCTTGTGTTCATAAATATTTGTGTTTACGGGAAGAAGAAACAGAACCTCACTGGTTTCGTTACTCGGCTCTGACCCACCAACTGTCAACAAAATTCTCATCGAGAATTTATCAAATGAGAAACAGAATGCTTGGGCTCAGAGCTCCAAGGAAAAACACAGATGCTGTTTCATGTAAGTGATTAGAAGAAAATGGATTTCCATTTCTATTACAAAGTCAAAAAGATTCCAAATGAAAGGCTAACCAACCAGTAACTTTTTCCCCCAACTCCCTTTCTGGATAAATGAAAAGGAAGAGTTTTGGCTCATTCACTCTTATCATTTTAAGATAAAATACAATAAGATGCAGTTCTTTCTGGTGATCAATGTGGGCATCAGGTTTCAATTGTCCCAAATGTTAGTTTTGATTATTTTGGGGACAGCACAAGACCAAGGCCTCCATGAACTAGTAATTGGGCAGTTTATTGTGGTTTGTTCCCCAAAATATGACTTTAATTTTTTTTTTTAGAGTTAATACAAAAAAGAAAAAAAGAGAAACAAAAAAGAAGGAAAAACAAAACTATGCATACCAATGTTCATCATGGTGTTATTCATGATTGCCAAAAGATGGGAACAACCCATAACTATCAACCAATGAATGAATAAACAAATTGTGGTGTAGGCACACGATGGAATATTATGCAGCTGTAAGGAAAAATGAAACCATGAAGCACATGACAACATGGATGAACCTGGAGGACATTATGTTGAATGAAGTAAGCCAGACATGAAAGGACAAATACTGTATGACTGTGCTATTATGAACTAAATATATTATGTAAATTCATGGATTTAATAATTAGAATATAGGTCACCAGAAATAGAATGAGGGTGGAGAATGGAAAGCTGGGCGTTAATCTGTGCAGAATTGCTTAAAAGGTTGTTTGTAAATCTTTGGAAATGAATAGAAATGGTGGAAGCACATCATAGTGTTTATAACTAGCAGAGCTATTATATGGGTATGACAGAGGTTGAAAGGAAAAGCCTAAAGACATGTATATTAATAGAAGGAAAGCTAAAAAAATGTAACATGGGACTGTATAACATAGTGAAACGTCATGTGAAATATGAATATGGGTAATATTGCATTTATAAGACAACTCATCCTGGCTGATACAGGTGTTCAGGAGGAATTGTTACCATTTTTACAAGAGGAGAAGCTCGAGCTCAAAGAAGTGGAATAATGTAACCAAGGTCACAGAAAATAATTGCGTACAATTTCTGTCTCTACCACCAATTATTTTCTAATTTAAACCTTTTACGTTATTTCACAATTTCACCTCCAGTTGTGTTTAGGAAATCCCATAAACACACAGTAGATAGTGCTTTCCTTATACTCGTCCCTCTTGTTTTTGATCCATGGTATTCCTTTTGGCATGGAGCACCACTGTTCTCAAACAGAAATGCAATGTAATTGCAAATAGCCTTGCCAGTAGAAACACCTTAGCTTAAATTCAGATGATGATGGATGCTTGAGCTCTCATCCAAGGCAGAGAGGAGGGCACCAGGTATTCTGGTGCTTGGGGGCCATGGCAGGAGAGATGGACCACACAAGAAGAGACAGCTTTGCCCACTGCTTAATTTTTCTTTGGATGGAGACAAGGCTGGTAGTGGAAAAGGAGTAAGGACCACGGAGGGAGAGAAGTAATAGAGAAGCAGAGCCACAAAAGTGCTGGTAGAACATAATCTTAAGCAACATTGTGAAAGAAGATGTAGATGCTTTGGGGAAAAATGTTTGCTCTGAGCAGACAAAAACCATCACATCCTGCTTGACTTTGGGAGGAGTTGTCTCAGACATGTAGATCATTGCAGCCTGCAGTTCCATGGAGAAGACACGAAAGGGTGAACAAGGACTATAAATTATCATGTAGACTGGCTCAAAGGACTCTTCCATCACTGTCTCATGCATCTAATCCAACATGGTAAAAATACCTCCCCTTAATTGACAGGATGCTCAAGGATTGAGCATATTTAATATTTAATAATTTTAATGATAAATAATTTTGATAGCTTAAATTTAATGTTTAATATTTCAATTTTTATATCTACCTTCTCCTTCCATCTTTGTCCTTATATTTAGACTGTAGGTCCTTTCATTTCATGACTACAGGTTCTTTGGCACATGGTAGAGTGTCTCATAATGGCAACAAATATTTCTAAAAATAACTTTAAAAGTACTCAAAGCCATAGAAAGTGGAGGAAAGAGTAACTTTATGTGATGGGACCAAGAAAAGATTCCCTCAACCAGGAGATCAAGGCCGACCAATATCAACACTGATTAGTCATTGATATGATGTGATGAGAATCTACATTACCTCTGTGGTCTTCTCCAAAACCCATAAGCCCTGTCTAATCATGAAAAACATCAGACAAACTTCAACTGGGGGACATTCTACAAAATACCTCAAAACTGTCAGTCATCAAAATAAGGAAAGTCTGAGACACTGTCACAGCCAAGGAAAGCCCAAAAAATATTGATGACTCAATGTTATGTGGGGTCCTGGATGTGACAGTGGGACAGAAAAAGGACATGATGATAAAACTTAGGAAACCCAAAAATGGATGGGCTTTAGTTAATAAGAATTCATCAACTTTGGTTCATTAATCATGGCCAACATACCATATTAAGGCAAGACTTTAAAATAGGGAAAATGGGATACAAGTTACCTGGGAACTTTCTGTATTATTTTCTCAAATTTTCCTGTAAATCTAAAATCATCCTGAAATTGTAAAAATTTATGTAGAAGTCCTCAAAGGTTGTAAACAACACAGAATCTGAACTGTTTACAGTAAATCAACCAAAGCAAGAGCAGATCATCCTTAGTTAACGTTTTCCCTTCCAGAGATCGACACATTATTTCAAAAGAGTCGTTGACTGCCCCAGCTTCTCCCAGCTCTGCATCTCTTCTATTTATTGTCATGCAATTCCCCAACATTTTCCACAGAAAATTAATTGTCGTACCTTAACTATGTCCACCAACTTCAAAAACGAATTTGGAGCAAAGGATTTAATATACCTTGCTGTAAGTGATTAAAGTAATTTTGAAAGCTACATTGAGCATCATTTCATTGAGTCCTTGAAAGATGCAATACATATTGTTTAAGCATTTCTGGTGCACAGCTGACCCCAAAATACATTTCCAATATTTCCCTTATAGAGATTTTAGAATCCAAAGAGAAAAATTAGGTTGCTCTACACTCTCCATTTTATTCAATGATCTGGTTCCCAAACCTTCTCCTTATTACAAACTTTAAAAAGTTATTTGATTTTATACTTTTCAAAACAATAACTCCCTAAAATATTTTAAAGTCTAATTGCTCAGACTTTTTTTTCACAATTCCATATAGACCATAACTGGTAAAATAGTGCTGAAAGAATTAGTCTAGAAAGAATTATCTTATTTTTTAAAGTTATCATATATGAGTATACAAATATTATAAAAGAGATGTTTTGAGAAAAATACAGCATGGACTATTTATTCACTTAATAGCTTGCCAAAAATAATTGAAAATGAAACTAATATATATATCTGCTATTTAAAGAATTGAGACAAAAGATATGATACTTAAAAAGAACATGCATACAAACATATATTATATATCATATATCATATATCATATAATATAAATTACATAGTATATAATATAATATATAATGTAAAATGTATAATTTATAATGTATAACATAATGTATAATGTATAATATATAATGTATAATATATAATGTATAATTTATAATATATAATATATATATATATAAACTTCATCTCTAGTCCCAAATTCTACAGTCAGAGAACAGAGAGTAGCAAGCCTAGGAATATAATATAATTTTTTAAAAAAACATGGTAACTATAATAACAACTACAGATTTTTACTTTTATAAGTTTCATACAGATTATAAATACTTTTGACACATGTAATCATCTCCATGGCTTTGAAGTATCAGTGCTGTTACCCATGTTGAAAGATGAGGAAACTATTTCCAACAACTCTGAGTTACATGAATATTGAATATAAAGCTGCAACTCAAACTTGGGTATTAGAACTCTGCATTGAAAGCTGTATTTATTCTAATGAAGGGTCATGCTAAATTGAAGGTGTATTAGTTATCAAAGCTACAAATAAAAAGCTAGACCCAGCATCCATTCCTGAAAATAAAGAATACAATTTCTGCAAAAAGATTTTATATTCTACTCTATTAACTTCATATTTCTATAAAGCTTGCTTGATCAGATAAAGACGGAGCTGTGTTGGTTTAAAACTTTGGCTTGACCCAACCAGGTTCAAATATTTTTATTTTAACACCATCCTAGTGGTATTCTTTTAATTGAGATTTCAGAAAACAGTGAATACATTGATAATACTTAAGACACAACTTGGATGTAATGTACTCTGGTTTTCACACAGTGAGAATCAACTGGAAGTCCGTCTTTCCGGCAGTGGCCATGGTCAGTGGCATGGCATTTAGTACTAAAGGACTGGCTAATTCTTGGAAACCCAGGAATAGTTCTGCTTTTATGCCCACAGACAAATTCTTCTGCCCCACCCCTCAGTGGTAATCCTGTTCTCTGCTGGCTGGTGGCAGGGAATTTCCACTCCGTGACAGTTTAAAGCTTTTTGTGAATCTCAGAAAAGATCTGGGAGCTAATCCATTCCTATGGGTGTGGGACCCTTAGATAGGATTGGATTCTGTTGGGGCCTTTTGATTGGATTACTTCAGTGAGGCACAACCCAGGGTGGGTCTTGGTCCTCTTGCTGGAATCCTTGATTAGAGGACTGAAAGCAGAGACACACTGAAAAAGAGAACTGTAAGGTTTTACCCTGCTGTGTGAGAGAGGACTCCAGGATAACCAGCAGACACAGAAAGACAGAGAAACTGAGGAGCTGAGCGAGAGGCCAGAGGCTGGAATCAGTGGAGCAGAATGAAACTGAAGAGATGAGCCATATGCCTGATCACACACAGCTGAGCTTAGGGAGAAAGTGACCCTGGAGGGGAAGGTGGAGACTGGCCGCCATCTTGCTTTGCCACATGGCAGAAGTCTAGGATCACCAGCAGCTGACCTTTGATGACATAGCATCTCTGATGATGCCTTGATTTGGACACTTTCACAGCCCTGGAACTGTAAGGTTTTACATTAATAAATTCAGTTTATAAAAGCCAACCCATTTCTGGTATTTTGCATTGGCAGCCCTTAGCAAACCAAAACACACCTCCTTTGCATTTCACAGTCTTTTTATTAAGAGTCTTGGGTGGGCAAGTCTTTTCAATAAGAAGTTCTCCGCTACCTGCTGGTGCTCCTTCCAACCCCATGTGCTTACTGTCCTTCATGGTACATCCTTTGTGCTTTGCCTTGCATGTGATTTTTTAAAAACTGTTGAGATATCATTTTCACACCGTACAATTCATTTGTTTTAGTGTACCAAGTCAATGATTTTTAGTAAATTCACCAAGTTGTGCAAGCATCATCATAAACCAGTTTTAAAACATTTCCATCACAGCCCCCCCCCCAAATTTCCCTCACGTTCATTTGTAGTTAATCTCCATTCCCAATGCCAACCCCTGGCAACTACTCATCAACTTTCCACCTCTACAGATTTGCCCTTTCTGGCCATTTCATGTGAGTGGAATCTACAATATAGGGTCTTTATGAATGGCTTCCTTCATTCATGTTTATGGAACTTCATTTCTTCTTATTTCTTGGTAGACTTCACTTGTATGCATACAACACATTTTCTTTATCCACCCATCAGATCCTGCTCTCGGTCTCCTAACATCTCCAGCAGGCAACCACGTGCCCTATTTAGGATTTCATTTTTGTAATAAAATAGGATGGAGCCTCTTTTGACCTTGCTGTCTTTTTATCCCATCTCCTTCACTCCTACTTCTGGTTTGCGACAGAAGGAAGCAATTTTCAGCCAAAGCAATGCAACAAAGATGGAGCCAGAAGCTTCCTTGTTTTTTTCCTAATTCCTCCTTCAGTGTTTCTAGTGAACAGAATCTAACTGAGCCTATGGCCACATCAAAGTCTCCTGTTCCCAGAGACAAGACTCCCCAGCACTTTTAAAGTCTTCTAACTCCCTTCCTTTCCCCTCCAAATTTGTGGGCTGATGGGAAGGCATTGCCTTCTTCTACTGATTAATCTCAGGTTTGTTTCTTTTCGACAACACAAAGCCCCTGCCATTTACCTGACCAATGGGACCCTCTCGCTAAATTCTTTGAGAGCTCCGAGTCTCCAAGGGCCACTCACACCTATGGAATTCTAAGACGCTGGACAGGAAAACCACATTCTAAGCAAATGGAAAGTTAGTGGAATTCTGACTCAGTAATATCACGATTTTCTGATTGTTGATGTTGTAATTGCCCAAGTTTTCAAGTAAGACATGATGAGACAGCGTGGGAGGGAAACTCTTGTTTACATAGAGAAGAGCGCTTGGTTATTTTATGGTCCAGGGGGAAAGGGTGGGAGAGAAGTTGTGGCTTGTTCCATGGGTGTGGCCAATTAAGGTCAAAACTGAGCCTGTTTGTCACTTAGCCCTTTCCCTCTCTCCTTTCTGAACTGCCCACAGGGAAGGGTGTGTTTCCTTTCCTCATTGACCTTTACTGCATGAACCTCTGCCCATCTGCTTAGGACCTCTTTTTTTAAACTAAAATGATTAATATCTACTTGCACATTCTCCTATACCCTGGGCATGAGTAAAGTTGAAAGACCCCATCTCTCAATTTGTCTCATATCTCATCTAGACAAGATGGCTTCCAAGATTTTGTCTTAAAACTACTACATTGACTGATTACTTATTAGAGAGTACAGAAAACTTTCGACCATCAACATAACTAAGGTCAAGGAACATGTCAGAATAAAATCAAACAAGTTCTCACTAAAATACCTGATAGAAAGTTGAAGAGACGCACGTTACAATTTCCAGCTGTTGCCCTTGAACATGGCCAAGGTCAGTAAATATTTTTAGTTATTTGCATTCTGGTTCAATAAAGCCTACTGCTTCCAGTTGGTTGTTTTGTAGTGCCCAAGTATAATTTACAACATTTTTGACAACATAATATTGATATACTCAACTGTCTGAATAATATACAGAGGAACTTAAAATAATAGCATTAAAGGAAGGGTGCTAATGCATTTTGGCCATGTGAGTGTGTTTGCTTCTCATATAAAATTGGTGTGTGTGTTTCTCATATAAAATCATTTCACATAGTGGAATACAGCAAAAGAATGTACCATGAACATCAAGATGTTGAGCCCAATCGAGGCAGAAAGCTGAATGGGGATGTAAGATTTCCTTTGTTCCAAGTTCTGCAGCCATGACAGTGGGTGGTGGGAAGCCCTGGGTGCTGCCCTCCACATTTCTTAAAAGGATTTAGGTGGGAGTTAAGATCTCCCATAGTAACTAGCACCTGTGATACCACCAAACTTTCCCAAATTTAATATGTCATGGTTCAACACCATTGCAGCACTAAAGAGCAGAGTTTCCCACCTTGGCATTAGTGAGATTTGGGACTGGATGATTCTCTGTGATGGGGCCTGTTCTGGGCATTGTAGTGTGTTGAGCAACATCCCTGGACTCTACCCACTAGATGCCAGGAGCACCCCCTGGGCCCCCAGTTGCGACAACCTCCAGATATTGGCAGTATCCCCTGGGGGGAGGGGAGGGCAGAATCCCCCTTGTTGAGGACCGCTGCTCTAGGGGAAATCTGCAATGCAGGAATAGATTGAAATGGGTGAAGAGGATTGGTGTTTCAGTGAAAGGGCCTAGAGCAAAGATGAGTCTTTAATGTCTCCTAATTTAACAGAAATTCAAGCAAGATTAAAAACTACAAACTTTGGGGAAGATTATGTGTTATCCCTAAAGGAGATTATTAATGATGATGTCAAATAACAACCACCTCCAGTGTGTCAGTTATTTTACCTGTGGTTTATGTTAATGTGAAGAGGTATAATCTCTTCAATGCCTGGCAGGAGAAGGGATTACTGGCCAGCTTTGTGGTTTCACAGTGTAGCTTACAGCAGGTGTGAGCATGTCAGAGCTGGCAAGCCAAGCCCCTTTGCTCTCTGCACAAAGCAGTGTCATTAGACCCACACAATTTTCTTTATGGAAGAAAGACTAGAGCTCAGAGAGAGAACTATATTACATTATTTGTTCAAAAACAAAGCTACGGGATTACCATACTTTGAACTTTATTTTTTTACTAATACTAAAATGGATTTTTTCCAAATGGAATAACGGTTGATGAAGAACCAACTAAGACAAATTTCCTATAAGCACTTGCATGATGTTGTTGTGCATTGAATCCTGTCCCCCACAAAAGGCATGTTCAGATCCCAATCCCTGGTCTTCCAGGTGTGAATCCATGTGTAAATAGGGCCTTTGATGATGTTGCTTCAGTTAAGGTCTGGTCCCACTGAATCCGGTCAGGCTTTAATCTGGATTACTGAAGTTTTTCAGAAGCAGAGTGTAAGTCAGGCAGAGAAAGCCATGGGAAGAAGCCAGAAGTCAATGGAGCCCAGAAGAGAAAGGAGAAGATGCTACCATATAACAGAAAAGCCAAAGACCAAGGATCACCGGCAACCAGCCCCCGAGTGCCACAGTCTTCTGATAAAAAGCATCACCTTCATGGCACCTTGATTTTGGAATTCTCTTGGCATCAAAACCATGAGCCAATGGGTTGTTTAAGCCAACCCATTGCATGGTATTTATTTTAGATACTGAGAAACTAAACTTCCTCTACTAATATACCTGAACTGTGTCACAATTCCCTCAGGCCCCATCTCAGTTCTACAGCCACACATTGCTTCCTGCAGTAATGAAAAAATGGCTCTTACAAAGCAGCCTCCTCAATTCTCACCTGTGGCTGCCCTCTCCTCCAGGCTTAGTCCTGACTTTTGTCTGTCCTTCCCTACCATGCCATCCCATCCATTCTCCTTAAATTGCATTGGAAAAATTGGAGATATCATGATCATTTTTTTGGTTAAAGAAATCATTATGTTCATAGGGAGATTTAAAAAAAAATAACAGAATGCTTCATTCCTAAGTATATATCCCAAAGAATTGAAGACAAGGACTCAAACATATCCTTGTACACCAATGCCCATTGCAGCACTAGTCACAGTTGTCAAAAGGTAGAAACAACTCAAGTGTCCGTAAATGGAGGAATGGATACATAAAAGGTACTATATCCTTACAATGGAATATTATCCGGCCCTAAAAAGGAATGAAGTGTTGAGACATGCTACAACATGGATGAAACTTGAAATTTTTTTGCTGAGTGAAACAAGCCAGACACAAAGGGAGAAATATTGTAGAATTCCACTTATAGAACTATGAAGACTGGAAGGTACCAGGGACTCGGGTGAGGGAAATGGGGAGTTATTGCTTAATGGGTACAGAACTTCTGTTTGGAGGGATGACAAAGTTTTGGTAATGGATGTTGGTGATGGAAGCACAACATGTGAATGTAATTAATGCCACTGAAGTGTGTACCTAGAATAGTTAAAATGGGAAATGTTATGTTGTATGCACATTATCACAATAAAAATTTTAATAAGGAGTAAAACAAAAGAGAATACTGAGTTTTTCACACATATTAAAGTACTTTAAAGCAGAACTTTCCATCCTAATAGAGCTAAATAAGACTAGACCACAAGTGGTGGAGAGTGGAATTGGCAGAGGGGTAAGGAGACATCCTTATGGTGGAATTTTAGGAACAGCTTAGTTAGGTACCTGGCCCTTCACCAACTCTCTCTTACAGCTAGGGACAGTGATCAAAATTCCAGCATTAGAGGCAACATACACTTGTAATGCTGGACAGTTATAAAGGAGGCACTAGGACCTTAGCAAGAATATTTTATCATGTCTACTTGGTCACTGATCAAGAACCTGAAGTAAGGGAACAATGGGACATGTTGAGTTTGAACTTAGGATCAAAAAGAAGTATTTATGGAATACAGAAGACTGTCCAGGATGTTCAGATGCAGTCAAAAGGTTTAGATGGGCAGGGAAGAACAGAAGGTTGTCTTGGGGGAGCATACTAAATACATAAGGGGGAGTGATGGGAGCTCCAAAATCTCCCATGCAGTTTTGTCAAGAGCCCACTCTGCTAAGAAGCTTTGAGGCTGCTAACTACTGGAACATTCTTAGACTAGTCACTTAAGTGGAAAATCCCACATTTAAAAGTTCTATTCTAATAAAATCTGGACTAAGACACTCACCACCCAGCATCTCAGTCATCAATTATCATCGTAAGACCCAGGTTTTCATAGCCACCATATCACTCATGTACTTTTGCATATAATATTTAATCTTAGGAGCCCTTCCTCTAATTTTAGAAGTATTATTGTGAATGAATGGCACAATAAGTACGTGTATACCTATTTCCATGTAGCAAAATCTCCCACAAATTGTTGAATGTGTGATTGTCATCGTTTAGAGTAGGACCATGCATTTATTTAGTTATTAGCTTTTCTGAGGCTATACTGTTGGCAGGATTTATGTAGAACTTGGAAAGGAGGGTTTGTGAGGTGGAAAATGAAAACTAAAATATAAAATATCAGAATAGAGATAGAAATCATTATTTTCAGGAAATTGAGTGATTCACAGAACAAAGTAAAACTGGAAAGACTGTGTCATCTAAACAGTCTGGTGAAATGGAGCAAAGGATATGAAAGTAATTGAGGCCACATTGGCAGAACACACATAGCCCTGCCTAGAGAAGATAATACCTTCCCCAGCTCAGGTCAAACTCAGGTTTCAGAGAAGATACACCTCCTTTTATGGAGATAAACTCTTTAATCTGTTTGAGTCTAGGGTCAGCAACTGTTCCAATCACTTAAGCTTTGTGATTATAATTTAGCTTCTCAAGTAATTTTTCTAATCAGAGAAAAATGCTTGCAACAGGTTGATGCCTATCAATTTCAATTACCACTAAATCAATTTTGTAAATCAATTTTAATAAACAAATAGACTAGAATTCTGCTTTCTCTATTCCAGGTCTTTCGAGTACATTTAATTTATCAGCATGAGGTGACATCATGGGGTCCAACAAACTCCTTGACCTAAACAACATACATTTGAGGTTAGTAAGTTTGACCCACTGATAAGTAACACCTTCATATCACTTGTCCAGGTGCTTCTAGGCCAGTCACAGCCTTTGTTAGGAGCCTTTACTCAAACTTCTGCATTTATTCACTAAGCCAAAGAGGGCCAGTGAGCTTATAGAATTAGTTGGAATTACCGCTTTACATGTGGTGAGTCAATCTAAGCTATTGTGGATGTATGGGGAAAGAACCTATCCCCCACCACCACCACTACCACCAAATGGAACTTCTCCAAAAGACTTGAAATATTATTTTATTGAAGTTCCAGGGTGGAATGGGAATGTGATCAGGAAACATGATTAAGAAAGAATGCTGATACTGACTCCATGAAAAATTGTTCCCTAAAATGAGCATGAATTTGGCTATGAAAGAAAAAGGAAAGAAAAAAGAAAAAAAGAAAACCAGAAAAACAATCAACCACTTGGCAAGCCTGTGAAACAATCATATTTACATTTTAATGTCTTCCTCCAATAATTACTTTAGAATGGAACAATTGGAAGCTAATGAAGATAATGCTTTATAATAATAACTGTCTTATTTCAAGGAAAGAATGAGGTCTGGCTACCGGGTACTTGGGGTAAAGATAAATAAAGGAAGAGAAATAAAGAAAAATACTGAAAATATGGACGATATTAGAACATTCCTCATTCTTTTTATTCATTAGTAATAGAGATCAGTAAAGTCTAAGGTCAATCCAGTGACTGAGCCATAATTCTGACTTTTTAATCTACTTATTTATTGCCAAATGTTTGATTCTGGGAATAAGAGCCCACAAATAACACATGCTTAAAATTCCTAGCCCTGAACATTTTGATCATTCCTGATCATTTACAATTTATTATCTTGTGCTTGAATCAATGGCTGGAAGGGGTCACTTACTTCCCAAACTGGATTTCATAATTCTATTAATAGAACTTCTTGGATAGATTCAATTAATATTTAAGGTTACCTTTTTCTTTCTTTTCTCTTTTTAAATTCAGACCTGTTTCTTTCTATATGTACTTATTTCATGAAACTTAGATTTTCTTTATAATTTTCTGCCACATTTTATTAAAGAATTAAATTTAGTAGGCAATGCCCTGTGTAAAAGCATAATTTCCTCCATACTCCTTAATTTAAATGTAACTGAGTCACCCACTGTTTCTCAAATGTGAGTCATCCTTTTTAAGTTTGAGTGAGAATTCACCTTGAATAACCCATGGAAATTTAACATCTCATTCCCAAAGTTTTATTAGAACCAAAGCTTCAATGGATGGGGCAGGGGAGGGGATCTCTCTGCATTGCAAGAAAAAAAATTAGGCAGAGTATATAGCTCTTGCCTTGTATAGGATATATTGAATTTCATAAAGAACACTGAAAATGATCCAGTTCAGCCATTTTGTTTTGAATAAAAGGAAACTAATCCAGAGAGAAAAGGTGATTTGTCTAGTATCAAGGAAGAAAAGTCACACACCAGATGGTTCCTATTCAGAGTTCTATCTCTGTCCATCCTATATTTCTGTAGGTGGGAGTTTCACACAATTGTTACCTAAGAAGACATTGGATAGGACATAATCAACTAAACCTTATTTATTCTGTTTATCCCTTCCTCCCTATTCCTTTTCTCCAATTTACTTTAATATTACCTACTTTTAAAATTGTGCACCAAAATTTCAGGCTACATCTAATTTCCTTGGTGGGAACATTAATTTCCCCTTAAGTGTGCTCTCCATTTTGCTGAACTTACTTTTAGTATCTTCTTCCTACATTGTGTATCCTCAATAATTGGTCCACATTTAAGTCATGTGGGTCTCTTGTGTGTCTGTATTGAATTTTCCCATTGCTCTCAAAGATAACCCCGTTTCTCCTAAAGTGGACACATATCCCATGTTGGCTCCACTGTCCATAATCTGCCCTGGTAGCTGGATGTCATGGTCATAGGTTAGCTACTTTATTTTCTATGTACTTTTGCCCTTCTTTGTACCAATCTCCTGCCTTAGTCATGTATGCAATTGAGAATATGTTTTCCTCTCTGAAGTGATTTATTTTTATCATTCCTGTAAGAATTTCCTTGAAATATCATTTATTGTGCCCCATTGTTCTTTGATGTTTCCAAACAGAAACTCCTCCATCACTGATCAACTATCTCATTGTATTTTCTATGAATTATTTCCCTAATTTGTATGTCATTACCTGTGACCAACTAACCTAATTTTTGAATAACAGATCTCATTTCATGAACAGCAAAGTTATTATAATTTCAGGCATAATCTTTAATATTTCCTTCAAATAATATTGTTGTTTTCAACTGTTAAAAATTAAAGAAATGATTAAAGAAAAAAAAAATTACCTGCACTCTCACAACCTCAAGAACCAGAGCCAATCTTTAGGAATATTCATTTTTCCTGGCACATAAGTGATTTAATCCTGTTACTTTGTTAAAATCTCTAAAAGGATATATATATATATTGTGTGTGTGTGTGTGTGAAAGACATTTCATGATCCAAATGCCAAGCATTGCTCAAAGAGTCATGGGGACATGCCAAAGGAATTTAGAAGCTGGCTTAATGGGGCTACTACTGGCCAAATCTAGATAATGTAAGCATCAAGACAAACAAGGGTAATAATGGATATTAATATATTGACTAAAATAAGAACCTATGAGTCTATACAAATACATTCACAAGTGAATAAATAAATAAATGGGAAGGCAGGAAAGCCCTTCCATAAAGTAGAATGTCAAACAAAAAATATAGAAGAATGACAGAGTTAGAAATCGTCAATGATCCTAATATTAGTGGTGAATGCTTAATAAGCAGCAAGTCATTTACATAGTCTAAAATATCTACCCACAAATTATGTATCAAACACAAAGAGAAAAATCATAAGTCTATCTATGCTGTAAAATCCCAGAAAATTTCCACAATAACCAAGTGGTCCACATAACACCACCAAGATTGGGACAAACTGACACCATGTGTCTCCTTATAATTATAAGGACACAATATCATTTCCGTGGTATCCTTGCTAACACTGCATAATCTGGATCTTGAGAGGCAAACACCTAAACAAACTTAAATCCAAGGAAGTTCTACAAAATAACTGTCCTCTACTCTCCAAAAGTGTCAAGGTGGAGAAAGAAAAAGAAAAGCAGATGAACTGGTCTAGATTTCCAGAAATTAAGGAAACCTGGCAAGTAAATGCAATATGTAATCCTGGATTGTTCTTTGAGTTGGGTAAAAATACAGCTATAAAGAACATCTTTGACAAATGACTAATTTGGATATGGATTATGGATTAAATAATAATAATGTAGCAATATCAAAAATTCCAAGATTTTAAAAAACTGTACATATGTAAAAGAATGACCTTGTTCTTAGGAAATACACATTGGGGAATGTGTTTTTTTTTTTTCTTTTGGATCTTAACATTTTATTTATATAAAAACCCTTGATACCATTAGGGTAAAATAATGCACAGATAAATAATTGATTAATACATCCAAGAAAAATTAAAATAATGGAAAGATTGTTAAATGTGTTATCAGAAATGCTCTTCAATAAGTGAAAAATGAAAACTATGAACCTATTTTGTCTTATAATATATCCTCTTGTAATGTATAAGGAATGTATATTTTTAAAAATTGTACTGGACATATGTGAAAGAACGACCTTGTTCTTAGGAAATACTCATTTGGAGCAAATGAGTGTGAAGTTCAGATGAAACACTCAAACACTTGAGAGGAAATTATTTTGTCTGTATGGACACTCATGTATGAGTGTTGTGTGTGTGTGAGTGCATGTGTGTTTATGCACATGTCCATGTATGTATGTCTCTTTGTGGGGGGGAGATATGAAGTGTAAGTGCGTGTTTGTGCACCCACGTGTGTGTGCCCATGTGTGTTTGTGTGACCGTGTGCATATGTGTATAGACAGAAAGAGCAAATTTTAAAGTAAATGAGGCAAAATATAAATAATTGGTGAATCTGTGTAAAACATTTATGAAATTCCTGTACTATTCTTGCAAGTCTGTGGAAGGTGCAAAATTATTTCAAATAAAGACCTTATCCCAAAAGGGAAAAAAATAAGGAAACAAAGATTTGCCAGATAAACCTTAATTTGATAAAGTGTCTATAATAAACAAACTGTGAGACCATGTCAAAGGCATTAAATGGAGCAAAAGTGTTATTTATATTAGTAAAGCATAACATCCTTATTGGTGATATAATAGAATTAAACCTCTGTGTGCTTAATATTGCACAAGAATACATAAAGCAAAAAGTAGAAATATTTTACAAATGGCTCTATCTTTTGTCTAAGCAACTTGGACTTAAAGAATTAGAAATTCTATCCTATAACTCTTGAAAGAATGAAATTGATAATTGTAGAAAAATTTGAGAATGTAACAATAAGAAGAGTGATCAAATAGTAAAGAGGAACTCCTTCCACTTCTGTCAATGCAGATTATGTAATATCTGTCCAACTATCCCCCTGAAAGTGATACAAAATCTGAATGTAAAACCATCACCTCAAAACTTTAACATCACCAAAATGTTTTTTTTAAGAGGTGCTGAAGAACTATCAAGTTGAGATCCCTGAGTGGACAGGCAACCAAAGATATGAGATCAGCACTCTGACCCACTTTTGGCATGGGGTATTTTCCAATTGCATAGGGGTGTCTGGGACTTAAATTTTACTTTTGCCAGCTTCACAGATATGGAGAACAAAATCTGAACTCAGGAACTTTTATGGGTGAGACTCTGATAAACCATCCCCTCTGCTTTAGGCTGGGTAACTGAAGGCTGCCCTCTGGAGAAGAGAGTGGACCAGAAGGACTGACCATCCCTTGCACAGAATGCAATCTGGCTTTAGTCAGCTGGGTGGCCCGTGATGGAACTGTAAAATCATATTAAGGCCAGCCCACATTGCTAACGCTCCTAGCAAGACAACAGGCATCTTAAATCCTCTTTGGAGGAAAAGATGATTATTTTTATCAATAACTGTCAATCATGACACTTAACATACAATCCAAAATAAACAACCATGTGAAAAGGCAAGAATCTATGAGCAAGAAGCAGCAGAAACAATAGTCAACAGAAATACATAGACCACTTAAAGACAAAACAAAAAATAATAATAAAACTATGCTTCCTAAAATTTTTAAGGCTATAATCAGCAAGTTTGAAAACCTCAGCAGGGACTCACAAACAACAGAACATAACAGGACCTATGAAAAGAAAAAACAAATTAAAATTCAAAACCACTAAAACTGAAATTAAAATTTAACAGGCTATAGAGACCTGGAGATATAATTAATGACCAAGGTAATATATCATCAAAGGAAAATATACAGAGTAAAGCACAAAGAGACAAAAGGACAGAACATGTGGATGATAAGGTAAGAGACATGTTGCAGGGAGAAGATCTAACATATGTTTAATTGGAGCCCTATAAGGCAAGGAGAGAGAGATAATGCAGTGGAAACAGTATTTGAACATTTCAAGGTTGAAAATGTATCAGAACTAGTGAAAAAAAAGCATTTCCAGATTCAAGGAAACCAACAGAACATGGACAAGGATTAAAAAATCTGTACCTATATATATTGCAAAGTTTAAATGATAATGCCCTTAACTGCCTCCATTGTGGGGACCAACTGGATACGGCTATGAATATTTATTTCCTCAGCAAGCCTACAATTTATAGAAATAGATGCAGAGCCAGCATCTGTGAGCTTGAATTGAAATTCAAAGGAGCATTATTCTTGTGGGTATATGTTGGTGTGGGTGTGATATATTTATTAAATAATACACAATGTAGTGTGGACTTAGTACGGGGTCCATGGTTTTCACCTGACTGGTTTTTCACCCATGGAACAAAAAAAGATTAAGAACCCCTGATGTAGAGAGAGAAAAAGAGAAAGAGAGATAGGTAGAAGAATAGGTATAAGTGCATATGTAGATACACATAGATGGATCCATTCCTATATATGTATTTATGCATATAAATATATATATAGCAACATCTTAGGAAACAACTCAACCATTTTATTCCGAGGGACTGCCCAATTAGCCACAATAAATTTTTTCTGCGTGGCTAAACACACTGATTACCACTTCTTGCAGCATATTATGCTAGCATTTCCCACCTTTTTTTCTGTTGGAAAATGGGAGGCCCACATTAGTCCCAGAGTAATCAGGAATCCTCTTTACCCTGCAGCATTTCTCACTTCTCCATCTGTTTTAGTTTCCCTCTGCTGCTCAAACAAATACCAGCCAATGGGTCGACTTAAACAAAGGGAATTTATTAGCTTAAGGTTTTGAGACTAAGAGAAAGTCCAAATCAAGCCACCATCAAAGTGATGCCTGGGGTTGGCTGCTGATGATCCTTGGCTCTTAGCTTGTCTCATGGCAAGGTATATGGTGGCCTCTCCTGGTCTCTCCCTTCTCTACCAGTTTTGTCGATTTTGGTTTCTGGCTCCTCCCTCTATGGCTTTCTCTCTGTGTGTGTCTGAATTTCGTGCTGTTATTAAGAACTCTAGGAACAGGACTAAGAACCATCCTGCCTGGGCTGGGTCACACCTTAAGTGGAGTAGCCTCATCAAAAGTTCCTACTTTCAGTGGGTTCACAACCACAGGAATGGATTACACTTAAGTACGTGTGTTTCTGGGGTACAAAGCTTCAAGTCACTACAGCCTCTAATAGTGAGAAGCCTTTCCCACATCTAAACCTGAAAGAGCTTGGGAAAAGACTCAGCTTGAGTGGAACCAGGTAGAATTATGTATTCACCAGTGAGGAGGAGTCAGATGTGGGAAACAACTCTCTGGTTTTTTCCGACTCCTCCCTCTGTGGCTTTCTCTCTCTGTGTGTCTGAATTTCATGCTCTTATCAAGAACTCTAGGAAAAGGACTAAGAACCATCCTGACTGGGCTGGGTCACACCTTAAGTGAAGTAGCCTCATCAAAAGTTCCTACTTTCAGTGGGTTCACACCCACAGGAATGGATTACACTTAAGTACGTGTGTTTCTGGGGTACAAAGCTTCGAGTCACTACAGCCTCTAATAATGAGAAGCCTTTCCCACATCTAGACCTGAAGGAGCTTGGGAAAGGACTCAGCTTGAGTGGAACTGGGTAGAATTACATATTCACCAGTGAGGAGTCAGATGTGGGAAACAACCCTCTGACTTTTTCCTCATCACCTTCTCATCTTCTGCTGTGGCTTCCCTTTGTTTGCAACCAACCTGTAGCTCCATGTCACTTTCTTAGCTTTGACAAAAGTACCCTGGTCATATATGACATTAATACTAGGGAAAATTGGATGAAGGGTAGATGGGGACTACTTTCCCATACATCTAAAATTATTCCAAAATAAAAAGTTTATTGTAAAAAAGAAAAAAAAAATAACAAAGCACATGAATATTTAAATTTGTCCATATGTGTTATGAGGAAAATAAAACCCGCTGAAATAACGGGAGTCACTAGGGGCTACTGTTTGCATTTCCCATGGCTGCCTTAACAGACAGAGCACTGCAAACTGGGTGGCTTAAAGCAACAGAAATGTGTTCTCTCGCAGCTCTGGAGGGCAGAAAGCTGAGGTGAAGGTGTGGGCAGGGTCCCACTGCCTCCAAAGACTCTGGGGAGGGCCTTTCATTGCCTCCTCTGGCTTCTGGGGATGCTGCCGACCCTTGACATTCCTTGGCTTGGAGCTGCATCATCCAGGCTCTCTGCCTCAAACTTCAAGTCCATCTGTGTCCAAATTTCTCTCTCCTTATAAGGTCCAATCCCAGTCCTGATGAATCAGAAACTCTTGGGGGGCGGGGAACACAGCAAAAAGTGCTTTAACCAGCCATCCAGGGGGTGCTGATGAAGCTCAAGATTGAGAATCAATGGTATAGAGGAGGGAAGTGAGAACAGCTTTTTTAAACGTGATAAAATTGAATAGAGAAAGCCCTGCGGATTCCTCAGACCCCGCCCCCCCACCCCAATCAATAAAAAAAACATGCCCTACTTCCTCTTTGAACTCCTCTTTTTAAAATGTTCTTTTTCAATTTTTAAAGTAGCTTTAGATTACATAAATATTACATTAAAAATATAGTGTATTCCCATATGCCCCACACCCTCCCCCTCCCACACTTTCCCACATTAACATCTTTCCTTAATGTGGTACATTTTTACAATTGATGAACCCATATTGAAGCACTGCTGCTAACCATGTTCTATAGTTTACATTATAGTTTACACTTTGCCGTGCACAATTTTATAGGTTTTGACAAAATATATAATGGCTTGTATCCATCATTGCAATGTCATGCAAGACAATTCCAATGTCCTCAAAAATGTCCCATGTCCCACCTATTCTTCCCTCTCCCTTGAACTCCCTCTTGAGTATCCTCTTTTATTTTTGAAATTTGATACCCCCATCAAGGCAGCTGACGCAGATAGCCAATGAAGCCCCTGGTACATTACATTTGACTCAATACAAAATAAAGCCCACCTGCCCTAAACCCGCCCCTATCAATAGGAGCCGAGCTAACTTCTTTCTATGTCTATACAAATAGTTTGCCCTTGCTAGAACCTGGAAGCTCTTCCTTTTCTGGCTTCCTTGGCTGCAGCAAGAATTTGATGACCAGAATAAAACGCTGCGGTCTGCAGTCTGCAGACGAGATTGGAGACCACTGGGATATAGAAGGTGTCTCTAGGATTGCAACTGGCCAGGTGAGACTCCTTTGTGACTGTCTGATCACGAGTCCCCCAACCCCCAGGTATTCCCTTCTTACAGCTGAACTCTGCAATTTGCACCGAGCTTAATTGCCCTTTTTTTTGGAGACCCTGGGGATTGAACCAGTATGAAGCAGGTGCTCAACCACTGAGCTTCATCCACCCCATCAATTGCCTTTTTATTCGGGACTTTTGTTTAGGTACCTTCGGTTTGGGTTTGGTTTCGGCTCTATCGTCAAACCTTCCTTTCTGTTCCATTTCATTTCTCCCTTCTGCTCTCTAATTTTCTGTCTCTCTTGGGGACATAGGATTTGGGAATCAGTCAGCTCAGCTGACTCCCAGCCCGTGTAACGAGCCTCCTTTTCTACCCATTAGTCTGCCTGTGTTCAGTTCCCATCTGGAACTTCCTCTCACAGGGAGATCCCGCTAAGGTCAGAGCAGTGTCCAGGTGGCTGAGCCAAAAAGGCTTAGAGCCTGGAAGACATTTTATCTGAGCTCAGCATAATGGGGACTTCCGGCTCGAAATCTCCCGCTCCTCCCCCTAAAACTCCAGCTCCTTTTCTATACTCTCTCTAAGGACCTGGCACTTTCTGTTCAAGGGGGCATCTGATCAAGGTCGATTTGTCTTTGAAGTGGCCACTTTGAGAAACCTCATAGGAACAAAATCATACCCTTGAGAAGTACCTTAAAAGAGAGAAAAGAAAGGAGGATCCAAGACTGGTACTTGGAGGCTGCTAGAGCCCAATCAGCTTTACTTAAAGGTCCATTAGAAAAAGAAAGGGCCAAAAACAGGACAAAGGGGAAAGGACTCCAAGCCAAGCCTATAGCTGCCCCATTGTCCTGTGCCCTGCCCTTCCCCCATAGCTGCCCTAACCAGTTTCTCTTGAGCCCCTGAGGGAAAGTGATCTAGTTCAGACTGCTCTAAAGATAAAGTCTTCTATGGAAACTGGCTGCCCCCTATAGCACAATTTAAACCTTGGACCTGAACAGAAACAAGAGTTGTAATTGAAGATTCCCCCCCAAAAAAGACTGCAGATATTTATAGAAGAATTAAGACTTCTTTCAGGTGCATTTGCTCCAAGGCTCTTTGACCTATTTCAGCTTGTTAGACATGTTGGCCAGAACCTCAGATGCTAAATTTTGAATGGCAAAGGCTGGTTTGACTGACCCAGAAAGAGATTTACAAGATTCCTCTTTCAATTAATCTGAGAGTCAAATGGCTGAAAGATCACATGTCAGGACAAAGAAAATCTTTAAAAAATCTCCTTCACAAATTACAATGGGAAAGCTGTAGCCCTCACATTAAATACATAACTTCAACTTCTTCCATCTGCCAAAAACAAAATTTCTAATAAAAGTATGAGTGAAGCGAGGAGAGTAAGGTAGCTTTTTTATATCAATTAGTGAGTTTTATATTTGTGGGCATACGTGTATTTACGTCTGACTCATAAATACATGGATGAATTTTTTTTTAATTGAAGCTGTAATCTTTCTCTTTGTTACTATCAGCTTATTTTGATGTATATTTTCCCACCTCCTGATGGTAATATATACAATTTTAACAAATAAAAATCCTTATTTTAAAAATCTATTCAAATTACTAAAGATAAATGCTTATATATAAAGTAATATTCCTAAACTCCCAGAAATTAAGGAAACCAAACTTCTAATATTTCCAATGTAAAAAGAGTATTCATAGAATTAAATCCAAATGTTTTAAAATTCAAGAGCACATAATCTAGGTCAACCTTTTGCAAACAGAACTAATTTAATATTGTTAGTTAAGTAAAAGCAGTTATATCTTCTGAGTTATCAATGTTAAGTACAAGACAAGCAAACAATTTTATTTTACTTGAGTATGTTCTTCCTAAATTTATACAGATTCACTGATTAAACATGCTAGTATTACATCTACTAGATGTTTAAAATGATGAAAAATGTAAAATTGTTTTTAAACAAATTGTGTTATTATCCTGACAAATTTTATTTCAGGAGTTTTGAGGTTTGTAGGATATGGGCAATTACCAAGATATTTTCAAGAACTTAAGTATGTAAAGTATGCAGGATGTGTTTTTGTTAAGGAAAGAGAGTAATTCAGTCCTAAAGTAAGTTGACTGGGTGTGGCGGAATGAGAAACAGGAAAGCGTAGGACAAAACCTAAATGGATATAGAAAGTTTGTGGAAATGAATTTTATTTCTCATGGCCAATGCTAACTAAGATTTGACAGGTTTATTTATAAGTTTTTTAAAGAGCTTTCATCTCAAACAGTATATTCATGTAAAACTAGAATTAGGTTTTCTCTTTGTTGAAATGATGACATTTTCTTGGTTTATTGATTTGTCCTTAATGAGAAATTAAAAAAGGTTTTTACTTAACTATCTGAGTATTCTGCCTAGAAAACAAAATTTCTACATCATATCAGACTGATAAGCTCATTGATATTTATATGACCTTATCATCCTTTATTGTTGAGGACGAGAACAAGTCTTACTTTAAAAAAAAAAAAAAAAAAAAAAAGCTTTGCTTCCTCTTTTTACAGTCATGTTATCTCCTATATTTACTTTAAAAACCTTTTATTGTCACTTTGGTTAAGTAGTTAACCAACTATTGTTTAACAGTGGCCTCGGATGCTATTTAGCCAAGCTTTCAAATGTCTCAATAACTTTTGACCTTTTGCCTTCTCAAAATCAGATCCTAAAGGATATCTTTTTTATTTCAATTGTCCTTGAGATTTTGCATAGGTCTGCTGGAAAGTCACAAAGGATTTATTTTTTCACATTATAAGAAGAAAGATAGTAGAAATAGTTAGGTTCATTTGATAAGTTATGAGTTGGATAGAAAGTGTTGTAAAATTAAAAGGGCTAAAATAAATTTTAAAACTACAAGAAAAAAAATATATTAAAAAAATTAAAAGGGCTTTTCTAACCTTCTTTTGGTTAAATTTGTATGGGTAAAATGTTATTCATATAAATATTTACAGATAACATAAAATTCCTAGAGATTACCGTCCATGATATATCCCAACACTGATCTGCATGATATTAGAAAAAACAGTATACTGTTATTGGTCAGAGTTTTAGTAATTCTGTTGACTAAGAAATAACAAACCAAGCTGCAAGGCAGCAAAAGTGTTTATTTGGGGTCTTGGAATTGCATTTTGGAGAGCGCAGATTCAGGTAGCAACTCAAACTGTGTCCCTTTTATAGCTTCCAAGCAAGGGGATTTAAGGAAAAAGAAGATTACATAGGTTGTTTGTCAAGAATTATGATTGGTGAATATTTGGGGCTTTTCAAATATCTTTCAAGTTAGACAGTTTACTGATATCTTTATCCTGTGATTGTTTCATGAAGTCTAGAAATCCTTAGAAACATTGTTGGTTTGGATTCTGCAGAACTTGGCTGTTAGTGATATCTGAGAGAGGTGTGTAAGAATAACTTCCTGAATGGCTTCTGACTCCTTTTTAAATTTCTTAGCAACAGTAACTCCATTTTATTTTATTTCTTTTCTCAATTCTTAAAAAAACAGCTACATGCCACAAAAAAACAATAATATTTCCTTGTCAGTTACATTGTTTCACTCTGATTCTTTTCAGAAAGTGCTTGTAATCAGCTATAGGTCAGAGTTTCATCTTAAGCAAAAAAATTTTAAAAATAAAAAGGGACTTTAAAAGAGAAGCAAGGCAAGTGTATAACTTATGTTCTACCTGTGTATTCCAGTTTGCTAAAGATGCTGAAGCAGACACCGTCCAATGGGTTGGCTTTTACCAATGGGAATTTATTAGCTTACAAGCTTACAGTTTTGAGGCTGAGGAAAATGTCCAAATCAAGGCATCATTAAGACGATGCTTTCTCCACAAACACTGCCTGCTGGTAATCCTGGGCTGTTTTGTCACATGGCAAGGCACATGGCAGCATCTGTTGGCCTCTCCCTTCTCTTCTGGGTTTTGTTATTCCTTTCATCTTCTTGCTTCCGTGGCTTTCTCTCTCTTTGTCTGAATTCCATTCTCTTTATAAAGGACTCCAGTAAGAGGATTAAAACCCACCCTGAATGTTGTGGGTCACATCCTAAGTTCCTACTCAACAAAAGACCCTACCTACAATGCATCCATACCCACAGGAATGGATTGACTCTAAGAACATACTTTCCTGGGGTACACACGGCGTCAAACCATCACATTGTCAATTATCATAACCCTGATAAAAGTGTAAAGGTGGGACACTGTCCAATACCTCCACCAACAGGGTCCCTTGAATACCTTCAGACTTTCTACAGCTACCCTTTCCATGCGATACAAGTACATCCTTATCATACATCTGAAAGCATACACACCTTGCTTTCAGACCTCCAGCCTCAAGAACTAAAAGGCAACAAATCCCTGTTGTTTTAAGCCATCAAGTTTGTGACATTTGTTGCAGCAGTCCTAGGAAACTAAGACCCTCCCTATATAGGAGTGACACTTTGTGTGGCTCAACCTAGCACTCAATATCTCCCACCAATATCTGCCTCCAAATTTGTTTTCTAGTTTTTGAGCTCTGCACTCTAAGTCAGGGGTTGATAGGCAAACTACAGCTTAGGCACCAAATCTGGCCCTCTGCGTGTCTTTGTAAATAAAGTTTTATTGGAACACAGTCATGCCCATTCATTTATATATTGCCTGTGACTGCTTTTGTTCCATGAACAGGGGTGAGTGTTCATGACAAAATCCACATAGCATGCAAATCCTAAAGTATTTACTCTCCAGCTCTTCACCGAAAAAGTTTGCCAATCCCTGGTATAAAATGGTATTTTAGTCTAGAGCTTCTCAAAGCATTTCCAAAAACCAGCATCCATAAGATGCTTCATGAAAAAAAAAAAAAAAAAGTCCACCATTATCAAATACTTCTTTGCAATGGTGTATTTGTAAATTCTTCCTTTTGAATTTCCTAATGCGTAACCAAGTCTGCTTTTCTTTGTTTAATCAGTTGTCCCCCAACCTAATTTTCTCATGAATGCTGTCCATATCTTGGCAAGCTCATGTTCCACAGAGCACACTTTGAGAGTATGCTGGAATAATCAACATTTTGTGTAAAAAAAGTCAAACAACTGCAAAGTTAGTGGACACGTTCCACATAAGACTGCTGACACCAATTGCAAGTTGAGAGCAGTTGAGGCATAAATCACATTCATCCACCCCAACACCTTAGCCATCACCCCCCAATCCCTTCATTTCTCTCAGACCTTGGGAACTATTAATTTCCTTTCTATCTACATGGATTTACTTATTCTGGACATTTCATATACATGGAATCATACAATATTTGATCCCATATGACTTGCTTATTTCTCTTAGCGTAACATTTTCATGGTTCATCTATGTGGTCGCATGTATGGGAAACTCATTCCTTTCTACGGCTGAATACTATGCCATTGTGTGGACATCCCACATTTTGTTTATCCATTCATCGATGGAGGGACAGTTGAGCTGTTTCCACCTTTTAGCTGCTATGAACATGCATGGATGAACTTTTGTGTGGACATATTTTTTCATTTCTCTTGGGATGATGCATACATGTCATTCCTTTACATGCCTGAATACTATGGCATTGTGTGGACATACCACATTTTATTATCCATTCATCGATGGAGGGACAGTTGAGTTGTTTCTGCCTTTCAGCTTCTATGAACATGCATGTAGCAGTTTGGCAGTTTGATATAGTTATGAATTCCAAAAACAGGTATTGGATCATGCTTGTAAACTGATCTGTTAATCTGGGCATGATTAAGTTATGACTAGGGCGTTAACTGGGCCACATCAGTAGGGCATTGAACCACTCCCTTTGCTGGGTGGGGAATCAAATATAAAAGGCATGGCAAAGGACAAAGTTGTAGACATTCTGATGTTGGAGTTTTGATGCTGGAGCCTGGGGAGGCGAGCAGACAGAGGAGCTTGGTCGTGAAGAGGGAGAGAAGACCCCAGGATAGAGACGAGTTGTTTGCCTGATAGTCTACAGCTGGCATGGTGGAGAGAAGCAAAGTCTAGAGAGGCTCAGAGTCTACAGCTGACCTTGTGGAGGAACCAGAGGAGCTGAGCCCGGAGAGAAATGGAGCCCCAAGAACAGAGGAACCCAAGAACCCTAAACCCTGGTAAACATCAGCAGCTGTCTTGCTCCAACATGGGGTAACAGACTTTGAGGGAAGAAACTTGTGCTTTATGACCTGGTAACTGTAAGCTTCTACCCCAAATAACTATCCCTTCTAAGGCCCAACAGATTTCTGGTATTTTCCATCAGCACCCCTTTGGCTGACTAGTACAATGCATGTATGAATTTGTGTGTGGACATATCTTTTCATTTCTTTTGGATTGATACATAGATGTGAGAGAGCTGGGTCAAATGGAAGCTCCATATTTAACCATCTGAGGCACTTCCAGAACTGACAGTCGCACCACTTTCTGTTTCCCCCAGCAGCGTATAAGGGTTTCAATTTCTCCACATTCTTGCCAACACTTGTTTGTTTGTTTTTTTAAGATTTATTTTTTTTTCTTCCCCCCACCCCTACCTCATTGTTTTGTGCTCACTGTGTCCATTCACTGTGTGTTCTTCTGTGTCTGCTTGTCTTCTCTTTAGCTGGCACCAGGAACCGATCCTGGGACCTTCCAGAGTGGAGAGAGGTGTTCAATCTCTTGTGCCATCTCAACTCCCTGGTCTGCTGTGTCTCTCATTGTCTCTCCTCTGTGTCTCTTTTTGTTGTGTCATTTTGCGGTGCCAGCTCTCCATGAGGGCCAGCACTCCTGCGTGGGCCAGCTCACATTCACCAGGAGGCCTGGGAATCAAACCCTGGACCTCCTAAATGGTAGACGGGAGCCCAGTCACTTGAGCCGCATCCGCTTCCCCCAACATTATTGGGGGATATTATGTGTCTTTTTGATTGCAGCCATCCTAGCAGGTGTGAAATGGTACTCATTGGGAACATTTTAAATAAATAATTCTTTAGGAAAATGAGAGTTGAAAGGTTATGCCTCTTCTTTTGAAAAGCAATGCTGTGGACAGGTGAGCTGAATTCCAAGCATAATAAAATAAAGATCTGTCCAAACTAAAATCCAAACTAACATGCTCTGTGTACAATAATCCACATAATAATCTTAGTACAATAGTTTGTATTAGCTCTACAGTATAATCAATTTAAATTAGCATCAGAAAAGAGCATACTTTTTCTGAATTATTTATTCCATATGGTGTCCAGCAACTTCACATAAATACACACGCATATATGTATATAACATAATACAACATAGCAAAACGCACACACATTATAAATATATATACACACATACAGTAAAAAAATATATATATATCAACACTATGATTATACTAAAAGCCATTGATTATACACTTTGGGTAGATCATATGGTATGTGAATATATCTCAATAAAAGTGCTTAAAAATACATAAGTAAATAAATGTGTAGGAATAGCCAGAAATAGCAGCTATGTATGTCAAGGGAAGCATAGAGAGATTGAGAGGTGAAGAATGTTCTTGTTTATTTTTTTGTTACTTGTCTGGTTTTTTGTTTATTATTATTATTGAAATAATGAAAATGCTCTAATAATGATTAAAGTGATCAATGCACAACTATGTGATTACACCAAATACCATTGATTGTATACTTTGGATGAATGGCATGCTATATTAATATGTATCAATAAAATTGATTTGTTTTTAAAAAGTGGAAAAAATGTATATATCAGAAATGAGTAAATATCATCACCAAAAAAAAAAAAAAAAAAGGACTAGAATAATTAGATTATATATTGTTCCCTACATCCCTGCATTAACAGGTTATTTAAATATCAGATGTGGCAAGGGCTGGGGACACCAGACATGTTTGAAATAAAAGTTTCCTTGTCCTCATAAGTCCTAAAACAGGGAAGAGTAACATGCCTCATAGGGTTGCACAGGGAAACACATCGGGAGCTTGGCTCAACCCAGCAGGTGGAGAGCAGGAGGTCATAGTGGACCTGGAGACTCTGGCTTCCTAGTGTGATAGGGGTGGGGCTGTAGCAGTTGCTCAAGGAAGAGCAGGGATTGGGGAGTTTGTATTTGACCTTCGTGGGGGCGTGATCCTTGCTAGGACACAGGAAGGAGACGGAAAAGCTGTTTATCTTGTGTACGCGCGGGTCTGAGATGCTGATCATCACGAACTTGCCAAGTCCCTACGTCATTATAGCAGTAGAGATGCTGAAACAGTAGGACGATGTGAAAAGGCTCCTACTCTGTTATTTTAATCCACTACAATCCCCTGAAGTAGAAATAACTCCATTGCCCAAGAATAGCATAGTGAATAAAGAAGCTTCCATATGTTTCCATATTGGGATATTTTACCAGAATGGAAATTAACAAACTAAAACAGCATGCAGTCCTAAGGAGAGATTTTACAGAGCGCTGAATGGGAGAAACCAAACACAAAAAGCCTATACTGTATGATCCCACTTAAATAAGGTCTAGTAACAGGCAAAATTCTCTATGGCATAAAGACTCAGGTGGTGATTTCCTTGGTGATGGGGAGCTCTGATTTGAGTCTGTCGTAAAAGGCTTTTAGCATTCTGATATATATGCCCTCACTCATCTATCTGAGTGGTGTAGGTTAATTTAAAAGCTTTGCATAAAAATAACACCTCTTTTTAAACATTTGCAAGCAACATATTTCTTGCATTCTTTTGGTCAAACCAAAGCTGTTGTGTGTGTATTGCCAATTTGCTTGGGTGCAATTTTTTAAAATTGAATTTTTTCATCCCATTTGCATTCCATTCAATCAGTGGTTCTCAAACTTTAACCAGCTAAGAATTTGCCTAGAGAATTAGTGAAAAGAGAGTTTCCCAGTTTCCCCCACAGGCATTTTGATGCAGTAGGTCTGGAGAAGAACTGGGGAACTTGCAATTTTGCAGGCTTTCTCTAATTCTGATGCAGTGGGCTCCTGGACGCAGATTGGGAAACCGTACAACTCAAACATAACTCAATGCAGACCAAGAGACCAGCATTTTAAATCGGAGCAAATATTTCCAAAACTCTATGTGTGTTTGAACTTGAGGCTGACTTAATCTGTTTGCCAAACATACCACAATGTTTCCATCAAAAGTAGCATTCTCTTATCTGAAAACATATCAAGAAATGGCATAGGATTGGGTTTTACCATGTATTTTTCCCTCTGTGGAGGTATAAAGTTTCCCAGAATTGAACCCTAACCTAAGCTTTATTCAATGAGAATTTGCTGAGTGGTCTGATTTGTTCACAGAAACTCCATTTTCTAAAGGTTCTAAATGAGCTTTGTCTGTTGGAATTGCCTCCCATCGCGTCAAAACTATAGCTGCAATCAAGGTTTGTTTCTTTGTTTTAAATTAATAGACTATTTTTTACAGCAGTTTTAGGTTTACAGAAAAATTGAGGTGACAGTACAGGCTTCTCATATAACCGTCCCCACCTGCACCCAGCACACAGAGTTTACAAAATATCTTCCATTACTGTGGTGCATTTGTTACAATTAATGAACCAATATTATATGTTATTATTAATGGAGATACATATTTACACTGGGATTCACATTTTGTGTTGTACAGTTCCATGAGTTTTGACAAGTGCATAAAATGTCATTTATCCACCATTACATATCATAAAATATTTAATTTTTAAAGAACATTTTCCCCTTATGTTGTTTGCTCCATCAAAATTGTATGGCTTTAGTGTTTCAGAACAATCTTTCCTTTGTTTTCCTTAAGTTCTTTATATTCTCATTTGTACTCTGCAGTTTATCACTTAATCTTAAATGTTTGAAGCTTGTAAGATTTTATTCTTAATAAATAACAAGCGCCTTACAGAGAGGATTTTCCTCTTAATTCCTTTGCATCCCCTAAGGGTATAACTTGCATTTTTTTAACAGCTCAATTTTTTTATTGAAAGAAAGAAATCCAATTGAAAAATTTAAAAGCCAGTAGCATACAGTCATCTATTTTGAATAAATCTATTACTTTAATTTATTATTTTAAATTTAACATTTATTACTTTGAATTTAAGCATTAAAATTTTCTTGCTCTGTGTTTGTATACATGTATTTTTATTAGAAAATTTAGCTGAATTTGGAAATGAAAATGTTCATTTTCTGTTTTCCCTGTATCTAGTGAATGTATATTCTTTGCCAAGAAAAAAGTTTATATGTCTCAATATCTCCCCAGTGCAAATAGCATCTCCTCTTTCCCATTCCCTGCCTTGCCGCAGGATTTTATGAGTGATTAAACCCTATTTTCTTCTTCCTTTTCACCACAGGAGCTGCCTGTGAAGGTCACAAAAGGTCAACACACAGCAAGGCAATGAATTCAACCCAAAAGTCTGACGCTTTTTTTTTGCTTCCCTTAAATCCTTAGGTGATAGTCCATGTAAATTAAGGATATTGTTTTTGGACCCATTGACAAGTTTGTCTATATCGAGAAAGCCTTCCAAACAAGTTTTTTGTTACCTATGAACCAATGTGACCTCAGATTGCTTCTTATCCCATATTCATAAAATCAGAGCAACTGTGAATTTTTATTACTCATCCAAACCCTATGCTTTCTTGGTTTGCATAATTGAAAAAGAGAACACAGGAGCTCAAAATGTGAACATGGTCATCTTCTAACAGATTGTTCTTGAACAGAGAATGTGTGTCAGAGCTTTGCAGAGAAACAGATCTGGTAGGATATTTGTATATCTATATATTAAGAGACTTGTTTTCAGGAGTTAGCTCACGTGATTTTAAGGGCCAGTAAGTCCAAACTCTGTAGGGCAAGCCAGCAGGCTGGATACTCAGCCAGTCTTATACTGCAGCCTTGAGGCAGAGTTCCTTCTTCCTGGGAAACCTCAGTTTTGTTCTTAAATCCTTCAACTCATTAGAAGTGGCACACCACGTGCTCAAGAATCATCTCGTTGAATTCAAGTCAGCAGATTGTAGATGTCAACCACATGTACAAAAATACCTTCACAGCAACTCCTGGATTCGTGTTTGATTGAATAACAGGGAACCATAGACTGTACCACAAAATTCCCCATTGCAAAGACAAGGCAGATGTGAGCACATGGCATTGAAGGCAGAGACCCTCAAGGGAGAATCCCAGCTTGGCCTCAAAACAGCTGGCCAGCCTGGGTCAATTTGTACAGCCTTGTGAAACCTCAGTCTACCCATTTTCAAAGTGGGAATGATGATGATAACAACAACAATAATAATAGTTACTACTAATAAAACAATACCACACTCCTAGAATTGTGGTGAGGTTTCTGAACTGAAACTTATTATAAAAAGAGCTGAGCAGAGGCCCCAGCATATATTAAGAAATTAAGTCATATTAGCTATTCCCCTTGTGTCTCCTTTACACAAACACTTCTTCCTTAATAGTAAGATAGATAATATCATCCATGGCTTGATACCCTCAGGGGCCGTGTTTGCATGTTGCCCTCTTCCCAGAGAGGTGGTGAAAACTAGGATGGGTCTATCTTTACACCTGCTGCTCTGCAGTTTCATCAGGGGAATACTTGGGGGCTGGTTAGGGGTTGAATATGGTCCCTCAAAAGATATGTCCACATCCTGTCCCCCAGTGCCTGTGAATACGACTTTATTTGGAAAAGGGTCTTTTCATATGCTATTATGAAAAGAAGGTGAGAGACACAGAGGCATGTGCTGACAGAGGCAGATATTGGAATGATGCCGTCACAATTCAAGGAAAACCACGGATTGCAGGCAAACTCCAGAAGCCAGGCAAGGAAGGATTCTCCCCTGCTGGTTTAAGAGGGAGCATGGTTCTGTCAACATCTTGATTTCAGACTTCTGGTCTCCAGAACTGTGCAAGCATCCATTTCTGTTTTTGTAAGCCAACCAGTTCGTGGTGCTTTGCTACCGAAGCCCTAGGAAGCTAAGACATTGACTGCAGTCGGTTTTTGTTTTTCTTTCATCTCTTGAATGAACTTTGGATCTAGCATGAGCAAGATACATGTGGAATGCTCCATGGTCAACCAGCAACACGGCCACAATCCTTGCGACCATCTCCACATTCAGACTATTGAAGGAAGAGGGGAGAGGCACATAGAGGTGATTAGAACAAGATCAAAGAGAGGGTAAAGGTAGATACCTGCTGTGTCATGGATTCCAAAACCAGAGGTGAGGGTGCATTTCCCTAGGAGGTCTGGGGCATAGTGGGATGTTTCCCATGGACAAGACCCTGTGGGCTTCAACACTAGGCTGTGCCTGCGTTGAGGGGACATCCATGGAAGGGAGTGGGAAACAGAGGCTTTGGTGGCCAAATCCACAGGTAGGTAGGAAGACTATAGTGGAAACTTTATTCCAGATGGTTTTCACAGCAGTTATTGAGGAGGCGCCATATGTATGAAAGTAAACCCCTGGAAGTGCCAACTACCGTATATCTGATAGTATATCCCCGCTTCCAGTCCTCCAGGTGGGAGTGCCCTCTACCATATATATGATAGTATAGGCCCTACTTCCAGTCTTCCAGATTCATAGAATGGTAGAGAAGCTTTGGGCTCCATCTACACAAGCACAGTGGGGTGGGGTTTGATAATTAGCTGATCAAGAGGTTAAAATTGCCAAAATGCATATTCAGCCCTCAAAGTGTTCTTTCTTGATCTGTCTCTAGTTTATATCAACCTTGAGAAACTGAATGTTTAAATAATGACAGCATTTATTTTCACTAGAATAAGAAAATTTTGTATTCTTTCCTGCATATGGTGCTCATCCCAAATATGACTCAAATTTTATTTTCTTAAGCCATTTTTTTTTCTTAATTCTCTGTTGAAGGGCCCCAGTTCCTCCCCCCACCCCGGGAGGCAATGTAATTAGATTTTTACAGCTCCAAGTGTTTTGGGCTTTGATGTAGATGCTATAGCATCTTTAATACATTTTCTTTTTCCAGTTATTTTTGCCTTTTATATAAAAAACGTTTCTGAGGAAAAGCAAGCATTGCCTCATGATGTATTAGAGTTCCTTGCCCTTCAAAATAATGAACAATCATAATTTTCTTGGATTTACCAGTGCCTGGCTTTTATTCTGATGCTGATCAGAAGTGGATGAACTTCAAATCCATCAGAACCAATTTTATGAATTCAGGTGTTTAGGCATCCTCAATGATATAGTAGACATGAAATCGCATTTTATTCTCTCTAACCAAAACTGGTTCTCCCTAGTGGATTTCCTGTTCACACGTGGTATAAATGGTGTTAAAAAAACTCATAAAACATGCCGGATGATCAATAACTTATATGTGCACAGAAGTCCACGACTTCCTTCTCATTTAATTCCTTGTGGGGAAGATGCAGTTACCATGGAGATGTGACTGTCCCAAAGGAGTCCAGTCAGTGAGGGGGCAGTAAAGGTGGATACCTTTCTGCGGCTCAATTCCCATTAGTCTTCCACCTTATTATGGAACATCTCTACTATTTTTTTCCTCAAAAAAAACATTCAACTGGCATCCACAAGAAAGAGTCAGTAAGTGATGTAGATTCTCCCTAACAGAAGCCCTTCTTTCTTCGTTTGGAACGAATATTCACTTGGAGGACCCATACATCCTTGATCTTCAATTACTCACTAATTACATGGACACACACTCAATCTAAAATAAACGATAGTCCTAAACCATCACTGTCAATTTGCAAATGTTTTCTCATATGTGCACATTCATTTATTATTTTTCCTCGTTTTCTAGGTCTGATCTTTCCCAGACTGTACATTGGCATATGCTGGGCAGCCTTAGACAAAATTATGCACTGGGGAAATTTCTCTTCAGCTCTCCAACTTCTGCTGTTTCTACCATGCACTTTATTCCTTTATAAATCCACCCCGCCTCTCCCAAGCTCACAATGAAGTTCTTTGTTCTGTCATCACAAGTAAAGTAATATGAAACGCTGTTTACAACGAGTCATTAAGAACTTCAAGATGTATAGAAAGTTTTCAAAAATCACCCGTGAGTTGCAAGCGTACAAAAGAATAAAGCAGAAAATTGTTACACATGTTTTGCATCAGAAGGCTTGAAAAAATTCAAAAGAGGTCAGCATTTTAAAAAATTATTAGCACTCTGCCTCTTGGTGAAAACCAAAAATTCGTCTGATTTGCAGAACACTGAAGTCATGAGTTTTTTTGTTGGTTTTTTTGGGTTTTTTTTTTTTTTTTTCTGTTTAAGCAGATGGTTTGCATTAAAAATGATATTTGCTCAAGGAATCCCAGTCTTTGGGGGAGATTCCTCAAGACAAAGTTTCATTAGATACCACTCCACTTCTAGCAATTGGTAGACAATAACACACTCAACACGGTACCAGGCAGCTCACTTCTCTCCCACACATGCTTGACTACTACATCTCAGAAGGTCATAAAAAGGAGGCTGCCAATGCTCCTTGCCTTCCAGACAGATTCTGATAACTCCCCAGGAACCCTCTTGCTAGTGAGCTTGGCCATGGAGCCATTCCTGGAGCCAGACCAGTCATCACTGACCCAGCTGAGTTTCCCATCTTTGGAGAGCAAAACACCTCAGAGCTGCCATGGGGCAAGACTTGGTGGACCTTCCCAATCGCCCATCTCGTACATCCCACGGGGGCTACGGGACCAATTCTCTAGGTCATGCCTGGGGCCAGTTGACTCTCCCTTCTACATTCTACTTCCCAATTCCTTGCTCAGTTCTGATCTTCCGGTACCAACCCATCCAGGGGCTCCCTCCACTCAGTTCTCCTCAGTTGGCTCGTGCCATGGTTCCATGGTTTACAAACATGTCTTCACCCTTCCCATCTTCCCTTAACTTAAACCTCTCTTACTTTTAATTTAAACTCCCTGTGCTCCTGACAGCCTTCAGTTACATCTTATAAATCAGGGTCAACATCACCTTCTGCCTTCACTGCTTCTGGATCCATTCCTACCACATTCTTTAGACCTCCTGGTCTTCAGTCTGCTGCCAGCACTTACATACCTTTGACCCTTCCTGTTCTCATCATCTGCATACCCCTTTCGGGGGTCAACCACTTGCTTGCAATATTTCTCTCCACTCCCCCTCCCACCAACATGCTTGAGGTCTCTCCTCTGTGGATAACTCTTCAGACACACTGGAATCTCAGTTTAGGGGTTATATTTTAATCATCAGTAACCTTTGCAACCGCTCCATCTCAGTGAACCATTTCCATGGTCACCATCTCTCCCTGCAATTCCAACTGCTCTTCCTCCAACTCTAGCACTCAGTTGCTGCCAAAGGACCTGTCATCTTACCTCTTAAAAGCATAACTTCCTGACTCTTTCACTTTCTATTTATCTCCCACCCCCTTTAACTTTATACTTTTCTAATTTATTTGTGCTTCTTACCCAGCCAGTCCTTTTGTCTGGGTGCTGACCTTGGGTCACCCCAGTAATTCTATTATGTTGTGGTGCAATATACCAACTCTTGTTTTTTGTACTAATACCTGCCCTTTTAATATGTGACTGAGATAAGGCTGAACTTGAGACAAGCCCTATGATCCTGGGAAACAGGGTACGAAATCTGCCCCCATCCTTTGTGTTCAAGGAAATGGCTTACTGCAAAGAACCCCCTTCCCCAAATGACTTAGGTAAGACTCACAGATGCCCCCTTGTTTACCTAGGAAAGGCCAGACACAGATCCTCCAAATTCCAATTCTTTGCCCCACAAACCATTAGTTGAACTGCCTTGTCCTCACTGATTGGAGGATCAGTGCTTCCTTGCAAAACTAGGGGTATGTTTCTCTCCTTCTTCCAGGTGCTTGAACCTGAACTCACCATGACCTGAACCAGCAAACAACCCCTTCTTAACATCCCCTCCTCAGAATCTGCTGCCTCCAGCCTATCCATCCTGTTTCTCCAGTTCTTTCTAGCTTTGGGCACACCCCTCCTTTCCAGGTAGAGAATAATCCACTGCTACCCAGCTTTGCAACGCTCGCAGATCTCATCGTTGGCATGCTCCCCTATACTAAAACCCCCAACCTCTTATTGGAATAGTCCCTCTCTCCCCTCTTCACAATATCTTGGGGAGACACAGTTCAACTGATAACATGCATGAAGATTTAAAAAAGGAAAATCTCCATTGGTTTACATAGCTATAGCTATAACTTCAGTTGTAGTCTAACATGCGTCATTTCATTCGTGAAGTTTTAACAGATAATTTTAGGGTAAAATGTATCATAACACACACACACTATTTATAACTTCCTTTTTCACTCAACAATAGATCCTAGCTATCTTTTCAAGTTGTAATATAAATAAATACTTTATCATTTTTAACAGCTTTATAATAATACTGTCAAATATAGTTACTTGAATTAATTGGTCCACTTTCTCATTGATAGTTATTTATGATGCTCCTTTATTATAATTTATAAACAATGTCAACAGTAATATTATTGCACCTATAACTTAAAGTATTTGCTTAGATTACATTCCTAAGCAATTTGCTTAGTCAAAGAGTATACATCCAAAATGTTGGGTTTAGCTTCTCTACCAGGAGATATCAATTTATGACACTGTGAATGTTTGAAATTGCTTTCTTCGCCATGCTGTCATCAACATTGGGCATTGGAAAAACAAGGTTGAGCTAGTTGAAAGAGCGGATCCTCAGCCATGTAGGAATTCATTTAAGAGCCAAGAAACTATGCCTTTCAAGCAAATATACAGATAGATGGCTATCAATTAATTCAGTCCTGCTTCTTTGCCTTTTTTATTTCTTATTTTTATTAGAGAAGTTGTTGATTTACAGAAAAGTTCTGTACAAAATACAAAGTTCCCATATACTACCCTATTATTTATCACCTAGCGTTAGCGTGTGCCTTTGTGATAATTCATGAAAGAACATTTTTATAATCGTGCTATTAACTATAGTCCATGATTTACATTAAGGTTCACTGTTTGTGTGGTACAGTCCTAATTTTGTTTTGTTTTGTTTCAAATTTTTTGTTTTTATTAAAGAAGTTTCGAGCTTACAGAACAACCATTAAATCAGCCCTACTTTTTACAACCTGAAGTCTTCTGGTCATATAACATTTGCTCTTTCTAAGACTTTAAGCTTAGCTTGAAGCTAAATAACACAAAGATGGCATATACAGTTCTCATTAGCCTGTGAAAGTTTCTTCTAGGAATCAGAAGCCCAGTACATTATGAGTGGATATATTGGTCACTTCCTTAAGCATGAAAAAGAATGAATACTTGGAAAGAGTTTTGCCTCTCTCCGGAGGACAAACATGTCTGGTTTCCCACTGGTCTTAACATCCTATGACCTGCCTGCAATAGAGGAACTGCTGCTCAGTAATCTATAGCTCAGATCTCGTTTAATGACCATGTCTAGCATTTTATAAATGGCTCCTTAGGTAAAACCATATGTTTTTACTTCCCAGTAAAAAAAGTTATTATTCAAACAAAATATGAGCTTGAATATTCTAAATAGAGCAGTGGGTTATTTTCTCAAGTGTTCCATCCATGGCAACTCTAACTTCTGGGTGGTTAAAATAGCCAGGAAAACAGTAAGCAGTCCAGGCAAACTAAGAAAACTGAGAGGGCTCCAGAGTTTTCCCACACAGCTGACCAGTATTTGTCTCACAGATTTAAAACAAGGTCTTCAATGAGGAAATTAGAAAAAAGGACATATATTTGATTTATACTAGGCAGTAGCAGAATGCTTTCTGGGATTCTTCTTCCTTGGACTCACCCTGAAGGCAAGTGGGAAAAGCAGCATTTGGTTTTGGGTGAGACACTACAGGTTTTCTTTTTGTTGGATATTTAGCATTTTTGTTTCATGATTAAGTTAGAATAGACTAATTTTCTAAAGTGGGACCTCCCAACTTAAGCTACCCATTCCAAGACCAAAGAGCAAAGCAAAAGATGCAAGATTTTATGATGGAGTTTTATAACCACCCTCTGCATGCCTTCAATTGTCCCCCATAATCACAGTATTCAAGCACAAAGGGGTCCCTTGAATGAAGTGAAAGAAAAACCACCCGCCAGCAGGGTCTTGCCTCATGATATTGTTTTGAACAGTTATATTCATAAAGTTGTTTTTCTACAGAAACACTGGTAGAGAACTAGTAGAGAATTCACCTTACTGGTTTCGCACGTTTGTGATTCTTTGAGCCATTTAATGATTATTTAAGATAGTTTTTCAAGATGTTTGTTCTAAGATTATTTGACTTGCCGAAATCACCCTCGTGCCACACACTTAGGCATGTTGTGCTAGCAAAGGATAATGCTGATTCTAGAAAATGACAAAGCTGATAAACCCCAGAGAGAAGGGAGAGAAAAAACAGCCATATTTAAAAAGATGCACTCTCCAATTCATCTGCTCTTTTACTGAGTCTTTTATTACCACCCCTCCTCCTTCTCCCCACAACCCTGCTTAAATTCTATGGCCCAAGGCTCAGAGAATTCTCCCCAGCTCTTAATTCATTGTCTCACTGCCGATTTAAACAACTTCTTGGAAAACTGCCAGCTTCAAAGTGAGCTCAACTGCCTGAGATTATTGAGATATTGAATATACAAATAAAACGCTGACCCACAATCTGCAGCAGCCAGCCTAGGAGGTGAACCCAGTATCGCAACCAGTCCAAGAGGTTGAGCCACAATCCCAGTAACAATTGATGCAAAAGAGCCAGGGCTTGATTAATAGCTGACAGATCCCCTAATTTTTGCTTCCACTTCCAATTTAGGGCCAAGCAGAAAATGCCATATATGCTGCCCTAACCAATCACATAGGACGCTCCCTTTGTAGTATTTCCCATCTCCCACTTCCCCATGCCAACAGCCTCCAATCTTCCCTTTTTATCACTGTGAAGCTTTCCTCTTCTGCTTCCCTTTGAGTCTCTGCCAAACTCAAGTAATGGTGGCCAACTCCCTTGTTAGAGCCAGCTCTGAATAAAGAGCCTTCGCTTGTTCTCGTGTGGGGTATCTTCATTTATGTCCTCATTTCCTTATCTTCTCCCAAGATGCTGGTCACTCCTGGAAGTGCTGGCTCTGACCACAAGCAGAACTGCACTCACCTTGTATCCCATTGTTTGTCTGGTCAACCCTGCCATTGGCCACAAGGATTATTTAACCCTCTTTTCTCCTCTAACATTAACTTTCTGCAATTACCCTACTACCCTCCTTAATAGATAACCTTGCTACCTCCCTCCAGGAAAGGAAAAAACCCTCAGCAGGGACATTCACCCCACTTCCCAAACCCAGATGCACTAATCCACTTGGGTTTCCTTCTTCCTTCATCTTATCATGGAAGATGATAAACATATGCCCTGGGCCCTGTTGCAGGCCTACCTGGAGTCATTTGCTTACCTGTGCTCTCCACCATGAGCCCTTCTGCCTTCTTGGATAGTGACAGCTGATTCATCATTTTTTTCCTTCCTGGAGTTTCAGTTTTTCCAAATCCATCCGTGCTTTCCCATCAGCAGGTCAATGAGCTGGGATCTGTCTTCATAACAACAAAACATCTCTTTAAAAATTATTTTCTCTTTTTTATTAATTTTGTGTTGTTCTTTTTTAAGCAAAACATCTTGTAAACACATTTCCAAAGTGAGTGAGAACCTGTGGAATCATCACGAAGTGGCATTGTATTCATAGAGTACAATATTCTATTTTACTTGCAGGGTCAAATTTAGATTCTGGCTTTTCAGGATTTGCTCATTGGGTTTGGCACTGAATGCAATAAAGGCTCAGCAAAAACAAAAACAAACCAAACCCTTTCTTGACCCCAAGTAAAAGGGAGAATAGTATTTCTACTACTGTGAAAAAAATGAAATGGGCTAGAGGCACAATTTTATCTATTTTCTTTCCTGTTGCAGTAGTGGTAGATTGAAATATGAGACATGACACTAAAAATGAAAGTTCAGAAGGGTAAAAAAGGCCTTTTCCATTTTAGTTCTTCTGGATAATAATTTCCAAAATTCTAAAAAGTATGTTTATATATCTATTTCTCAGTCAACACTTAGCAGGATATTTTGACTCCCCACCATGAAATATTTTCCTTCTTGGTCCTTGTTCTTCTCCAAATTGTTGTTAATTATGCATTTTGTTTTTCATTCTTCTAGTTATTTCTATTGAACTTGAAAAACATTGCTTAAACTTCTATTTGATTTCTTTCCACAAATCCTAGATTGTTTTCCACAACTCACCATCATGTAAATTGAAAAATTTAAATAAATTTAAATTAAAGTGGAATCTGCTGCTACCAATAATCACCACTAGCATATTTTTTCCTAGTTTCCAAGTGCTTTATATTACACATTTTTCCTTTTTTTTTTTTGCCTTCCTCTTTTAATACTATTTCATGCAGTGCTGACATAATCTATGATTTTAATGTCAAAAGACTTAAATTAGGTTTGAAAGCTGGTTCAGTTTAAACAAGCCTGTTAATCACATCAAACATCTATCCCTTATTTCCTTATTTCTCAAGTTTCTGACCCTACAAAGCACTCAAAGAAATTTCAACACCTCCCCCAACCAAGCAGCAATCCCCTTTAACTCTTCTGAGAAAAAGTAAAATAAAAAGCTACCCGAAGTCACAGGTTTTGACTAAAGCTTATGTTCTTCAAGAATCCTATATCAGCTTGAGAAGATTAAAGAAAAATGAATCAGAAATCCTGCACCATTTTCTGTTTTGTTTTTGTTTTTGTTTTTGTTTTTTTTTTCAGAAAAATGTCTTTAGCCTTACAGTTTGAAGCCACTGTTTCTGGTGGGAAAATACAAATAAATTAAATAAACAAGTTTTTAAAAAAGAAGAAGAAAGAAAAGACTCTGAGAACAAACATCGAATGTGTGTGTATGGGTTTGTTTGTTTTTTAACCCTATGAAATATCTCCCAGCCCATGATCCTGATGGGAAGTATAACCAGAATTTCCCCCCATTCTTATCCAGTCAAGGACAGCTTCAAAACTTGGACTGAAAGGCATAAACTGCCAAAAGTCTGTGAAAACAAACAGGCTTAGCTGGTATTTTTTCTTTGTTCACAGAAGAATTGAGTTAC